>BSBK01001798.1:2617500-3088840 GCA_027943335.1 Chamaecyparis obtusa | reverse complement strand
GTTCAGTGATAAAGAAAGCCATCATTCCAAGTGTTCTTGTCAATAGAAAGGGTTTACAGAAAAACTATAGTATTTAAACTTAATATAACCGAGACAAAACTAGAAAGCTAAAGTTGCTTTTAATTCTATATTATTTACATAAACCCAACTATCCTAGGTTGTATCTTACTTCACTTTTTTATAAGCTACCAACGCCTCTTCTTCTTCGACACCAGGTTTCCGAGTATGAGAGTTGTGCTTCACTCTTGGCCCAAAGAAGCAGATGCTATGCTTGTCGTCTTCATTATAATCTTCTAGAATTTCATATCCTTTAGCCCTCCAGTAATTCACCAACCAAACCGCAGTTAGGGGCTTGTCAAGCATGGATTTCATTAAAAAATCCATGTTTCTCTTCATGTCCGGCCAAAATGTCTCAAAAATTGCCTTCTCCCTATGAACCAAAATGGGGCGTTTCTGGGTAGCTTGGATAGAGGGTAATTGGTTCTCTTCCATTCTCATATATATTCCTAGAATAGGAATGCAGTGATTCTCATCTATACTGAAAACAACCTTCTCAAGGCCTTCCAGTATGTCCTTAATGAAGATCTTTTTTGTCACATTGACTATTTCTCCTTTTGAGTATCCAGCTTCAATGGTGATTGAGATAAACAAACCCACAATATGACCACTGGTGGATAGTGTACGCATTACCAAAGTAAAACACCCCCAAACTTTTTTCCAAGGCTCTGCGACAGTCATTAGGGATCTCCCTTAATGTCCTATTCCATCTTTCCGGGAGAATTGGCCCCTAGAAAGCCATTTGTCTCTTTCCATAAGAGAAGGAAGTAATGTTAGTATCCATTCTTAAGCCACTGCTCATTAACTGGGAAAAAACTGATTGTAGCAATACCTAGCTTAAGGATTCGTATAAAAGCTAAGGGGAAAGTTCTGGAGAGAATCGTGTGATCATTTATGATTTTTACGTGTTATATCGATGAATGATCATAAAGGTACTTCATTATTTATGACTTCTACAATTTTTGAAAGCCAAGTACCTATCCTTGGGACTCTAAATTTGGATATGAAAATTAGGCATCCTCTTTCATTATTGTGGAATAGATTGAGAAAAATGTGGTATATGCTCGTATCTATTAGAAATGTTAGAAAGTTATTACAAAGGTGTTAAGGGATAAAAACTTGTGCTACTATTGTAAGGAGTGCGTGCTTTTAATCATTTTTGTATTATGAAGTGTGTTTATGACCCGTATGATTTCCAAAGATTATAATCTCGTCAATAATTATCTGGGTTTTAAATTATATATTAGTATATCTGTTAACGTTTATAAAAGATTGTCTATTTATTCAAGAATAATCTAGAAAAAAAAAGCTCCATCATTTCATATTATAATCCTCTGCTGAGTGTATCCTCTAAACCTACCCAAATCTAGATCCTGAAAATCTTCTTTACAAGAAGGGGACATAGAGATTCTTGACTACTACTTATTATCCCATAATCAAGTCTATCTTTATATTTAAGTATTTAATACATTAAAGTTTTAAGTAGAGTAGAGTGCATATATTTAAGCAGTCTAGAAAAGATAATTCCAAAACGTAGAAGCTTACTTATTTTGAAGAGAAAGATTAAGCTTTCCTATTGTACTTCTTTGAATTTATCCTAAAGAACTTGATGATGTTGATGAGTATTTATCATCTTTTACCAGTTTAAGCCTGATTTCGTCTTCCATGATGAAACCATTCATCCAGTTTGCTTCAAGTGGCGATCTTAAATGAGTGAAGAAGAATAAGAAGTCTAGATTTTGCCTGATGGAGGGAGTCTCCCCTATGTATCTATCCCAATCTTCTAGCTTGATAACTGGATAAGTCGCTGCATCACTCTTCTCATATTTACAGGGTTTTGGTATAGTTAAATCCATGCAAATGCTCTTTAATACTATGTCCAGATCTCTGAGATATTTTCTTTTGAAAATCCTCCTGCATAAATTTCCTATAGTTTCCACATCGGGGTCTACTTGGAGGGCAGATGCTAGAAACATTGCATCGATATCCGAATTGAGCCGATACTTGTTTGAATTTTCCTTAAATTCCTTTCCCAAAATTATAGACACTGCTCTAACAACAATGTTGTACTTGATCATTAAGATTTTTCTGATCCTGCTAATGGTAATGGCTCCATCAAAGGCTGTTTGATTATGAAAACTTCGTAATTTGATTGGGGTAGACATATTCGCTATCTGGAGGAAGACTGCAGGATTGCAACTAAATCTTCTTGTTTTCTTTATAAAGGCTTCTTGAGGGAATTTTTTAAAGATGAGAAGCTCAAGCGTTTGTTATTCTCATGGAGACTGAAAGATTTCAATTTTCTAATTGATTTATAGAGATGAATAGTTCCTTTTAAATTAGAAAAATAAGGGTCTTAAGGATTAGTTTTATTTGTATAAGTCCATTTTGGTTAAGGTTTTTAGCAATATCTTAAAGATAGCCCCCTGTTTTGGAGTTTTGAAATAATTAATTTTTTGAGTGAGATTAGGGAGAAAATACAAGGTAAACTACCTTATGAAAACTTTCTATTTGCTATTGTAAGTAGATATTTATATTGTCAAGGATGTTTGAGTGTGGCAAAGGATTTCCAAATCCCCCCCCCACCTTTTTAAAAAAAAAAAATAATAATTCTATTTGATCTATTCCTAGGTATTCATCCTCGCCGATTGCTTTGTTTTCCTTTAATAGGATCTACTTTCTTATTCTATCCTTTCACTATGCTTAGATTGCTTAGTAAGTATGATTATTGTCTAGGTCTTAAACCTTCTTCCTTTAAGTAGATGATAGGAGCTTTCCTTGATCCTAAATAATAGCATTAGAGAGTCTTGAAAGAATACTATTTTGGTATAGATTCTAAAAATAGTATTCAAGATTTTTAAACATTCGGGGTTGTAACTTATTGATTTAGAATTCTTCATTATCCAGTTATGTCAAGGAGATTCCATCTACTCCTAAGTTTGCTAATTCGTCAACTCTCTTGTTGCCTTCTCTATAAATGTGATTAATTGATATTTCTAAAAAGGAATCACAAAGGGTCAAAGCTTGGGAGAGGAGGGAGTTTAATCTCCAATTCGGAGTTTCTTTTTTCCTTAGTGCATTTATGATTAATACAGAATCACCTTCAATTTCTAAGTACTTTAATCCCAAGGATACACATTTTTGAAGACCCTTTATTAAAGCATAGAGTTATGCCCAATTGTTTGTTTCTTCTCCTATAGGGGCTACAAGTGGTGCAATTCCCTTGCCCTCATGATTATGTATGCTACAACCAATGCCCACAATTCCTCAATTTCCTCGAGATGCTCCATCAAAATTAAGTTTGTACCAATTATTCTTTGGAGGTTTCCACATGCAATCCTTTCTTTTTGAAGAAATCCGAGGATTGCCTCCAATAAAAGGTGGTAAGACTAATCCTTCCCATTTTCCTCTCATTTTCCCATCCCACTGACTCATCCTTAGATCTTTTTTCTAGATTTTAAGTGTGTTACTGTTCATTTTTTCTATTATAGCTACTTCGATTTTGTTGCATAATTGTCACCATTCCATTTTTTCTCCTCTAAAGATTCTTCTATTTCATTCTTTCCATACTTCCCATATAAAAATAGATGGGGAGAGAGACCATAGGTTGGCAAAGATGCTCTTTTGTTTGATGATTGGCCATGCTTGCAGCATGGCACTTAGAGATTGGGGAAAGGCTGAGGACCAACCTAAGTTTCCTTGCAGCCAATTCCAACATTGATTTGTGAATGGGCAATTTAGAAATAAGTGATCGCCATCTTCTTCATCTGCTTCACATAATGGACATCTGCTAGGACCTGAAAAACCTAAACTAAAACGATCGGCAATTAGAAGTCTATAGTTCATTGCTAACAATGTACAAAAACCTACTTTTGGGGAGTATTCCTTACCCCAGCACAGGTGTATTGGTAAGGAGGTTTTTGGTCTATTATAGCTTTGGGAGATTATCCTGTATCCATCTTTTGCGTTGTATTCTCCTATTTTTGATCCATCCCACACTAATTTATCTTTTGAGTTATTTAATGATATTTTCCTATTGTTAAGTATGCCTTTGATTGCTAAATTATCCGAAGCCAAGATCCCATATTTTTCCATAGATACCCATTCCCAGTTTCCATCCTTAAGGATGAGGTAGTCCATGAGATTATGACCTATCTTCTCCTTTAATGAATTTATGAGGTTTGGGTTATTTAGTTTCTTAGATATTATTTCATAGCCACCCCATGAGTCATCCCAAAATAGTACTTCCTTTCCCGAACCTGGACTCCAAGTTAATTTTTCTAGGATAATGTTTCTACATTCCATCATAAAATTCCATATCCTTGATCCTTTCGGGGGATGGATCTCTCTAAAGATATTTATGGGTGAACCATCCCTCAGGTATTTGTGGATAAGTATTTTTGCCCATTTTGCTTCTAGGTTTCTAAAGAGCCTCCATAATAATTCGGCTCCTAAGGCTTTCTCCTGATCTCCTAAGTTTTTCAAGCCTAATCCTCCCTCTTCTTTGGACTTACAGATATTTTCCCAGGATATGAGTGGAATTTTCTTGTTTTCATTGCTTCCCTGCCATAAAAATGTCCTTAAATGCTTTGTGATTTCAGATTTCTTATTTGAAGGTAAGTGCATACATGATAATTGATAAATTGGAATTGCAGCCAATACTGATCTTATCATGGTAGTTCTGCCCACTGAGGACAACCACCTCCCTTTCCATGTGTTCATTTTGTTTTTAAGTTTTTCAATAATGGGGTCCCATACATTTGTTTCCCTATTATCCTTAACTAGGGGGAGCCCTAGATACTTACATGGGAGTTTGCCTTCTTTCAAGTTGAGGATTCTACAAATATCTTTTTTAGTATTTGTCTCAGTATGGAAAAAAAATATTTCTGATTTATCTGGGTTTATCTGTTGTCCAAAGGCTATTGAATAAGTTTCCAAAATTCTTTTAAAAGTTCTAGCCTCCTGTCGATTGCTAGCTCCGTATAGCAGAGTATCATCAACAAAATGTTCATGTGTTGTAGGCTCCAAGTCACTGGTGATGGAGATTCCTTCAATTTCCTTTTTTTTTCTTTCTTCCAACACTAACCTTCCTAAGGCTTTGGCCATGATTATAAAGAGGAAAGGGGAGATCGGATCTCCTTGTCTAAGTCCTCTAGAAATACCAAAGAAACCCTCTGGAGTCCCATTTACTAATACCGAAATCTTAGGGGTAGATATGCATTCGAAAATTAAATTAATCCAGATTTTGGAAAAACCAAAGGCCTCCATACATTTACATAGAAATCTCCAATCAACCTTGTCGTATGCTTTCTTAATATCCAGTTTAATTAGCATACTTGGGTTCTTGTTTTTGAGGATTGAGTGAATGGCTTCTTGTGCGATGATTACCCCATTAGAGATTGATCTTCCTAGAACAAACTCTATCTGTTCTTCACTGATAATTAAGGGGAGAAGTTTCTGGAGTCTTAGTGTCATTGTTTTTGTAAGTAGTTTATATAAGGTATTGCATAAAGCTATAGGTCTGAAGTCCTCGAGACTCACAGGTTTCTCTTTTTTCGGTATAAGAGCTATAAAAGTGTTGTTTACTTCTTTAAGTATTCTGCTTGAATTCCTAACCCCCTCTAATGCTTCCGTGACTTCTTCACCTATGAAGTGCCAACATTTCTGAAAGAAAATAGCTGAGAAACCATCCGGTCCTGGGGATTTATCTAGATTCATTTGCATTAATGCTGAATGTATTTCATTTATTGTAAATTTACTGTTAAGCATTTGATTGTGTTGTTTAGTAATAACTTTAGGTATATTTCTAAGAAGTTCTCTTTGACTCCCTAGATTAGAAGTTTCTCTATTATTTAGGATGTTATCAAAGTAGTTTACTGCTTCGTTAGCTATGTCTTTGCAGTCTTCAATAATTCTGCCTTCCTCGTTCTTTAAGCAAGAAATCCTATTCGCAATTCTTCTTTGTTTGGTGCTGTTGTGGAAAAATTTCATATTTTTATCCCCTACTTCTAGCCAAGTTTCTCTTGAGATTTTTGTTTCCAAAAGATTTCTTCTCTTGCTAGGATTTTTTCATAATCTTTTAGTAACCCTTTTTCCTTATGATAGAGGTAGTCATTCATCCCCTCCTTAATGACCTGGGAGTTAACTATACCTAATTCTGATTCCAGGTCCAACTTCTTCTCAAAGATGTTACCAAACTTAGATGTATTCCATTCCAGTAGTTTCTTTTTAATCCATTTGAGTTTATTTACTAATTTGTATAACTTAGATCCCTCACTCTAGGGTTCTGACCACCAGGATTCTATTAGCTTTAGGAGATCTGGATCTCTTAACCATATTTGTTCGAATTTAAAGGAACTTTTCCTAGGTCTGGTTTGTGTTAAGATGTTGAGGATAATTGGATAATGGTATGATCCAGATAAGGGAATGATGTTTTCTATCAGTGAAACATCATAGTTGGATAAGCTCCCTCTAAAGAAGAATCTATCTAATTTTTCTGCAATGTTGCAGAAGCCTAGCCTTCTATTATTCCATGTAAAGGATTTATCTTCTGTTGGAATTTCTAAGAGGGAGTTGTTGTCTCTCCAATGTATAAAGTCTTTAGCTGCTATTGGAAGGGACCTTAATCCTCCTTTTTTCTCTGAAATCTTAGTTATGACATTAAATTCTCCTCCTAGAAAGCACAGAGTGTCCTTTGTTTGATCCATGTATGCACCAATCTCATTCCAGACCCTAAGTTTATCTTTGTTCTGAATAGGTCCATATACGTTTATTAAATTAAAAGTAAGATTAAGTCTAAAGTTTCTGACTATCCCACCCATCCAGTATTGTCTTCTTTCTCAGATGGATATTGAAATGTTACGAGGATCCCAAATAATTGCTAGGCCGCTTGATGCTCCTATAGCCTCCGTGGCTTCAATTTCTCTTAATCCTATTTTTTTTTAAAAGTTATTTAATTCTGAATTGTCTAGCTTAGTTTCTTGAATTAACATAATTTCAGGATTGTGAATTTTTATGCAACGTTTTATTAACCGTTGCTTGTTAGGGGCGTTCATACCCCTAACATTCCAGGATAGGACATTCATGATGCTGTGGGAAGGCTCTTCCCCTTCCCAATGTGCAGAATTGATGTTATCTTTACCTGTCCAATAGCTTCCCCTGCCAAGCCTCTTAGTTCAGCATTGGGTTTTCTACCTCTTCTTTTTTATTTGTTTGCATAGTCTGGAGAATTCTTGCTTACAATGGTTTGAGCTATGCCTAGAGGAATCCATTCTTTCACCTCCTTTTCTTCCAAATTGATTAATAGTTCTTCTATAGGGGTTTCTGAGTTAACACTGTTCAGCCTAATGATCCCCTCGATGAGATCCTCTTGATGCTTAACATCTTCTAAGTCCCCAATTACTTCTCTCAAATATTTTTGTGAAAGAGGACTCCTAATGCAACATAATTGAAGAAATTTTGCCTATACATGGAGAGATGATGTTAGAGAATGATTTTTATATTAGAATATAAGATTTATCTTTCTTATCTAAATGTCATATTTCCCTCTTTCACTATGTGGGTTTATGTAGGAAAATATCTTTTTATATTTTAACATGAAAAGAAAGAATTATCTTAGTTGTGAATCTCGCAAAATAAGCATGTATATAATTTTTTGTGGTTTACGTGAGAAAAAATGTTCATATTTAACATGAAAATAGAAAATTATATTAGTCATAAATACTGAAAGATAATCATGTCTAGAATTTGATGAAATAATGAATAATTTTTTTTCTAAAATTAAATTATGTCATTAGTAGATTTAATAATATCATAATGAGAAAATTGTTATAGTTACACGTATTTTAAATAAGCAAAGTTAGTAATAGTAAAACAAACATCCTTGAACCTCTTGTAAACAATGGGTTAGGATTTTGGTGTGATGATTTTGTTTTCGTCATATATGTAAACAAAATCAGACATCGTGATGTTGTTAAGCTCTATGTTAGCTATCTAACCATATGATTTATTTTGAATTTTGATTATGCTAAACATTTCATCTCTAATTTATTTTGTAAGTAGGCTTGATTTTTGTGAAAACCTAACTTGTAGTATTTCAAGCATAGATTTTGGTTCGCTCTTCAAATTTTGAAGCAAATTACATTTTTAGAAACTAGACTCCATTCTACACACCTAGAGAAAAAAAAAAGTGTTCATTCTCAATTAGTTTTCAATAATTTCTAGGGGGCACACTCAAATTTCATATTTTCAATATGCGTTCACTTCAAAAATTAGTAAAAAATCACACATTCATCAAAAACTAGCCAAAAAATATGAGATAAACTACATGGTGTTAGCTAACCCACACAAGTGTGATAAAAAATAAAATAAAAAAAGGTTGACATTTTAAGGAAAGCACATTAGACACTAGGTTATATTTTTTCACAAAAAAATAGGACCACTTTTTGTGCTCCCCCTTTTTAAGGGATCAATCTTAACTAATAAAAATAAAAATAGTAGTTTAGAAACTAGATTAAATTACTACAACTCTTGTTCTTGTCGCATCTTCAAATGTTGAGTGTAACTATATTGATTTTCTTGTCGAAGTTCATAATATTCTGATTTCAAATAAAAGTGGCAACTTATGCCCCCTTTTTGGTCCCCCATATTTACGCACTTACCCAAATCTAGTTTAAAATGTGTTGGCCAAAGCTTCAATGCATATTTTGTACTATGTATATGCTAGTTGTACCATCTCTTTCCATAACATCGTTTAGATGTTGCAATGCCATAGGTGAATTGTAGTTATGTTGCAATGTTGCACCAAATTTTTTCTACCTGCCAGTTCCAAGTTGTTAGGTTCTTTGGTTAGGTGCTCAACTTGTCATGTTAAGTGTTAGGGGAGCTAACCACTTCATGATTGGGTGAAAAAGTGCCTAGACCCCATTATCATCTTGAGCACAATAGATGGAGAGTAGTTTGATGGCTTCAAGAGACATGAATGCATAAAGTATTTTATTTACCATGTATTGATGAATCAACATCATAGTCATCTATTGCACCTTACAATGAACTTTATATTTGATGTATTCAACAAGTTGGTCAACATCTTATTTTAGTTATATTATCTTCTCATTCAACAGGTTCGACAAAAATGTAAATGAATGTGATGTATCATGTTTTGTGAGAAATCAATATACTATTTATTTATTTAAATGTAATTTGCATTCAAATTTTTGACATGTTATGCAATTGTGCATTTATTTCAAAAATTAATCTTATGTAACATGTTAGTAGTATTTTATTCCTTATAGTAGGTCATCATGAATACTTTTTTTTCTATGCACTTGAATTAATTGCTTAGTTTTGTCTTGAAATGAATATATATAAATACCCAAGGAAATGTTCAGCTAGTTGGGTGTGGGGGAGTAGTCAGAGATGATAATGGTAGGTTTCTTTCAATGGTGGCACTCCCCTTGGGTTATGAAACTAACCACATAGCTGAAGCTATTGCAACCTTCCATGGATTAAGACTTGGAAAACTTCTTAATTGTCAAATGGTATGGTTAGAAGGGGATTCCAAAAACATTATACAATGGCTTAAAGGTGTCCAAAATTCCTCTTGGACCAATGAAATTTGGATAAAAAAATCCTTGGAGATCACCGATTCTTTTGATAAGGTGTTTATATCTGGTGCTTTTTGTGAAGCGAACAAGGTGGCAGGTTTCTTTGATAACAAGATCAAGTTCATGCTCTTGATCAATTAATGTGGCAAAATCAAGATAGTATAAAAGAGGAGGTCATTTCTTTGATGAGGTATGACATGACACATGCATGGAGTGTCCATCTCCCTATGGGTTAATTATATTGTTGTTAGTGCTGGCCTTTATTACCACTATTATGTGGAGTGAGGAGGACATCATGGGATCTTTTGGTGATTATTTCTGTAAACTCTCCCATGCCCTGTAGGTGTAGTTGAAGGTTTTTTTTTTTATCATAGATCTCCATTCTTTCTTTTTCGGTGTTGATTGGAATTGTTAGCAACAATGTGAGGATGGGTAGTGACAAAAGAAGAGTTGAACTTATTGACTATAAGGACTTGAGGAATAACACCACAATTTGGAGAATCTTGAAGTGGGGAGGAGTGAACCCATTTATTTAAAAGCTCCATGGATGGGACCCTGAGGTTACTATGAATTTTGCGAAGGGTTGGAAAGATGGGAAAATTTCTCTATTTAGGAGAAATTTTAACATTTATTAGAATATTAGAGTAGAGGTCACTACTTTATCTACTGATGGTGCCAAATTCTTTAGGGATATAAAATTCTCAAATGTTACGGTTGAGAAATTCCCAAAAGAGGACAAGGAGAGAAAGGATTTGGTTAAATCTTCCAAGAGAAACTATGACACTTATCAAATTAAGTCAGTCTGGTGCACAATGCTTAAGGAAATTATGTATTACTTTACTCTGGATGGTCATTTCACTAGAGATTTTAGCAACCTTTTTGTGCTTCTTAACCATTTTAGACACAAATTAAGAATTCAATTTCCTTTCTTCTTTCTTTCTTTGAAATCATGTCATTCATGAATCATGTCCTTCATTACATAAAATAAGATCCCTAAAATGAATCATGTCCTTCATGAGGATTTATTGCTACTAATTTATGAATATTTGAAATCCCTTCCTTGTCCCTCCAAGACCTCCCCTATTTTTGTATCTGGTGATGAGGAATTAGGGACTAGCTATTCGAAGGAGGTGGAATGGAATACCAACATGGAACATTTTGACTCAGATTCACATAAGAAGAAAGGGTATTCTAAAGTGGAGAAGAACATCTCCCATGGTTATGAGAACATAACTACTTCAGACCCAACTTCTCACAACATCTCTAAAGATTCTCATGCTACGACAGATAGGGAAGAGAGAACTAATTTCCAGATGGACCTTAATGTTGATTCTCATTACCTCAACCTTGAGTAGGAATATCTAGATGATGTGTTAGCTATAGCTCATAATGTTGTCGTGAACTCTTTTAGGTTAAACAAGTGGGTATTTTTTTAGATTAAGGAGATTAAGCTTAAGATTAGGGTGCTTACCAATAAATAGGACAAAGGTAGTGATGGTTTATTGAATGAAGCAAAGAAATAGTCTATGGTTGAATGTTTGATGACACTATGAACACCATGAAGAAGGATCATGAAGGGAGAATTTGGAAAATGGAAGGTAAGTTTAATAGCATAAATGAAAACATTATTTCTCTTCTTACCTTGAGCCATAAAGTCAATAGGAGCATCGCAGATACTCCTAACACCATGGTCAACAAATTAGAAAATATCCACCAAGACCTGACGATGGTTGATGTGAATGATGTTGACAAGGAAAATGTGGAGGAGGATAGTGGTCTGAGCAAGAGAACCAGTGAAAACTTGAAAAGGAAGGTGGAGAAATCTCCCCAGGACATTGAGGAACTAAAGAGAGTTTCCCTCAACATGAATCAATTGGAGGTTAAAGTCGTGAAGGCTCTGAAGAATCTTTCCTTTAAGGTTTCTTGGTATGTCCTTGTTGTGTACCTTTTGCTAGGATTTTTGTTGTCTAAGTGTTTTTGGTGTTTTGTCTCTTTTCACTATAGAAACCTTCATTTTTTAGGGTTTCTTTCATGTCTTTCATCTTTATGCTCTTCTTATTGTAAGTAGGGCTTCAGGTCCCTTAAATAAAACTTGTTTGTTCTGTAATAAAAAAAATATATTTTTAATAAAAAATATAATCCATTTTCCTATTTTTCCATATACATGTGAAACAAAGACCTTAATGATTGATGAAAACTCTACAATCACAAGAAATAAAAATAAAAATATTAATAAAATTAAATATATTTAAAATTATACTTTTTGGAAAGTTTATAATAAGACCTAGCTAACATAGATGCCACTATCATGCTCAAGCAAGCCAAGGATGAGCTTAGAAGACTGGAAAATGAGAGAATCCATGGTACAAAAATTAGAGCCATCTTGGAGTGGGTAGACCATGGTGATAAGGGATCTAAGTTATTCTTCCAACTCCTTAAAAGTAAAGAAGCTAGCCAGAGAATTGATATTATCTGGGATAATGGTTATAATATTACTAAAGAAAAAGATATTATCAAGGCCTTTACTCACTTTTATTCTAAGTTGTTTTCCTATGAGGACGGTGGAAAAAATACAAACAAATTTAGAAGTGATATCAAAACTATTATTCTCAATAAGGTTACTACAGAAGATGCTAGTAAGCTAGATTATGAATTGTCACTAATCAAAGTCTAGGATGGTACTTGTTCCTTGAGTTATGGCAAAGTTGCATGATTGAATGGTATGTCGACATACTTTTATAAGGGTAATATTGATTGGATTGTTGCTGACCTTCTCAATGTGTATAAAGAAGTTGTAGTAAAAGGGTCTCTTGGTAGCAATATTAACAGTGATCTTATTAAAATCATACCAAAATATGGTGACAAGTCTCTAATAAATAATTGGAGACCTATTACTCTACATAATGTGTCTTACAAAATTCTAGCAAAAAAATTAGCCAAGAGGCTAGAAAAGGTCCTTCCCAAGGTGATGAACCCCACTCAAATCAGATTTGTTAAGTGGTTATGCTTTTGATTGATTTTGAAAAGGATTATGGCAGAATTGAATGGAAATGTATTTGTTTAATGTTGGAACCTGTTGGCATCCCTAGATTCTTTTGTAAAATGGTCAATAACCTTATGAAGGAAGCATAAGCTTGTGTGGATGTGAATGGGGTAAAATTTGACTACTTTCCCTTGTCTAGATCTATAAGACAAGGTTTCTCATTGGCCCTTGTACCCTCTTTGTTCTAGTATCATATGCTCGAGATACTAGATGAGGGACAAATCTATCTCTAACAAAGTGCAAGGCATTTCTCTTCGGAATGGGGATGAACTGTCCAACATTCAATTTGCAGATGATATTACAATAATGGCTCAATTGAATGAAGGGAATATAAACAATTTGGTGAAAAACCTAGATCTCTTTTACATTTGTTCTGGTAGTAAAATTTCCCTCCCAAAATTAGTTATTCTTAGTTGGGAAGAGAATCCCCCACTATGGTTTAGTAAATTCTCCCGTGTGTGTGTGTGTGTGTGTGTGGGGTAGGGGGGGCTAGACATCAAGTTAGGTACTTCGGTATCCCTATTTACTATTTCCCCCAATCTCTAGGAGATGTGGAAGTGGGTTAAAGGGAAGATAAACATGAAATCAAGGAAACGAAATAAAAAATACCTCTCAATGGTTGAAAGGTTTCATATTTTCTAGAAAATCCTTTCGTCATATAATATTTATTATACCTCTGCATGTGGTTATCCTCTAATTATCAGTTTCTCCACATTCAAAATTTAAGTAGAGAATCCCTATGATCAGATGGTAATTGGGCTAATAAAATCCATGTAGTTAGATGGCATTGGTGCACTATGAGAAAGGACATAGGTGGTCTTGGGTTGAAAGACTTGAAACTACAAGGAGTAACCTTGGACGCTAAGTGGATTTTCAAATCTCTCTCGATGGGAAGGAACCATGAAATTTTTTAGTTTAAGGCACAACATCTCTAGATTTGTGCCTAAGAAAGTGCCCTATTGGAAAGATCTAGATCTATTAGTGATATGATTGCATGAAGTTTTAATGTCAAATTAGTTGTGTCTACAGTCTCTAAGTCCATTTGAAAGGCATGTGACTTAGTGAAAAAAATAATTACTAATAAAAAATATTTAAGGACAATGGAGAAATATACGGAGATAGATTTGTGTGGTGGAACCTTAGGCATAAGGACAAACCCTTGGCATAGATCTATGTATGTTATGCTAAAGTACTGTGGGCCACTAAAGGAATCCATAGGTTTCAAGATACACTAAAAGATAGGCAGTTGATCTCTTGGAAAGAACTATCCCTCAAATTTGACATTCCCCCAACCCAGTGGAGAACCTATTCTATCCTTATAGATTCTTGCAATTTTCTATCTCTCCCTATACTTATTGACAGTGAACCCGATTATTTTTTGTAGTTTAAATGGTTGGATGGCTCCTTGCTTCATATTACCAAAGCTAAGGTTATCTATAAATACCTTGTTGATACAGAGACCATTCACCCATCTTAATATGTGCTAGCAGTTTGATTTTGATGTATATTTCTAGGAAAAAGTTTGTAATAATATTTGGGGTAGGCCTATTAAGCCTAAGATTTTATTTTTTCTTTGGTGCCTCTTGTTACACATATTGAATTTTATGAAGTGTGATGGTGATATTTTCTTCTGCATCTCTTGTAAAGTTCCCGACTCTATTAAGCATGTCCTTTTTTAATGTTTATTTGCTAAGTGTGGGGCTCTTTTGGTCTCCTTTTTTAGGATAACCTATACATTTAGGATATTATTTGTGGCTCTATTCTAGGCTTGAGAAAGGATTGCAATCTCTTTTGGTCTATTTTTCCTTTGGAATTTCTTTGGATTATATGGAAATATAGAAATGACAATATATTTAATGACATGATTAGGGAACTTACGGGGTCTCTGAGGAGACCCATTTTTTAATAACGTTGATATGCAAGTTACTATGGCACTGAGGCTCTCTAGAAGGAAATTTGAAAGAATTGTTCAAGATGGGATTTTTTAGTTTTTCATGTGGGAAATCTCCCATGGTTTTATGTATGGGAAAGGAGAAGTGTTGAAAGGAATCTATTTGAGGTTTCCTTGAATAATTTTATGAGGGAACTTACAGAAGAAATATAAAGAGAGACACAACCAAGGTTCCAACTCTTCCAATGGCATAGGTCTTCACTCACCCATGGATATATAAAGCATATGTAGGAAGGGGAATAAATTAGATGGATGGAGGGGTATCTTGGTTGGGTAACTTAGATAAGCAATAGACTAGGCAGATAGACAATAGAGAGATATCCCTTTTGTCTAACTTTTTGTCATAATTTTATTTGTTCTTAGCTGAAAATATGATGTAAATGTTTATTTTTTGATACATATTGTCTTTATATTTTCATATTTGAGTCTACTGTTGAAGACTCACGTCTCTAGGTTGATTATTTCATCATATACAAAATGATATACGGTTTTTTTATAATGAGAATGCTTAATAATTAATAGAAAAAAGTTTGTAATAAGGACTAGATACTTAAAAATCATAACCTCTAAATGAATGATAGTATAGAGGAGACTCCATTGCAGATATGACTTAAGACTAGAGAGGTTCTATCTGAGGGGGTCTGATCTAAGAGGGCTTGGTCTAACCCTCTTCAATTAATTCCTTCAAATCAAACCTCTCAAGCCTTAAATCAATATATTTTCTAAAAAATATGTGATTTTACGGAAAAAGGATGTCCCCAAGCTTGTAACCCATAATTATGGGATTACCCTTCTCTTTTGAATGTTTTCCTTTCTACAACTATTAGAAAAATCACATATAGATTATGGGGTGTGTGTGTTCCCAATATTCTCTAGTATTTTTTGATGTAATTGAAAGTGATGACATAAAAAAAGAGTGTGATTATTTATATAGACACCAATCTAGGGTGAGTTAATTAGACAGTGCAAGTTGAAATATAATTTTGTTTATCTACTGATGAGTTATGCATACATGATATATGAAAAGGTTAATATCTATCTAATAAGTATATAGGAATCTTGCATATAATTAAATTTGATCACACTTGATTTACTAGAGAAATGTCATTAGAAACTTGATGATCATGTCATATAACACTATATTGAAGAGAGGTGGTTGACTTTGGCATAATGGTTGATGTAGGAATCAAAGATAGTGATTCATGACAAGCTAACTTCATCTCAAGCAATTCAAAAAGTATGTAGTTGGCTTCATGTTGCATGAAATTGTTAAAATGTTTCTAAATATGGTGAATTCATATATACATATTGGGTTAGTAAAAGTACAATTAGTTTATTTTTTGATTAAGGTAACAACGAGTTTTGAAGGGGCCCCGGAACCCTTTAACAAAGATTATAAAAGATAAGCATGGAAAAACCGAAGGACAACAGACTATCCCACGAAGGGACAGTCCCCAAAAGGGACACTTCCCAGATTTTCAATAGACACAAGCACAAAAAAAAACTAGAGAACAAGAAAAAAATGAAAAGCCCTCAGCAAGACAGGGCCAAAAAAGCCTCCAGCAGCAGAATCAGGATAGAGTTTTCAAGAAACACTCTGACTCCACCTACTGGCTATGCATGGTCTTGATTGATTCTTTTAGGTTCATGATTTCCTCGACCTCTTTCTTGGTCTTCTTCCTAGTAGTAGATCTTGTTCTAGTCCCCAGACCCATTTGCTGACTGGGATTAGTCATATCTTTTTTCTCAGTCATAGTGTCCTTGTTGTTGCCTTCCAGCACATTGCTTAGCGACTTTAAATTATCCAGAGTAGCTTTCATACCAGTGTTTGATAGAGTAAGTATATTTTTTAACATAGCTTCATTCTTGCTGATCTTGTCATTAACTGGAATCATAGCTTTCTCCAAAGCTTTGTTAATTATTTCCTCCAGCTTAGTGGAGTCATCCGTACCTTTATCAAAAACCTCCTCATTACCTTTGTTTGAAGCAACTTCCTTCCTAATGTTATCGATGGTATCCTCCAGCATGACATTCCTTGTTTCCAGCCTAATACACTTGTTCTTCAGCTCTACAAGGTCATTTTGGACCCATTTGTCAAGGTTATAGCTGTAGAGTGACTTGTTCTTAACAAGTTGGAGAGTGGTCATAGAAACAACTCTCTTAACATGATATTCCCTTTTCCTAAGATCAACCTCAAGGGGGCTATGAAAATGCCTTTCAGAACTAATCTCACAATCCTCATTATCATTGTCCTTTCCAGAGATGGGGGAATAAAAAATAGCAGGGGTATCCTCCTCCATAGCCCCGAGGTCCTCTTTACTGGAATCATCATCTGCAATGTTGATACCCTCTTTATTACCCTCCTTTTCAACATCATGGACTTGATTACCCACTCCCTGAATCTCATGATTGCTACCATCACCAGCGGCTGAGGTCTTCGGAATTTCCTCCTTGATATCATTAGAATTATTAGTGTCTTCCTTAGAGACTTTGGAATTCTCCTGCTCGGTCCCAAAGTAGCCCTGCACCATGTCAATGATATTTTTTGTTATATCTTCAGGGTTCACCATGACCTCCTCCTTAGCAGCTTGAGTATAGGAGATGGCGGCATCCTCATGAACAATTAGTTTAGTTGAATTGTACTGTAATTGGCTATTTTGAAGAGACTAAGGTACATGAATATTTGAATTTCACTCTAGGATATTGTATAAAAGAACAAATCCTTGTTCATTATTGGTATCTAAGAATCATTAAGCATATTTATAGTTATCATTAGTTATAGTGTAGCTTGTATCCACGTTCATTTTCATGATGTTCAAGCACATAAATCAATTAAATAGGTGCAAAAGTAAACTAAATAAAATGCAACAATTCTATTAGCCATGAAGTGATTGTCTAATAGGTTCTAAATGTCTAGCACATCAAGACAAATCAATTGATGATATATTAGTAAAATCTATGAAAATAAATATGGTTATTTGATTTATTTAATTTTAAGATTTATTTTAAATAGCTTTATTTAATTTGAAGATTTATTTTAATTTTAAGATTTTTTAAAGCTTTTGTTTTAGATTAGTCATTTAGCTTTTTAAAAAAGGTTAGCTAAAATTACTAGCATATCTATATTATGAAGAATCTATGCTAAGTTTGTTGAGAGGTATCATTTTCAAGAATACTAAACACTTATTGCATTTACATCTTAACCCTCATTGGTATCCTACTTGATTGTAACCCTAATTCAAATGTAAAACTAAATGTACGCTAAAACCTAATCTTACTTATAAGAATATCCTCAAGTTTTAAATGGCTAATAATAAGGGTGACAATCAAGGGACCACAATTTTAAAAACTATATACTTCAAATATTAAAATGAAAATTAAAGGCATCAATACATTGTTGTTGATTTGAATCACATAAAATACTTTGTGTTTTAGATTTGTGTCTAAACATGAAGGGCCAACATTGGCATACTCTAAACTTCAATCATGAAAGTAGCACACTTTGATACATGGTCATTTCCAACATTATATCTAAATCTTGCTATTGTATATCTCTCTACCTATATATGTCTTGCAACCTCTCTCACTTTTCCTCTCTCTTTTCTATTGATTTGAGGCTATTACTTCTTCATTGATTCAGTCATTCCACAAACAAAAATAGTTTTCTTTAAAATCTCTTACAAATTGACTTCATGTACTACATAAATGTATGCAAACAATAAACCAATTTTTCTCCTAATTGACCTTTCACACCTCATGAGGCAAAGATGCATCCTCATTTCACTTAATGTTGGAGACCTTGTGCTATTGAAAGAGAGGTCGTAAGTTCAAATATAATTGGGGGTATAGTATGTACACCTTGTTTGTAGCACAATTAGGTACCTCCCCCAAGGGATATAGATAAATATTCATGGGGGTTAAAGATTAATATATATATTTTATAAAATACCATAACTATGTTGTGGAAACACAAGAAAAACCCTAAGTATCTAGTTGTGACGAGGCAATATTTTACATACAACTCTTCCTCTATCAATTTCCTTGAATAAGTTGAGATTATTATAGATTCATAGGGCTTCTAAATTAAAATAAACATGGAGTAATATTACTGATGTGAGTATCTTCCTTCTCTTAAATAGTTGTTAAATGATCTTTTTCCAATTGAAAAGGAATGTGGCTACAATTTCATCATCCATGTTGAAAGTTTCTTGAAACTTCCAAGGTCAACAAGGTTTCTAATAGATTCGTAAAATATATCCTTCGACTCTAATGGAGCTCCTACCGAAGGTCCATTAAAATATTTTCATTCTCCAATGGATACATGCATTCACAGTTTCTTCACATTTTCAAATTAGGAAACATGAACGAGAATGCAAGAATTGTAAAACTAAAGTAGTGAATATTTCTTCTTCTTTGATGATCTAAAGTTGATGGCAATGATGATTAGTACACTGATCACTACTACAGTTCAAATGTCAATATAAGCTTCAAACATATAATAGTGAGACATTTTTCTCAACTAGTGTTTACTTCAAAGATATTAAAGAAAGTGAGCTCCCTCAACACACATATAGAGAAACCATGGCCAAATAATAATTAAAATATTGTCTACTATAACTACTTGATTATTTTGCATGATAACCCTGTCCCCTTCACCAAAATCATGTAAGGAGTGCTTTGTTATGTCATAAGGACCAATTATTTGTGGCTATATTTTAAAATTTTAAAACTATTATTCTCTACTCTTTTGTGGTTATGTTTATAACACAAGCAACATAAATAATAAAGATTGAAAATGAAATTTGTGTCTTGTTATATGTTCCTAGAATGATGAGGGTAACATTGTTTTGGCTGGATATAATATAATTTTATAATTATCATATTTATTTTTTTAAAAAAATTTTGGTTATGTTTGAAAGATTTTCAACTTCAAATAACTTAGGTTTTCTATCTTGCTATGTTTGTTCTTATGTTGACGAGGTTGATAAAATTTATGTGTGTCTTCTACATATAAATTGCTCTATGAAGCCTTCTACCAATGACTCTTTACCGTCTAATTCAAATACAAGCATTATCTTATTGATTTGACTATGTGCAGAGTAGGCTGCAAGCGAAACTACCCCTCCCCGTTTTGTCAATTATGGGGGAAAACGAAATGCATAGGTAGGTAAGGTACAATTTTTTTTCAAGGGCATTCATTTCATTGCTATTTTTTATCATGATTTTATGGGTGGAGGAAAATAAAAGCATGGGTCGTGAGCATCAATGACATAAATCCTGGTCAGTGTAGGTGTAGCGTCATGAAAGAAATAAACAAGGTAGATGGATACCTTTGAAAAGTTGGAAATCTAAACTGTCACCTCAAGGTAGTATTGAAAATACCTCACATTAGGAGAAGGGGACGGTACGGGCTATCCAGCTACTAGATTCCTTCAGCATCACCAAGATTGCAACTTAAAATAGGATTTAAAAAAAATAAAATTAAGATAGTGATTTTTTGTTTTGAAAACTTTTAATCTAATTTTATTTATCCATCTCAAAAACTTTTAATTTATTTATTTAAAATATGTTTAAAATTAAAATGTTTTATTTTGGTGTTCTAAAAATTTATAATTGTTGTTAATTATTTTTATGTTTTATATATTTAGCTATATTTCGTTATATGGATTTTTTTTAAATGATAATTTTAATGGTTGGTAATAAAAATCAACTCGGGGATTGGACATCCATTCTAAGTAGCTATCTTTCTTATGGTGAAGGAATAATTACATGTCAACCATGAACATACATGTACTTGAAATGGGCATGCATTGTATGTGCACTAAGTCCCAACCAAAGCCATACTATCCTACAACTTAAGGGAAATTGCATGAAATGAAATGACTCAAATGCCCAACAGAATATACTATTCATGGAATTGAAATCAAATAGCTAACAACAATACTGTTTAGAACAAACAGACAAGAAATTACTCTATCTTCCTTGGCTGCAGGAATAGTCATAGGAAACTGTCTCCAGTTGTTGCAGGGACAGACAAATGCTAAAACAACAACTATGAATTGAAGGAAAATTAACTACTAAATTGAAATGAGGAAATCCTCATCAATTGGGCCCCCTTGGATGAGTATTTCCAGAACTATCAAAGAAGCTTATAAACTCAAAACATCATTTTATTCATCAAAGAATGTTTTATTACATAAGTTGCAACTCAAACTATTCTTTATATGATGAAAATTGGAAAATTACAGCATAATGTTCTTATCTCTAACTAACCTTTTGAAAAGGCATCAGAACTTATTTAAAGAGAACTACTAACTAACTCTAACAACTAACTAGTCCATTCCCAAGAGATAGGCGGACATACATTATTACACTGCAAGAAAGAAGAGAGACTATGCATCAAATGAGGAACAATTAGTTGTTCAGTTGTAGAGAAGATATAGCATGACTTCTTCTTTCTAGATTTACTCCTTTTTAGGGATGATAATTAAATCTCCATAACTTGCTCTAGACAAGCTATTGTCAATCAAATATTGACTTCTTCAATTGTTGGTTACTACTTAACCATCTTGACTTGGTCTTTGGCTACATGCATGGCACGAATCTCTTTGAGCACAGACTTGACTAATTTTTCTTCTTAATTGCTCCTAAATCATAGCATTAGTATGCCCAAAGAGTCACAATGCATATATTCATTTATTGTTAGAATAACATCTATCAAAACATAGGTAAGATTAATATAGATAGATTGCATAGTTATAACCATATATAGGAGTTTTCAAACTTATGTTTACCTGCAATAAAAAACCATATAAAAGTTTTCTTCATCCAAAAAGGTATTAAGAGATAAGTTCATGGCCATGATCTAACAATATCATAATTCATAGATATTATTAAAAAAATTAATCAATAATAATGTGACTTATGTATAATACATTTATTAATTATTTCGACTAAATAATAATAATAACAAGTTAAATGCCAACAAACTATTATGACAGTTTGTCAAGTAATGTGAATATGATTGTTTATATAAAATGCATGTATATTGATGTTGCAACATTATATAAAAAAATATTGATATATAAAAGTCTGAAATTGCTTGAAGGATTTTTTGGGGGTTGGTTTCTATGTATTTAGTTGTGTTCAATAGTATTATTAAAATCTTTTGTTCATTAAACAATGTTTTAACATAAACAGTTACTATATTTTTTATTATTTGTTTTCTAATTTTAATGTGTAATGGGATAAGTACATAAGGTTCTTAATTTTATAGATTGTTCTTGATTTTACAGAATGATTCATGAGGCACAACATGTTAGAAATAGGGAATACTGAGATCGGGAGGGGGGGGGTAATCAGTATTCTACAAACTTTAATTTTTTCCCAATTATGGATATAACAGATTATCTTAAGGCATGCATAACATAAGAAGCTAAACAACATGCATAGCAATAAAACTAAAGAACTCATAACACATTATTTGTTCTCAAGGAAACCCTGGCCAAGGGAAAACCCCTATGGGGATGGTATCCACAAAGATCCACTAATCAAAAGTATCTTGTTAAGGATGTTGACCCTGTTAGGAGTTTATTACATGCATATAGTGTCTCAGTCCTTATTAAGGGACTATAGGCCTTGTTAGAAGCCTCAACCCTATTAGGAGTTGGCAGTACAAAATGTGATTACCAGATGAGCCCACTGCCCAAACAAGTAATATGCAATATTCACTAATTACAAAAATAGGTCAAGGTACATAACCTTATACTGCTTGCATCAATATCTCTTCGCTGCTCTTCACTTTCGCTATTACATTCGCATATTCATTGCTCCCTATTACATTACATTTTTACATATCTTTATACAAGTTATTAAGATTAATAACTTTTCAGTCGGCTATCATATTATAAAATATCTTTATCCAAGGGTTAACATCTAGGATGTCATCCCTTTATATTGTTAAGTCATTATTTTGATAAACAAAATAATCCCTTAACCCTTTATCAATTCTATCTTCATATTCTATCTTGTCGACTTAACACTGTCTTAAGTAAAACTGTCATAACTTCTTCCGTACATGTCGTACTGACTTGCGCTCTGAGTTGAGTCTTCAATAGTCACCATAGAATCTATGTTCAAGTGCGCAAGCACTAAACTTACTCCAATCAACATCGTTAATCAAAATTGTCTTCAGGTTCACTGGTAAAAACACACTGTCTCATACTTAGACAGTTTGCATTGCGCTCTGACATACTAGCTCTCTGAACTGTGTGATCTTCATATAGATCATATGTTTCCATAATTACAACATCTATGTAACCAACTCAGCCAAATTTCCAACAATCTCCCCCTTTGTCATTGGTGGCAACATATGAGAAAATTGGCTAAGTCTTAAGACTCCAAAAATTCAAAATTGTGGCCATAATACAAAATATATAAATACTGTCCTTATGACTTCATGAATCCTCTCTATATACTGTACTCCCCCTAAGGGTATGTATCCTTATCAATTTTCTGCTATATATCTCTCCCCCTTTGACAACAATGACAAAAAAGGTAAGGAGGGTTACAAAACTATGTTCACAAAAAGTCATACCTTGATTCAATATTGCAAAGCCAGTAGGCTTGCAACACAATCTGCAAAATTGATCTTCATAGCCTCTAACTCTTTCTCCCATGATTTCTTAATTGAATCTGCAACACTAAGTAGTGTGCACAATCCATAAGATGCAATCTCACATGCTTGGAGATTTTCATAACTAAACTTTTGAAAAGATGTCTTGGCTGAAATGCATTCTTCCAGTTGCCCTTCAATAGTGCTCAAGTTTATAGAAATGTTCTCTCTTAAAAGAGTGAATCTCTTCAGCTTCCTATCCTTGTCATCTTGCAAAATTCTCATTTCATCATAAATCTTGCGGATTTTCTGCTCAATATCAAATATCTTCACATTGGGGCTCAAAAGAAAGTTTATCTCATTCTGAATTTCTGCTTCCTTCATCTTCATCTTCTGAACTTCCTCTGCTACCAAGTTCTCTGATTTTGTACATTGGATGTACAAAGATTTTCCTCTTTCTAAATTCTTTCTCAAGTCCTTTATATAGATATCAAGGTTATTGATATCATTCCTGATATTTTGACTAATGTCCAAAAGTGTTTTGGCCTCATAAGCTGCTTGAGCTTTCATCTTTGCTATATCAGATAGATTTGTAAACTCATCATCAAAAGTATTCATTACTTTCTTTGCTCTTACTAGAGGGTCATCTTTTGCAATTTGTGTAGTAATAATACCTTGTAACTTCTCAGTAAGCTCCTTCAGGCTTCCTTTAAGGCTCTTTACTTTCTTGTTCTTTCCGATGATCTTGTTCAAAGATGTGATCAATTCCATCTGATCATCATCATCTACTTCCTTTCCCAAATTCTCAATCATAGAACCAATCTAAGTTTTCTTGCCAATCTCAAGTGTAAGACTAATTTCTTCTTGAGTGGGAATAGGTACTTGTTTCTCTGTCACTTTAGGTTCTACAATTTTGGTTTCTATCTTCTCTTCTCCTTTGGTAGTCTCCTGCTCTTCAAAAGCCGAATTGTCAACAATTTTTTCAAGATTCTTGAATAAGTTATCATCACTATCCAAGGTGATCTTAGTTCCTTCAACATTCATTACTTCGTCCTCAATATTTATGGCTGGTGGAGAGGGAATGTCCTCTTGTTCTACTTCTTCTGCTTGATCTTTAGATTCTGCTGCAACTAATGATTCTCCAGCATTTTCTGACATAACCTTAATGATTGCTTGCTCTGTTTCTATGTTAATTTCTCCAAATCTACCTCCCATAATCTAAATAGTTCTCTTCTTGGTTCTCAGATGGGTGCTTAGATCCTTCATAATCTGATTGAATGTACTTCATCTCTCACAACACAAAGTTTTCTTACAAGCTTTTTTCTAATAGCTATGTCTTCTTCTGATGCTCTCTTCTTCCTATTTACAAGTTTCTTGTACAAGTCATCAGGTATCTTACCCTGAATTGTATCAAATTTCTTATTAGATAAAATCATATGCTTCACAACTGCATTTTCTAGATTCAGTCTTTCTGCATAATCATAGAGATCATAATATTTGTTCATCTTTGTAAAGTCTCCATCTTGAATAATTTGTTCATTAACCTTTTCAACTCTAGGTTTCCAAGTTTTCTTCTTAACAGGAGTGCTTTCATCATCTTTGATTTCTACAACTTTCCTTTGAACTGGTGGCACCAATGTCTTCTGCCTCTTACCCGGTCCAATAACAATCTCTTTTATTCTTTTGCTAGGTGTGGAGGAGGTTGATCTAGTGGATATTCTTGCTTCTTGATCCTTCTTTGTTTCTTCCACTTTTACCTTAACTGGTGTTTCTCCTTGCTATGCTGCAATTGATGATAGAGGTGGAACAGACAAAACTTTTTTTTGTCCAATATCTCTAACTATTGTTGTTGTTTGCTTGGCTACCAAGAACTCATGTTCAGTTATCCCTATATCTTTTAGAATTTTCTTGATTGTACTCTCAACTCTTTTCTTTGACTACTTCTCTTCAAGGATGGTCTTTGCGGAGTTGAAGTTCTCCTCAAAGGTTCCAAACCTGTTACAGTGAATATCCAACTTGCACTTAAGAAGTCTACTCACATATTCTTCTGTCTCAATCTTAGATATCTCATAGCCAAGAGGGTCTATGAACTCTGTTCTAGGTTCTACTGCTTCAATGTAAGTAAAGTCAGTATCAACCATGAAACATATCTCATTTTTATACTTCTCCACAAGAGACTGTGGGATCCTTGATCTTCTAGACATCAAATTCTGAAATGATTTAATTACCAACACTGCAATTTCATTTACTTTGTCAATAACATGCCTCCTATACACATGGTTAATCCTTTCCATTGTAGTTTGGCCATCATTCCAGTCATTTCCAATGGTGAATGGAAATCTTTTCAATAAATGAAAGAACATATAAGTGATTAAAGATGAGAATCTAAACTGTGAATACTTAGTCTTCTTTATCTTTTCCAAATTCTCAAACAACTGTATCCTCAAAATCTCACACATGTCAACTTGTACTTTACCAACACACATCAAATAAGCTGCATGTATCATTCCAGCTGCCATGTCATCCTCTCTCGAGTTAGCACAAAACTTAGTTGTTAGGATCTTACACAAGAATCTGACATCATCTTGTTTTATCTTGCTAATTACTATTCCTCTACCATTGTAGGATGAATTTGTGTTGTCTATGACTATTTTCCTCATGTTTTTCTCATTCAAAGGAATGGCTCCAGTTTTAGATAGTCTAGTTACCTCATAAATTAAGTCAACTATGATATCTATCACTTTGTCATCTAACCAAAACTTTTCATTGTGAATTCTACTTAGGATTATCTTGGTACATTCTTCATTATCAAATTCATATTGCAAAGCATACTTAACGATCTCATTATCTTTCAAATGCTCAAACCCTACTTTCAATGACATGTCCTGATTATATATCTTCTGATATTCCTCTGTGAAATCACTATCACTGATAGTCTCTAATTTACATCCCAGATAACTTCTAACATTCTCTAGAGGTAAAACTCCATCTGATACAGATGATAAAGCTAACCTAGGATCATCTTCCAAGGGTTCTACTGGTTCCCGTTTCATTTTAGGTCTATTCGTATCTTTGACATTGTGAATCAAAGAAATATCCATGATTTCCTCAAATTCATTAACTGATTTAAAGATCTACCAAGTAAAATACCTCGATTTTGCGATTAGGGCTTGCGTAGATTCGACACAAAATTCTTCACCAAATCCTTGCAAAATGCTTCCAATCACTGCTCTTTGATCTCCTTAACACTTGTATTTGCTTTAATGATCAAATAACACCGTTCGTGACCTTTTATCATTTCAATCTCACTTAGATCTAACATCGCATTCAATTCTTTTGTCGCTTCTTCCAAAAAGCTGATTCTGTTAACCTGCAAAACTTGAAACTTCTTGCGATCTCGCAAAACATAATATTTTTCTTTGCGCTCTTAGCCATAGCATTAGAACATCATATAATACCTTGCATTAACTGCACAAGACTCAATTCATCATATATCAAATCCTACACTAATCTAAGTTCCTATTCTACTGTAATTTTCATGAATTAAGTACTTTGAGATGGGTCAAGTAAAGATTCATTCTTACCATTTAATACTTCACCTTTCTGACTGTCCTCAGTGCTGAATATGTCTCCTTGATCTGTGCTTTTAACAAACTTCACTTCATCTGAATTACTACAGCATGCTTTCTGACTGTTGTTTGCATCTTCATTTCTTCTTGCATAACTTTTAGGGTTAGAATTGTATGAAAAACTCTATTGTTCATTATGCAAAACCTTGCTGTGTGTCCAATCTTGTTACATATCTGACAAACTATTTCATTGTTTCCATATCTTGGTCTAAGTTGATTGATCTGTGATCTACAATTTCTAGCAATGTGTCTGGAACCTTGTTGCATCTATAACATACTACTCCATTTCTTTTGTTCATATCTTCAGTAGGTTTCTTATCTGCATGGTTAGTATTTCTAAACATTCTACTATTATTGTTATTCTCAACAAATTTAGGTTTTCTGCATTCAATAGCTCTATGTCCAAAACCATGACAATTATAACAATAACCATTAAGAGGTTTAAATTGCTTACCTGTGCAATCTCTCTTCATATGACCAACAATATTACAAGTAAAACATCTACCTTTGAATTCTCTTTGCATACCTTTAGGTGATTACTCTTGCTTAGGTGGTTCTTCTTCCATAGGTGTATCTTCAGATTTGTTAATCTCATCAAACTTCTTCTCATCTATGCTTTCAGATATTTTCAGATCTAGTTCTTTGCTTTTTTCATTTTCTTTAAAAGTGTTGAATCCAAGACCAGTCTTATCATAGAATGGTTTTTGATAAGATATTTGTTTATCAATCTTCTCACTAGTTGAATATAGTCTTTCAAGCTGCTGCTTAGATTTGAGTCAGTTCTCCTTTCACAATTGTATTGTATTTCTCAAGTTCAACATACTGCAAATTGACTTTCTCAAGTTTAGATGTTACTTTACCAAGTTTAGATTTTAGCCCTTCATTTTCAAGCTTAAGATTTTCATTCTCAGATTTTAGATTTGTTTCACTCTTGCCATTTCCATCTTTCAGACTTAGCTTCAAATTTTCTATCTTCAATTCATGTTTAAGGATCTCATTTTCTTTTTCTAAGTTGTCATCACAATCTTCAATATGAATTTTGGATTCTTTTTCAGATTTCAAATCTTCCAACTTGTTTTTTAGTTTCTCAATGAGGTTCTTTGCATCATCATATTTTCCTTTCAGAGTATCTCTTTTTTCAGTAAGCATATCAATCTGTTCAAGAGCTTCTTCAAGATTCTTCTGTAGCTGATCCATATCCATAGAGATCTTACTCAAGCTGCTAGGCTTTCCTTGAATGATTCTTTTTTGAGTAATTAAGCTCTGATACCAATTGTTAGAAATAGGGAATACTAAGAGGGTGGGGGGGTGTGAATCAGTATTCTACAAACTTTAACTTTTTCCCAATTATGGATATAACAGATTATCTTAAAGCATGCATAACATAAGAAGCTAAACAACATGCATAGCAATAAAACTAAAGAACTCATAACACATTATTTGTTCTCGAGGAAACCCTGGCCAAGGGAAAACCCTGGTGGGGATGGTACCCACAAAGATCCACTAATCAAAAGTATCTTGTTAAGGATGTTGACCCTGTTAGGAGTATATTACATGCATATAGTGTCTCAGTCCTGATTAAGGGACTATAGGCCTTGTTAAAAGCCTCAACCTTGTTAGGAGTTGGCAATACAAAATGTGATTACCAGATGAGCCCACTGCCCAAACAAGTAATATACAATATTCACTAATTACAAAAATAGGTCAAGGTACATAACCTTATACTGCTTGCATCAATATCTCTTCGTTGCTCTTCACCTTTGCTATTACATTCGCATATTCATTGCTCCCTATTATATTACATTTTTACATATCTTTATACAAGTTATTAAGATTAATAACTTTTCACTCGGCTATCATATTACAAAATATCTTTATCCAAGGGTTAACATCTAGGATGTCGTCCCTTTATATTGTTAAGTCATTATTTTGATAAACAAAATAATCCCTTAACTCTTTATCAATTCTGTCTTCATATTCTGTCATGTCGGCTTAACACTGTCTTAAGTAAAACTGTAAGAATTTTCCTAAGGCAAAGAATAAATGCCAAGATCTAGAAGCTCAAGGGATAACACAAGAGACATAGAAAAAATTATCAAATAATTGATTATAGTCAATTGAATTGATTACAAAGTAGGAGTGCCTAAATATATAGGCAATGCAATAAGACTACATGATAAGGAGATGATAAGATATCACCCACACAAGGTGGAATCACATGTCCACCAAAGGTGGATCATCCTCCATTGTACATGAAAGTATGTGCAACATGTGCAACAATGAGAGGATGATAATGTGATAAGAGCACTAAAGGTGGATCTCACACACAAAGAGGTATGTGATGACAACTATCACACCTAAAGTGAAAATTCTCCTAACCATGTGCTAAAATGAAATGAAAACTCCTAGGTGTCACAATGACAACTAATATGCAAATGCATTATCCTAAAAAACTTAAGTAAAGTGTAATTAGTAATATTTAATCACACCAACACCCCCCCTTAAGTGCAACTTAGGGGAATGCACTTAAGCTCACAGTGCAAGATGGGTCCTGACAACTAGGCCATGTTAGGTACCCATGTACAAAATGCAATACATAAAATGCATAACTCTCATAAAGTGGAGAAAGAGGGAAAACCTCATGGGAAAAACCCTCCCCCAAAAAGAGAGATGAATACAAGATGCATGCATGGATGGAGTAATCAAGACCCCCCTATTATGACATACATCATGCATATACAATAAAGAATCTCCCCAAAGGAAGGAAATAGGGAAGAGAGACAAAGTAGCCTCCCCTCAATGTTGAATCTCTTGCAAAGATGGTCCAAGATGTTGACCAATACTCCTCCATAGGAAGAAAATAGAGCCAATGTTGCACCAAAAATGTCAGTGTGACAAAATCAGGTACCAATGTCGATGTAGAATGACTGATGGAATGCCCATTAAGATATGATAGAGATGAGGCATGGAGACACCTGCAAGCACCAACTAGGTACTCTTAATTGACAGGTTGGTATACTTGAACTTGTGTCGTGCATCCATTGATGTTTGGTTGGAGCATAACTTTCAAGAACCAAGTCCCATGATATTCCTAATCTACTAACATAGGGATTACATCAAATGTGTCATCAATGACAAGATACAAATAAAAATGTGGCACTTTATGATAGTGCATGTACAACATGGCTCATGCAAGAGCATACAACATCAAATACAATGCAAAGCTGGAAACATGAAGAAGATGAAGCCACCAAGGATGCCCTGTCAAATGCTGCAGAAAAAGTGTCCTCCTGTTGGCCTTGTGCTAGGAAGTCTTTGGGAAAAAATTGACCTCCCCCCTGGCTGCCGATTGGATGACGCTGCAAAACAGGTATACAAATGGCAAAGAAAAAAAAATTGTGTTCCCAATTTTGCTTAATTATTAATATTTTGTTTTTCAAAAACTTATTGAATTTAAGAAAAACATTTATTAAAACACCCAAAAAAAACTTTATTAAAAAATAAAGAAAAAACACAATTTGTTTTTTTTTAATTTTTAGATTTAAAAAAATTTAATAAAGAAAAACATAAAAATGTTTTATTAAAACATAAAGTTTTTATTTAAAAAAAATTTATTAAAAACATATTAAAAAAACATATAAATTTTTGTTTATTGATTAAAAAAAAACTTTTAAACAAAAATATTAAAAAACTTTATTAAAAAAAACATTTTTAAAAAACTTTAAAAAAAAAAAAACCCCTTTTAGGGACCGCACTACAGTGCGGGTACTGCACACAGTGCGAGTACCACACACAGTGCAGGTATCGCACATAGTGCGAGTACCACACTGCAGTGTGGCAGTCCGTACCGCACTGTTAGTGCGTACTGCAGAAGCCTACAGGCAAAAAATTAAAAAAAAAAAAATTTCAAAACTTTTCAAAAAAAACAAAAAGCATCCCCCCTTTTATTTTTTAATTTTTTGATTTTAAAAAGTGAAATATAATTAAAACAAAATTTATTATATAAAAAAACAAAATTGTATCTGCTCCTGCGGAAATCTGTACGACAGGCAGGGAGGGAGAATTTTTCTTCCGAGACCAACTGTGTCCGATCTAGGTGAATGAACAGTCGATCTTGGGGTTTCTGACCACTCTGATCGCAATGGAAATGTCAAATTTGGTCCAAAGTGCTCCAATTTTGTAGATCGGCCTTAGGGGTCCGATTTGCAAAAAAAATTTGCCTCAAATTTGACTTTTGCCCAATATAGGCAAATTTATAGTCAAAATTTATGGAAACAGCCACTCGGATGCAATGATGAGGTCTGATCTTACTCAAAATACTCCCACAAAATGCTGATCCCAGATCTGAATTGTGGCCCTCCAAGAATTGAAGCAATCAATCGCTCTCCAATGGCTATGCAATGAAGACTCTTTTGGCTCTGATACCATGTAAGAATTTGCCTAAGGCAAAGAATAAATGCCAAGATCTAGAAGCTCAAGAGATAGCACAAGAGAGATAGGCAAAATTATCAAATGATTGATTATAGCCAATTGAATTGATTACAAAGTAGGAGTGCCTAAATATATAGGCAATGCAATAAGACTACATGATAAAGAGATGATAAGATATCACCCACACAAGGTGGAATCACATGTCCACCAAAAGTGGATCATCCTCCATTGTACATGAAAGTATGTGCAACATGTGCAACAATGAGAAGATGATAATGTGATAAGAGCACTAAAGGTGGATCTCACACACAAAGAGGTATGTGATGACAACTATCACACCTAAAGTGAAAATTCTCCTAACCATGTGCTAAAATGAAATGCAAACTCCTAGGTGTCACAATGACAACTAATATGCAAATGCATTATCCTAAGTAAACTTAAGTAAATTGTAATTAGTAATATTTAATTACACCAACAAAAACTATCATAAATTCTTCCGTATATGCCGTACTGACTTGCACTCTGAGGTGAGTCTTCAATAGTCACCATAGAGTTATGTTCAAGTGCGCAAGCACTGAACTTACTCCAATCAACATCGCTAATCAAAACTATCTTCAGGTTCACTAGTAAAAACACACTGTCTCATACTTAGACAATTTGCATTGCGCTCTGACATACTACCTCTTTGACTTGTGCAATCTTCATGTAGATCATATGTTGCCATAATGACAACATCTATGTAACCAACTCAACTAAATTGCCAACACAACACTTGTTGAAGGTTTTGCAAATGGGGTTGCAAGCAAAGTGGGCTTAACCTTGGAGGAAACTTGGTGGTTAAGCACGCTTGAGCTAGCGTAGTACTGTGATGGGTGACCTAAATCTTGGTTCCTCACCTCTGTGAGCATCACCTAGATGAAATGAGTGCTAAGTGTTCCATTCATTCTCATGAGAGATGGGTTCTTGTGAACTACTACTCATGAAACACGGCTCGATTAATTAGACTCAAAAACTACATCTTGATAACAACACTGGCCAAATGGTTGATTATTTGCACCCCAGCCAGTGCGCGTTCCATGCCCCATCGTCATGCCTCATACATCTCATACGACATGCCCCATTAGTAAAAATATCATTTCATTTTCATTTAGTATAACAACTTTAGTTTTTATATTTTAAAATAATTTTAAAATTTTTAATTTTATAATATGTTATATAATTTTTCATAATATTTTTATTTTTATTTTTCATATGTCATTTCCTAATTTTACTTTACAAAAATTCTATCATTTGGTATTTCAATTTTAAAATCGATTATTTGCATTTAAATTTTTATATTTATTTTCACTGTCATTAATATTTTAAACTTCATTATATTATAAATTAGAAAAATTAATTTTTAGAATTTAATTTAATTTAGTTTTATTTTAGTATATAAATTTGACATTAATGAAAATAACTATTTTTAATAAATAGATGGAGGATCATGATATATTGTCAATTGTCTAAACCTTAGGTAAGCATCATTTGCATGTTGATTATAATTTTTAACAAGTGCTACGTAGTGGCTAGTACTTGCCTCTAAATGTAGTTTTAATTGTATTAGCATATAATTTTAAAAATTTTAAACTAAATAATTATTTAAATATATTTAATATATTATTAGATTAGGTTAAATATTTCATTTATAGTTATGTTAAAGTTCAATTAGAAATATAATTAATTCAAACTTTAATTTATATGTAAAATAATTTTTTGACCTTTTTAGTTTTGTCATAATTGTAATTTTAATATTCAATGTCTATCTAATTCAAATTTTAATAAATTTATTAAAATTATAAATATATTTTAATTAATTATAAAATATATATGATTATATTAGTTTCTGGATTCGATTGTGCAGAATTTTTTTTCATCAACGTTTCAAATCATACTACATGATCCATCATTAGGATGTCAAAGAGCATGAGCAAGAAGACATGAAATGGTAGAATTCAAATCTAGAAGGCAATAAAAGGAGGAGGAGAAGGGAAAATGACAGAGAGGAGAGAAGTACATAGGGATAAAAAATATAAAAAATGGTTTGACCTACACCTCAACACTAAGGGCCCATTTGGTGCATAGAATATGGGCTCTAATTCTGGAATTAGATTTTCGGATTATTGAATTCCATGTTTGTGTCCATCCAAACAAGCAGGAATTGGAATTTCAAAATTCCAATTTTGCCCACAAAATGGGCATTTCATCTTCCACTTGAAAAGGTGGAATTAGAAATTCAGGCTTTAATTCCATTTTCAAATGCCAATTTTATGTATCCGTCAGGTCCGCTTGCTATTTAATTCATTTTCATGTCTGAAATTTTCATTCGCCAATTTTCACAAGGGGGAAGATGCCCAGAACGTCTTGGCGACTAACATTGAAGATCTTTTGAATGTCTTTGTAGTCGACATCGAAAAGTCTTTGAAAGAGTTGATGATCAAGAATGAAAATTCTAAGCAAGGCAAGATTACATATGGCATTTTAGAGGAATGTATTTCTGGAATGACCGAGTTTCTTGGCAGTGTTTTGTGTGAATTCGGTTTCTCAGAGGAGTCGAAGATGTTGGAAGACTACAGATTCGATAAAAGCGCCTCCTCGACTTGGGATGCCATTGCTAAAACAGTCTTGTATGTTGCTGAAACATTCTTTGTCTCCCAGCTATGCAAAAAAATGTATAATCAAATGGTGATGCATTCTAATCCCAACTCTGGGAACAGAAAGATGATGGACGATTGCCCAACTGTGGTATCCCTGATTTACCACATCTACGATTTATCCCTATTGACAAGGGTTTCACCAAATTTTGACAGTGTCGCCGCTTGATTTCCCCTCAACTCACATACTCCATTCACCATTTTCACAGTGGTGTATATACAGTTTTTGTGGCACTGCGGGTAGCTAGGGTTTGGAGGTTGCTCTTTGAAGAAAAATTACGGGATCTCATCTTCCGGGTGAACCTAACTATTCCAACACATATTTTGAAAATTATTTTGAGGATATGTATCTTCCAGAATTGCAGCATATTCCAGAATTGACTATATCCAGCATTCCGTAATCCAGCACCCAAATGGACCCTAAAGGAAAAAGCAAAGCCACATTCCAAAAAATAAAGAGCCAACAACAAAAGTAAAATTAATAAAATAATTAAAAGAATATGCATATGTATATATACATCCAAATGTATATGTACTTGCATATCTGAATAAGCCAGCTTTTATATATATATATATATATATATATATATATATATATATATATATATATATATATATATATATATATATATATATATATATAAAAGCGAGGAACATAAAATTAAAAAGGAAAATTAACAAAAGGTAGAAAGAGAAAGTGAGCATAAAAATAAAAGATAAAAGATCAACGGGAGATATACACGAATAATATGCGATGGCATGGGCACCCAGTCAGAAATAATTTTGTGGTTGGATAGTTGATGAAATAGTGGACCATTTAGCCAGTGCCTTTAATAACAATATCACTATTCATAGATTTTATTAAAAACATTTAATCAATAATAATGTGACTGTGACTTATATATTTATTAATTATTTTGACTAAATAATAATAATAACAAACTAAATGCCAACGAACTATTTAAGCCGTAGCGTACAAAAGAAAGTAAATATGATATGAAAAGACCAAATAACATGTATTTGCATTGGTCCCCACATGAATATGAATATGAATACGAATATGAATATGAATATGAATATGAATATGAGGTTTCAACTACCAAGTATGCGCATTTTTTAAATCTTGGCATGCGAGAGAAAGACGCGGACAACCCTACCTAGGTGGCAACGGCTATCTAGCCATATCATTCGATATGGCTGGATGGCCATCCTACCCTCATACCGCATGCCATCGTACCTCTGCCACATACATAATCTGCACAGAAAATGTACCCTTGCCGCATACACTGACAGTCAGCACAAAAAATGAAAAAAATGAAAATGCATATGTAACCAAAGGACACTTAAGTTTTGTTTTCAAACACTTATATTTTAATCAAGTGGAGGTTTAATCAAGCGGACACTTATTAGAGTTTTTTTTCAATTTATTTTATGAATATTTTTAAAATAAAATAATAATAATAAAATCAAAGTTATATTAATAAAATAATAAAACTATTAATAGTTAATTATATATTATTTTCAAATTTATATGTTTAGATTTTTAGATTTTTGTTTATTGTAATCATTATATTATAATATATAATCTATTATTTAATAATTTTAAATATATATTATATGAAATTTAAATAATAAGTTTTAAAAACATATAGTAATTTTTTTAGAAAGTATAATTATTATTAAAATTATATTAAATGGTTTAGTTTGCTGAGTTTAAAAATTATATTATATATAACATATTAATTATATTATTTATTTTTTGATTTATATATATCTTATATAAAATATTTTATAATAATAATATAAATATTATTTAAACTATATATAATATTAAATTTATACAAATTAATTTTGTAATTAATGATATAAATTAAAATCAATATAATTTTTTACATTCACTTTTTTAATATAAATTATTTTTATTTATGATATTTAATAATTTATTTTGATCATAATTGTTAATTTTTAAATTATTTAATTTTAAAATTAGTGAAATAGAAAATATTTGATAAAATTTTATACAAATATTTACTTTTTTTTTATAGAAAAAAAAATCAAAAGCATCAAAAAAATTATAATATGAAGACACAAATCTTTTCATATGATTTTTTATTTCTAAACATTTTTTGAAGGTTTAGACTTAACACAATTGTTGATTATTGAATGTTGAATGATAATAAAAATTATTTATTCAATTTGAAAAATCATTTTTAATTTTTTTCTTCTTTTATTACTTTAAAAGATAATAAATATAATATTTATAAATAAATTATCTTTTAGCATTTTATAATTTATGTGTTCTAAAAATAAATATATAAATCATATAAATAATATAAAAAAGAGAATGATAAATCATTGATTTAAAATAAATATATTATATATTATATAAAAATTTAATATTCTCTATATATGTATATATTTCAAAAATTTAGAAATTATTATTGTTAAATTTTTTATACAATATATTATTCAAAATCATTAAATTAAATATTATAATATAATAATAATTAATATAATAAAAAATTAAATATATAAATATTATTAAAAATTAAGCTTTATTAATATTTTAATTTTTTATTTTATTCAACTAAAAAAATATGTTTAAAACTACAAAACAAATTCTCACATAACATTTTTTTGGCCATTTAGAAGTTAGCATTAAATAATTAAAATAAAAAATGAAAGTTTAACATTTTAAAAAAATTTATTATTTTATTAATATAAATTTATAATTTTTTTAATATAAATTTTATTTTATTTTATTATTATTTTATTTTAAAAATATTGATAAAATAAATTGAAAAAAAATATAAGTGTCTGCTTGATTAAAATATAAGTGTTTGAAAAAAAAAGCTTAAGTGTGCTTTGGTTAAATATGCATTTTCAATTTTTTTGTTGGCTGTATAGAAATTTTAATAATGATATTATTTAATTTCTAAGAATTATTTAATATATATAATTAAATAACACTTTTTTTAATGTGTAATAAGCCAAAGCCAAGATTAAGGGCTCAAGAAGGCTTGAACCCAAGACCTCCCATATGAAAGGCTTGCAACTTACAGCTGCGTTGTGAGGTGGTCCCATATATAATTAAATAATAGTTTATAATATCTAAATTTAAAAAATAAAGTTGAAAGAAAAATCTAGAATACAAGTTTTATTTTTTAAATAAACATTGAATTATTTAGCCTTGAAATCAAATATAAATTTTATAAACTTATAATTTATTGTGATAGGTAATGGTCAAGGAATGAGCCACTAGTCCTTCTTAAAGGTCACCTATTCAAGGTTAAGTTCACTTAGCTTACTATCTCATTTAAATTACGGTTTAGTCATAGCCACACTAGAGACATAATAAAATATGAGTGTACTATTCAATTTATTTTATAATGATACATGTATACACTTATATTATAATATAGATTTAAAAATAAAATATTTGTTATTTTTTAATTTAGTTAAATAATAAATTAATAATTAATAAAATTTAAAGTTTAAATAGTATTTATATATTTAATTTTTATTATATTATTTAGTAATTTTAATAAATATATAGTATGAAAAATTTAGACAAAAATATTATGTAGATCATTGGTTAATTATATGTTTATTTTAATAATGCTATTATTTAAAGTGTATTCATTTTATAATGATACTTTAGTAATAACATTATAAGTACATTGTAATATATCCACTTATATTATAATTTAGCTTTAAAAATATATATTTTAATATTTTTACTAACAAATCATATATTATTGATAAAAAAATAATAAATCATACATCTAATTTTTAAAAATAATTCTTATTAATATTAATAATTATTATATTATGTAATTAGTTGATTCTAAGACATATTATATGAATTATTTTAAAATTTAATAATCATTTATATAATTAAGATTAGAAAATAAAAACATATAATTTAAAAATAAATTAATAAAAAATTAATATTATTTATTCATATATATTTTAAAATTTATTAATAAATTATATAATTAAATGTTATAGAATTTATAATTTTATTTAATTTGATAATAAGTATGTTATAATATATATTTTAATTATGTATTATTAAAAAAATTATATTAATTCTAAAATAATTATATTTATTAAAAATATATTATTGTTTATCTATATTATAGGTATCACATTTAGTTGTGAAAATTATAGATACAAGATTTCCACAATTCATGAAATGTGTTGTTATGCTTTTAAAAAAGATTGTGTTCAAATATTTCAAATTTTTAACATCAACATTTATATTAGTTCTATTTTTTTAATATTCTAATTATATAAAAATATAATTAAATGTAACAAATTTATTTATTTTTAAAATTCTTTCCTTAATTTAAAATTTTACAATATATATAAAAATATAATAATAAATTATTTTGTATAATACCTTTTAAAATTAATAAATAAAATTAAAAATTAAAAATAAAACAAATTAAATTATAGTGATGCATCTCAAACACATATCTTACCACGGGACACTTAGTTTTATTTACAATCTCTTTTATAAATTATGCGGTTTAGTTGGATGCATGGTCACGGTTATCAAATTAAAATATGATCACCGATGTCAAAAATTTTAATTATCATTTAAGGCTGCACGCATTGTCTGTGATCTGTACTGTCTGTGCACTTGGTACGTATTCGTTCGTATAGCGATGGGATGCATCCAGCCATATCGAATGATATGGCTGGATAGCCGTTGCCTACCTAGGTAATGCCTCCCAAATTTGCTGTGTTTGAACATCCATCCATCCACTCATTAAGATAGGCTATATCGTATGAATTATTATGTTTGAATGTACTGCTTTTGGGCCTTTGAATTTCAAGCTAAATGTTGGAAAGTTTTGTAGGTTTGTCAGTTAGTGCGCTATCTATCATGTGGAAAAGAAGAAAGATGATCTCAATTAAAAAATACATACAATCGTTAAAACAAAGACCTATCGATGTAATGAAAATAAATAAATAATCCTACAGATTATTTTTATAGACTATAAAACTAGTTAAATTTAGAATGACTATTACATTTCATAGACACTTTTATATAGACTGATATGTCATTTTATGTCTAATTGACAAGATTTGAATCTTACTTTTAATTGTGTATGTTCTTAATTGAATGTTGCTGATCACATTTGACATGATCTATCATATAAAAAGTCTGAAAGCTTGATTGGAAAACATACAAAACCTAAACATAAAAAAATCATATATTATTTTATGATTAAATATATTTTATTTAGAAATAAAAATAGATATTACATTATATCAAATTGCGTTTCATATATTTTTTTAAATAGAAATTTAATAAAAGATTTAGTAGAGTATTCATGTACATGATTGCTATACTTTCATTGTAGATCACAAAGCATTCAGAAATATCAATTGAAAAATACAATTTTAAAACTAAATTCGCATTACTTTCATAGAATAGAGAAACCCATCGCACCTAATAACCATTGAGTTAAATCTAGAAACATTATTATGTCTCGGTCTGACTATTATAAATACATTTCAATGTGAACATGTCCAACTTCCAGTCGTCTCTCTCATTTTCCATGCTTGACTTGAGAAAAATTAGTGCAGATAAGTGAGAAGTGGGCATTCGTACGCAGCCATGAATGGACAGAAAAGCCATTCATAATCTTGAATAGAAAGGGGTACAAGATCCGTCCTTTTATTCAATGTGAAAATTGAAGTGCACCACATTTCCAAAAGCAGATCTCCGCTGTAGTTTGATCATAATTAGAGAGAAAGAGAGAATATCTGACAAGACAAGCAGATGGCAGAAGCTGTTTAAATCCGTTTCCTAGGCTTTATCTGACAAACGGAATTGACTCTCTTTCTTCTGTCTGCCACTTTTGATTCCGTCTTTCACATGGTAGGTGGGGCTCTAAATAAATAAATTCATATCAATGTACTGAAACTTCGGGTGTAAATAAAGAGGACTGAAAGATTGTATACATGACTTGGGAAGGGTGTAAATTTTAGTGTATGCCGTTTGTGGTGAGTTTGGGTGGATACATTTCATTTCAACTTCCTTCACGCCGTGCCTACAAACATTGTGAATGTGATTTGTTGTTTGATTTATTGATGATCATCAGAACTCAGCTCTCACATCTTATTGATGTGGACTCTGCATTCATTGATTTTTTCTTTTTTTTTTAATTCTATCTCTCTGTTGTTTCAGACGGAAAATTGATGTGCGTGTGTGCGGGGCAGGGTGCAAGCGAAACTGCTCCGCCCTGCTTTGTCAATTATGTGGGAAAACGAAATACATAGGTACGTAAGGTATGGAAGTTTTTCGAGGGCATTCATTTAATTGCTATTTTTTATCATGACTTTTTATCAACGAGAGAAGTCCTGCTCAGTGTAGGTGTAGCGTCATGAAATAAACAAGGCGGATACCTTTGAAAAGTTGGACATCTAAACTGTCACCTCAAACTTATTTACATAGTGATGGGTATCTAGTCTTGAAAAGACCGCAAATTAGGAGAGAGGGACATGGGTGAAATAAAATGAAAAGTTTTTAATGACATTTACGATACTATCTGTCTAAGGGACCAAAAAGCAAGTTAGGCATCCTGCTGTGATTTTTCCAAACTGTTCCTTTTGTTGTGGATCTGGATTAGGAAGCTTGCTGTCTTGTGTAGTCTTGCCTTTTTGAAAAGTTCCTTCATACTACTCACCTGCAGACACTCCTTGTACTCGCTGCGAATATCTCATATGCCCCACATTCCTTAATAAAACATCATTCTGTTTCCAACACTCCCTTGCTGTAGAAAGCACAAATTCTCTCTTCCCACCTCTTTTTAGGGACCATCTATCTACCAGTTTCACATCGTAAATGGTGGGAGCTAGTCCTTAACTGAGCAATTATAATCTTGGCCTTTCCTTTAATTGTGGACCCTAAATATGCTTTATCCCATGATCCCATGTGTGATTAAATTCTTTAACATAGTAGGCCTTTTTTCTTCCTATCAAATTCGTCCACATGACAGTTCTAAATTTTTCTAACACCCATTTCTTTATTTCCAGATTGGTGTTTGGGCACTCCTAGAGGGTAATGTTTTATTTGCCCAACCATTTATTGTTTTGTTTCTTCCACAGTCTTTTCCTACGTGCTAACTCCTCTTCAACCACCAATTTAGACCAATGATGCTTATCCATACTTCCCACTTTTTTCAGATAACCTAAGAGTCGGATAATTGCTAAGGCCTCGATTGGGAACATACCCGCCTCCGCTAACAGGATCTTGTAAGGGACCGTTGCCTTGACCTTGAGGTTAATAGTAACGAGATGCTTTTGGATTCTTTTTATTTGTCTCCATTTATGATTTGATACGTTGCTCTCCCAAACCTCGCATCCGTAAAGAATAACCGGGACCACTAAAAGACCAAAGAGGGCCTTCTTAGTTTTCCAGTCCCAAAGTTCCGCTTTCCTACATCTTTCTATATGGTACATTATCATAATATAGTAAACATATATCTAAATTAAAAGTCAGTATTCTTATTTTTATATAGCACATTATAATAATATAAATAAATACTCTTTTCAAACCAATTGTAAAAATAAATAAATTATTATTATAATATAATTATATTAAGTGGCTTCTGCCACCTTGCGTATATATATATATATATATATATATATATATATATATATATATATATATATATATATATATATATATATATATATTCAAATTAAAAGTCTGCTTTTCATTAAAGAGTCACAAAGTTAGAATATATGTTTCAAGGTCATCTAGTATCAATAAGTATCAAACATGGCCCATCAAAGTCATTAAGTGTTGAGTGGGGGAAATTGTACAATAGGCAAATAGTTTGGAGAAAGTGATATTTGTAGAATGTGTGAAAAAGAGTTGTAGACTTGTTTCTTTGATAGCTGCCACCGACTTTGGTTTGTTCGACCTAAAAAAAAGTAAATTTTGTATTTAGGAAGCATTTGAGAAGTAATTTTGTATAAGAAAGATTCATTGTAAAATTAATAGTTTAGGTAGCTGGCATAACCACAATTGTGTAGATAACTTTTAAATGCCATAGATATGAGAAAATATAAATTTGAAATTAGGGCATACATAGTTTACACGACTCGAAGAGAATAGAAAGTTTTGAGATGGATAAATTCAAAAGCAATTTGGACAATGTAAGTCTCGAATACATTTTGAAAATTTCAAGTATGCACAAATCAAAAAAAGTGTTTAGTACACATAGCATCTAAGATATTTGAACAATTTGTAAAACAAGGAAAGTGTCATGCACTCAAGAGTAGGGAAAGTTGATACACTTTCTTGAAACGGTAGAGAATGCAAGTGATAGTAAAAATGTGGAGAATATTTGTATGGCCAGATGAAAAAAATACATATGAATTTGTAATTTGAAGTGTTTTATTAAAACTCAATAAATTGACAATGCAACCTATGTAGAGAGTTGAATGTAATTGGAAACTCACTTTGGTTTTTTGGTGAAGGTGGAATAAGTTCTAAATGGAAGCATTGTTAATTTTGTTTTGGGCTATGATAGTTTGCATGCATTGCAGGGATAGTCCATTTATAGATGTTGAATGATTAAAGAAAGCAACAAGAAAAAAAAAGTGATACAGCTAAAGAAAAATATTATTGAATTAATTTGTTATATACCTGTAATTGGTTCTTTGAAGGCAAGTTGGAGCATTTTGTAATATTTTTGTATTGCAACAACTTGTGTGAGCGCACTGCAAAGAATGGTTCTCTATTTTTTTAACAAAAAAGGCAAATCCAGATAAGAGATTGTTTTGTAAAAGTGGCTTTTTATAGGTAACGTTACATTATACTATGACTATTATATGTAATGGCCTTACAAGAAACACATCGGGAGAAGCATTGTTTACTTCAAAGATCTAATATATGACAGGGAAACTTTTATGAAAGGAAAATAGTACATGATGGAACACATACGATATACAAAAACACATTTCTTGCATGTGACTAATAAAGATAATATAGTGCAAATGCAAAGTTAGATTAGTAAATAGTTATCGTATAATAATGCATAGAAAGAAACTTGTTCTAGTATACAAACGGTATAAATTAAATTTTGGTCAATTGAAGGGGGGAACTGATTTGTAGAAGCAATAATTTAAGACATGACATGGGAAGGAAATACAAAGTGATAATAAATTAAAATAGTTACAAGGAAATGACATACAATATGACAAAGATAACAAAGCACACAAATGTAGTATGACCAACGCATACCAAAACTGGGGGTCATAGCATCATATTTGCATATGAGAGGTGCACAAATTATCTATTGTAAGTGGCGTAGAATTTTTGTTTAAAAAAACAAGTTGTAGAAAAGGTTAAAATTGGATACAAAAGTTGAAATGGACAAAGAGAAACTCCCACATTTTTCAAAGTTGGAATTTAGAGAGTTCGGGGTGTATTGTTTGCTAAAAAAATAAAAATTGCAACCACCAAGTGAAAAATGGGCACCTTATCTTGCCTCCATTCAACTTTTGCAACCAATTGTGTTATATAGGGTTGTTGGTTTAAACGAAAAAGGGTTGACAATTTGTAGACATATGAAGCACACACGCGCGCGCATTCGATAGCATCATATTTGCACAAGAGAGGCGTGTAAAATGTGTTGTAAGAAGTGTAGAAGATGGTAAAACAATTTGTAGAAAAAGCTAAAATTGGGTGCAAAAATTGAAATGGAGCAAGAAAAACTACCAAAATTTTCACTTGGAAGTTGGAATGTAGAGCATTTGAGTTGTATTGTTTGCTAAAGAAACATAAATTGCAAGGAGTCAAATTGAAAGGATTTTCATTGGTTTTGTGCATTTTTTGCAAAAGAACGAACATGCATATGGAAGCTATAAATGACTTGCAACAACAAATAACAAATGAAAACAAGAGCATGAACTCGCAATATTGTCAACATGAGGGTGCTATAAGTCATAGGCACAACTTGATTCAGACAACATAGCATCCACCATTTTCTACAGCCACAAAGTTTAAATCCTATTCTATCCATTATATATATATATATATATATATATATATATATATATATATATATATATATATATATATATAAGCTACAATTATCGTGTGGGGATTGGCCACCAGAAAATTGTTAAGCGTCACACACACACACACACACATGTAAGCAATGGCTAGCATGTGGGTTTTGTCAGAAAGAAATTGTCAGCCATCCCAGATTATCTTCCATCGGTGGCCTTCCCAGGTAGTTTTTCCCACACCAAGCACACACTCATTATCCAACATGTGGCACACCACTGGATGGCTAGGGATGTTTGTTGCTATTCAATGAAATGTACGCGTGTCTTGTTTGTTTGGTTTGTGGGTGCAATTTTGATATTTTAATTATTTTTTATTGTCATATCTTGTTCTCTTCATTGTTATTGTGTGGTTGTGCTGCAAAGCAAAGTGGATTTCTAGTTGGTATTTTCAACCGTTGTAGTTATTCTCTGGTTATATTGCAAAGCAACGTGGGCTTGTAGTGGATATTGTGTCGACCATTGTTATTTTTGGTTATGTTACAGAGCAGACTTGGTTTGTAGTGGATGACTGGGTATGTAGATGCATATTCTTGCTCTATTTTATTAAAGACAGTTTCATGACACTTATTTTAGCTATAGAAAAGTTCTTTGATACCCACAACAAACCCACTTTATTTGAAATAATGTTGCATAGCCGCCACAATTGGGGGGTGTTTATTTCTATTCAATGTAATGTACACATGTTCTATAGGTACGAATTTGGCATATAGAACTTGATCAACACATATTTATGGTTTGGTTTCATGCACATGGTGGCTATACACCATTATTTCAAACAAAGACTTTTAAAAGAATAGAATAGAAAAACAAGCGTCTTATATACACTCAACATAATGTTATATATGAGTGTGATAGGAAGTTTGATTTACTTATCTATCACTACTATGTATGTGATATAATTGAAATCTTGTGCTATAGAATTTTTTATTGATACCCACTACAAACCCACTGTGTCTAAAATAATGGTGTATAGCAAGCACAAGAGGGGGTGTTTATTTGTTTTCATATATAAGCAATGGTTATTGCTTTACATAAAAAACTTAGATTAACACATGGTTTTGCAGGGTATGTGAGCGGGTCCATAAGGATTCGAAACATACGCTTTTGACAAAGTCTCGTAGAAAGAAGCCACGACAACTGGTCTTAGAAAGCAGCCACAACATCTTGGCATTTTTGTACATAGCGGCCCATTTAAACCCACATTAGAACTTGTCGGTCACATGGACAAGTATATCTAATGCATTTTAATCTCTATTATTCTACGATGCTTTTTTGTTTGGCTTTTCAATCTTTTGGAGATATGTAATGGGGTCTATGTGGTAACATGTGGGCCCCTATCATGTCAACTAACATTGCAAGTTGTGGACCTCTGCACAGGTTCTGGCTTCTCTCCCCTATATGCTTCACAAAAAATATGTATATTTCTTTTATTACTCAAATTAAAAAAATGTGTACAACATCATGGGTGAAAATCAGAGCATAACCTCAATAAGCTTTAGTGACCACATCCTCTTTAATCCTTTATGTCAGCAATTTGTGTGTATATTGATGAACTGCAAATTTATGATAAAAATATTGATATAAAAGAGTTTGAAATCGTTGTAGGGTTTCTTTCTTTGGGTTGGTTTTGGATTTTTAGTTGTGTTTTCAATAATTATTATGAAAATCTTTTACTTATTAGATGATATGAATAATTAGTATATTTTAATTTAATTTATTTAAAAATGTTGATATTTTTATTTTCTAATTTTAATTTGTAATTGAATAAATACATATAAATATTATGTTCTTGATTTTATAGATTGTCAAGTTATTAGATTTCCACAATCTATAAGAATGTAGTGCAAGATTCTTGGATTTGATTGTGTGAACAATTTTTTTTTTAATATACATTTTTAGATTATTCAATTTCATAAGTATTATTAAAATTTATTATTGAATCAATAATAATGTGATTTCTATGATGTTACATTTTTATAAGGATTCAATAAAAAATCAATTTTGTACATTTTAATGTTCTTAATTTTTAGGACTGTTTAAATTCATAGGTATGACTAAAAGCTTTCTTTCATTCAATAATGTTCTAACATAAATAATAGTACACTTTTATACGTAGTCAATAGAAAATTAGATTATGTAACTCTTCATATTCTTAATTTTGAAGGCTGTTTGATTTAACAAATCTTTCATTCATTCAACAATAATCTGATTTAAATAATAATAATAATAATAATAATATATTGTACATTCAATCATTAAAAATAATATTTTATAATATATTATACATTCAATCATTAAAAATAATATTTTTTAATTTTTGTACTTTTAATATTTTTATGATATAAAAATAAAAATAAGTTTAATAATTAATTTTTAAATATATTTTTATAATCCCATATAAATAATTAATATATTAGAATTCCAATTCTGTAACTTGGACAAAATCAAATTGCATTCACATATAAACAATACAAGATTAGTTGTACGTAGACAATATACTAAATAATAATAATAATAACAAACTAAATGCCAACAAACTATTTAAGCCCTTGCGTAAGAAAGAAAGCCAATATGAAATGAATCGAAGTTTGAACAATGAGCACAGTAAGCAAACACATGCCTTTTATTTTTCACAGCTATTAATTGTGGCCTCCGTCCCCACACAGGGGAAACGACAGCATGAACATGAAGTTTTAATCTTGTCGTGGGAGAGAAAGACATGGACAACTCTGGGTAATGCCTCCGAAATTTGTTGTGTGTATCTATCCACTCATTAAGATAAATGAGTATGAATGGTCATGCATGAACGCACTGTTTAATTATTTAGGTTTGTCAATTAGTGTTATCTATTATGTGAAAAAGAAGAAAGATGATTCCAAATTTTAGTTAAAAAATTTATGATAAACTATGAAAAAGATATGTCATGTTTTAAATAGAATATTGTTTTAGTTTGACCTTCTGTTATCTTTATGAAATGTAATTGTTTATTCTTTTTTGGACAGTCTGATAGCTGCCCCACATACTTAAATTTTATGAATTCAATAAAAATAAATAAATAAATAAATAATAAAACAACAACCATACATATTACTTTTATAGACTAGAAAAATAGTTGAATCTAGAATGACTATTACATTTCATTGAAACTTTTATAGACCAGTATGTCATTTTAAGTAATTGACAGAATTTTAAATTTAAATTTAATTTAAATTATATATATTCTTTATTAAATATTAATGATTACATTCAGTATAATCTATCATGTGAAAACAAAGAAGATAATTTAAAAGTTTGATAATTTAAAGGTTGTATATCTTGGGAAGGTTGTAAATTTTAGTCTATGCCGTTTGTGGGGAGTTTGAGAGGATACATTTCATTTCATTTCAACATTTTTCATGCCGTGCCCCGACAAACATTGTAAATGTGATTTGTCGTTGATTTATTGATGATCATCAGAACACAGTTATTATTGATGATGTGGACTGTGCATTCATTGATTTGTTTTTATACGGAAAATTGATTTGAGAAAACGATATACATGGTTAGGTAAGGTACTTATGGAAGTTTTTTGAGGGCATTCCTTTCATTGCTATTATGTATGATGATTTTGTGGCCGCAGGAAAATAAAAGCATGCGGAGTGAGCATCTACGACAGAAATCCTGCAAGCGCAGCCGTGGCGTCAAGAAATAAACAAGGCGGAAACCTTTGAAAAACGGACATTTAAACTGTCACCTCAAACTTATTTAGATACTGACGGGAAGTATTGAAAATACCTCACATTAAGAGAGGGGGGACAAGGGTAATAATCTTAACAGTTCCGTAGATGATGTTATTTTTGTTTTTATATAGTATATTATGACAATATAAGTAAACATATATTTAGATTAGTTTGTTTTTCATCAAAGAGTCATAAAGTTAGAGTATATGTTCTAAATTTATGTAAGTGTCAAATACGACCCATCAAAGTCACAATGTTGAGTGGGTAACTAGTGATAATCTGAATAGTTGGATAATTCCTTTTTTTAAATAGTATATTATGATAATATGAGTAAATATATATCTAAATCAGAAGTCATTTTTCATTAAGGAGTCACAAATTTGGAGTATATGTTCTAAGATCATCTAAGTAGCTGAGTGAGGACAATGGTGATAATCCAAATAGTAGGATATATGTCAGTACTTTTGTTTTTATATGGTATAATATGACAATATGATTAAATATACATCTAAATCACAAGTTGTTTCTCATTATGTAGTCACAAAGTTGGAGTATATGTCACAAGATTATCTAAGTGGAGAATAGCCCATCAAAATCACCTAAATGTTGAGTGGGGACACTTGTGATAATCTAAATAGTTAGATAGATGTCACTATTTTTTTTTTACAAAGTGTATACAACAATATGAGTAAACATACAACATAATATATAACAACAATATGAATAAACATACATCTAAGTCACAAGTCATCTATCCTCTCATTAAGAAGACACAAATTTGAGATAGTCAAGGCCACATAACTCTTGAATATGGCCCATCAAAGTCACCAAAGTGTTGAATATAACACAAATGTGCTTTGGTAAGTTTCAACCTTATATATATATTTTTTTACTTATCACATACCATCATCCTTATCAATTGTGCTTAGCCAACCTAGCTAGAAGCGTTTGGTACATTAAAATGGTAAATTTTAATGTTCAACAAAACTCAAAATCCTCTTATGTGATAAAATAAAACTTATCTAGTGTAATTTTAGAACAAGTATAAAAAAAATAAAATGCATATATATTATTATTTTTCCATGATTTTATATATCTAGCTATATTTTGTTATAACATTGAATTTTTATTCATCTATCAAACCTCACAATCTATCATTAGGAAATATAGAAAGCCGAAGATACTAAGATTTTTCATGGATGATATATCATTAGGAAATATAGAAAATATAAGGGTATTTGAAGACATTTTATACCACATAAATAGTCAAACAAGAGAAAAGAAATGTGTTTCTTGGTATCAAATTGTGAATATTAAATAAAGGAAGTAAGAAACTCTTTAAAAAAATGGTGTATATTTTCTTCCATTTGATCATACATTGAAGTATTAATGAAAATTGTGTAAATCAAATTCAAAAGTGTTGTCAAAATTTTAAATGAGTTGTGAAAATATTTTGTTCCCCATTCTTTAAATATGAAAATATTTTGTTCAAACCCTATTTAGGTTTTATTATTGAGAGTTGATGTTGAGGATGATGTCCATAGATTATTTACCCCTCACCAGTCTATAGATTCGAACCAAAAGTGTTTACCCCTTTTTAAAAAGATGGTTATGTAATTTAAATATAATATTGAAAATATAAAAAAATAATTTATAAAAATAAATGTCAATGTTTTTATTTATGTGTGAAATATAATGAAGATATTTTTGTGAAAGAGGAATCCTAATGCAACACAATTGAATAAATTTTGGCTATACATGAAGAGATGATCCCAGAGATCTAGTGCAACATAATTGAGGAAATTCTCATTGCACATGAAGAGATTATGTTAGAGAATGATTTTTATAGAATATAGGATTTATCTTTCTTATCTAAATGTCATCTTTCATTTTTATACTATGTGGGTTTGAGTAGGAAGATATGTGTTTATATTTTAACATGAAAAGAATGACTTATCTTAGTTGTGAATCTTGCAAAATAAACATGTTTAGAATTTGTCGTTGGTTTATGTGAGAAAAATATTCATATTTAACATGAAAATAGAAAATTATATTAGTCATAAATCCTAAAAAATAATCATGTCTAGAATTTGATGAAATAATGAACAATTTTTTTTTTCTAAAATTAAATTATGTCTTTATTGGACTTAATAATATCATAATGGGAAAAATGTTATAGTTACATGTATTTTAAATAATCAAAGTTAGTAATAGTAAAACAAACAACCTTGAACCTCTTGTAAACAATGGGTTAGGATTTTGGTGTGATGATTTTGTTTTCATCATATACACAAACAAAATCAAATAGAGTGATGTTGTTAAGCTCTATGTTTTTTATTACGTAAAATAGGTTTTGACAGGTACCTGAAACCCAAAACAAGGTTTAAGATTTTACATTAAAGCTCCACAAAAAAAAGAGTAGACAAGTAGCAAAAAAGGCCAACAACAGGGCCAACGAACAAATGACAGGACGATGACCAACACCATAAGAGGCAAATGCAAAAAAAACAAAAGAGGAACAACTCAAGACATCTTCTCGAGCAAATTGGTCGCCTGCACCTCCAGCTGATCAATTTTGTCGGTCGCTTCTTTGATCTGGATCAGATCTTCAAGGGAACTCGTGGCATCCCTTTTCCTCATGCTTAACCTGGTATGCATTACTGGCCCTAGGTTCGGGGTGACCTCCGAGCATCAATAGTCTGCTCCTCAGCTTTATCACAGGGGGTAGCTTCCATCTTGGACATAAGAATTTGAATATGCTCATTGGAGGCTTTGAGGATACTAAAACTCTGCTTAGTAATGCCCTTGAGGGTACACTCAATACCCGACACCCTATTCTCCATTTCCAGCATCCTGGCCTCCAGCTTGTAAAAGTTAGCCACGTTGAGAAAGGGGCAGGGGTAGGCCTATCCCTGTCAACATTCTCATCTTTTTTCTTGTCCATCTCTCCCATCTTGGTTTTCAAATCGCCAACCTCAAAGAAAAGCCATTTGATGGATCTATAGTTGTCAAGCATACTATTCCTGGCTTATTAAGAAAATTAAAATCAAATTCCCTGGTGGAATCATTCCGGACAACCAGCGAGGGATCAATAAGTTTGGTGGTCTCAATTTTTTCACCTTCCCTGTCAAGCACCATAGGGTTAATTATCTCTTTGGTAATACCCATTTTGGCAATGCGACAGTTGAAAAGCTTCCACACAGGATTCTCACCTTTGGTGTCCTTGTGAGGTTTCGGCTAGAGCATAGGGGGAATGTCCTAAGAGGCCATATCACCCTTAGAAATATTCTTTTTCCTAGAATTTGAGAAGACAATGGGAGTGGTATCATGGGGAATAGGGGGAGAAATCATATCCTTTCCTTCCTCTTCAGAGTCCGCAAAGACCTGGTCCAGGCTCGTCTCCCTACTCTTGTTCAATTTAATCCGGTTAGAGTTCTTAGGGACTTTTTTAGCTATTTTCTTTTTCCCCTTCTCCCTCGAATCCTCCTCCTTAGCATCCATATCCTCATCCTCATTGTAATATTCATTTAAAGATATGGAAATTTTTATCTGTTTCTTAGGGGAAGGACCCTTGACCTCTTTCTTAACCTTCTGTAGATTACATTTTCTTTTCTTAGAGGAAGAGCCAGAAGCCCCTTTCTTAATCTCTTCTTCCTCCCAGTCTTTGGAATGTAACCTAGTACTATCCTCAGTATAAGAGGGCTCATAATCAGACCTCAACTCATCCTCCTTGATCCCCTTATCCTTAACAGTTTTACTCACCATTTGCTTCTTTTCTTCCATATTTTACAGTCTATGGGCTCTCTCATGATTCTCTGGCCATCCATGGTGTGATTCTGCCTAACACAAATGTTGTGCTTTAGAAAGCTTCAGAGCCTTGAAAAGATAACAAGGGCATTGATATTACTCTTGGAATTTCTTCAGAGCTTAAAATGAAACTGAAAACCAAAGCATAAATATTTGGTTCTCCTAAAAACCCAGAAAGCGTGTGGAATGAATGCCTCGTAATTATGGGTCATAAAATCACCGTACTTCCTACGCTTGAAAATAATAATTGGAAAATGTGATTTAATTGTCATAATTATTTTCACATATGGCTCCTTCCTTGCCATGAATGCAGTCCTATTTGATTAGAGCCTTCACCTCCTGTGGGATGTCCTTTCCATTATGTCACCTCACAATACCTTTCTGCCTAACTGCCACATTGGACAGGGCGTCAACCACTTGGTTTGATTCCTTGAACACGTGAGAAATATGGACCTTCTCAAAGGTGTTGAGAATGCTCCGAGTCTCCAGTATTATGTTTTTGATAGTCCACGAAGGGGGGGAGGAACCATTCAAACACCTAATAATATTATTAGAGTCACCTTCGAGCCATAGATAGTTTATCCCCAAATCCTGAGCCAGCTTGGTAACCTAGAGAGCATCCATGGCTTCAGTATAATGATTTGTTTAGTGCCAAAGGGAAGAGCAACTACAGAAATACAAGCACCATGGTGATTCCTAATCACTCCTCCACTACTAGCCAAGCCAGGGTTTCCCTTGGCTGCCCGGTTGAAATTAGCCTTATACCACCCCATGGGGAGAAAAGTCTAGGTACAGTTTTCCCTTCTATGATCAACTTGATTTGAGAGGAGGTCAAGCCAGTTACTTGAAAAAATGTTAGTACCACTGCAAACAGAGAAATTTTTAAAAAGATCATGAAGAACTCTAGAAGAAACCACTTTGGAAGGAGCATGTAAGTCTTTGAAAATTCTATTATTTCTCTCCTTCCAGATGCCCCAACAGAGATGGGGAAAGGCCCAGGACCAGAGTTTTATTAAATCAGGAGAGGAAGAGAACTAAGGAGCCCATTGGGAAAAACAATCATGGATGGTTAGAGGGAATACCCAGGCCTAGCCAAAAGAGGAGAGGAGGGCAAACTAGACATCCACCACAAAGGGAAAGTGGATAAAGAGATGTTGCACAGTCTCATAATCAAATTTACAAAGGACACACATATTGGGAATAGGAGGGTGAACCCACAATAGTGGGTTACACTTTTTTGTCTGAACAGACACTGAACTCTACATTTTGGAAAAAACTTTCAAATTCAAATGTATATTGTCGTAAGACTGTTTGAAATTGGAAGATGAAGTAAATTAGAGTCTTTTAAGATTTTTTGTCTATACTCGAAATATTTTTTATTTTTTTATTTTTCAATTTATTTGAATGATTTTTTCTTTCTCCCACGAAAAATGGTATGTTTATGAAAACGTCATTTTCAAAGAGTTACATTGTTTTCATAGAGCATAACTTTTTTTCTAAAATAGATATAAATGTGCTTCTTTTGAATTTACTTTTGTAACATCCATATGGAGGGCATGCAATTGGTTTGACGAAATGATCACGATTATTGCATATTTTATTAAACTTTGAAGTTAACTAAACCATACTTTTGACATACCTTGACTACATAACTTATAACTTGTCGTGTATTTGTCCAATTTGATTTTTTTTATAGAAAGATAACTTCAATACCTAGGGCATAGATATTTTTTTGAATTTTTTTCTCCCATTTACTATTTTTCCATAAGCATCAAACATAAAGGTAGACATATGGTGAAATATCTATGTTTAGTAAAACTAAACATACAAAGTCATAATAAACTTAATATATATTAACATTATAATCATTGGAAAGATTTTTATCTGTAGTACCTTACTAGATAGATAGGTTTTTGAAATGGATTCATTTGATCTGCCAAAAGATAAAGTCAAAGTGATTTTTTGTCAGCATTTTAATAGGTGTGAAGCAGACTCCATTGTAGGTATGAATGAGGAGTATAGATGTTATATCAATGCTTTTTTTATCTAAGAGGCTTTAAGCTAACCATTTGTAATTAATTCCTTTAAATGGAACCTCTCAAGGCTTAAATCATCATATTTTACTACAAATGTCTTATTTTAGCACAAATCATCATGTCTAAAAAAGTGTAACCCACTATTGTGGGGTCACCCAGGAATGCCCCTCTTGACAAGGTTGTCAATGATGAGAATAAATTTTTGCAACAGCAACCAGAAGAAGATATTGATCTTAGGGATTAAACCAGGAAATCAAGCTTTATCCTAGCAAGGGGAAGGGGAAGGATTGAGAGGATCCAAGAAGGCCGATGCAACTGAGAATTTCCCATTAGGAGAAGCTTCCCAAACTAAAACATTTGGGGATTGAGATAAGGACAAAGTCGAGAGAGACCTCATGAGGGGTTCCAAATCAGGAGACAGATAACAATGGTCCACCCAATCATTAACAGATCTGTAGTTACAAACTTGAGTCGCAAAGTGCAGTAGAAATAATCCTTCCATCTATTGAAGGACTCCACATTAGCCATGATTCTAAAATGGGGCCAGTTGTCATTCTAGAAGTTTATAGATTCTCCATTTCCCACTTTCCATTTGGCACAAGAGTTAGCAATCTCTCTGGCCTTGAGGAGACCATTCCAAATAAAGGAGCCTTTAGGAATATCATTGTTGAATAAGATATTTTTCATAGAAATATTGGAGTGGAGGTATTTAGCTACAATTATATAACACCAGTCTCGAGTGTCTTGGAAAATGTGCCACACTTGTTTGGCTTGAAGTGTCTTATTGAAGACCCTTATACTCCTGAAACCAAGGCCTCCTTGACACTTCGATAAGCAGATTCTATCCCAAGAAATAAGGGGAAGCCTCTTGTGGTCCGTCGCCCCAGACCATAGAAATCTTTTCTGAATTTTCTCCATAGCATCTACAAATTTTGAGGGAATCGAGAAGAGGCTCAAAGCATAGGTAGGAAGGTTTTGAAGAGTATATTTCAACACCTGTATCTTTCCATCTTGGCTAAGCATCACACCCTTCCAACCAACCAGCTTCCTATTGAATCTATCAGTTAAACTATTCCAAAAGGACTCATGAGGTTTCAAACCCAAAGGAAGACCCAAATAGGTTGAAGGAAAGAGATCCATACCACATCCCAAGATCTCTGCAATCTTTCACTTCCTTTCAAGGGGAGAGTTGATTAAATAAACATAACTCTTTTTCTAGTTGATAAGCTATCCCATTTCATTTGAATAACTATCCAACAAACTTTTCATAACTCTAGCTCCTTTAATTGAGGCCTCTCCCCCCAAAATAGTGTCATCAACGAATTATTTATGAGAGAATTTAGAATTCCCTGAGGAAGGTTTAATTCCATGCAAAGCTCCAGAAGCAATCTTCGTTGAGATAAGTCTTACAAGGCATTCAACCACAATAATAAAGAGGACAGGGGAAAGGGGGTCACCATGTCTGAGCCTCTGGAAGGTTTGAAGAAAGCCAAAGGGGAGCCATTGATCAACACCACCATAAAGGGGGAAGAGACTAGTTGGTGGACGATGAACTACACGTGCCATGTGTAATCACTTGAAAATGGACAAGATCAAATCATGTGGGTGACTAAGGCAAAATTAAAGCAATAAATTGAAATGAAGGCAAAATCAAAGAAAAATTGCAATCAAGCCAAAATCCAAATTTAATTGAAAATCAAAATCCATTAAATCAATTTAAATCAAATAAATCAAGTTAAATCAATAAATTGTGCAATTAATCTAATTAATTACATAGCTCAATTCAAATCAAATCAACCCATTTAAGGGGTACACATGGCTAAACAAATCAATTTAATTCAGTTAATAAATCCCAATTTTCCCTCAACACCACATGGGAGGAAAATGCCTCAACTAATAGGATTTAAGGATCAAGCTCACATCAAATCTCAATCACACATAAGGTGAGACCATCTTGACCACCCATTTTGTCCCTTTGTCCCAAGCTTTGAGGACAATCCATTTAAATTGTCTCCAAAAGTAGAACCATGGACTTAACCTCAAATCAACCATGATCAACTCAAACTCCACCCCCTACACTTGCCAAAATCTATAAAAGCAAGGCATAAATCAATAAGAGATCATCCACAAATATGAGAATTGCATCAAACCTCTTGCATTTTTGAGCTAGAAAGGCAAATTTAGAGTTAATTAAGCATAATTTCAATTTGGAATTGATTTACTTTGTTTCTTATCATATCATTCTCATTTTAGAGTTGTCACTAATGGAGGCTTGTCGAGAGCTTTGCATTAGCATATCTAAATAGAGAGCCATAGAGTGCTCATTTGTCTTTATTTGCATAATTAGCTCACTAATTGTGGTATTTAGCTTATATTATTCATTTATTTGACAAACTAACCCTATGAAGGTACTTCTCCTAGTACACAAAATGGCACCCACCATGGGGCATTAGGCCTCATTCTTTTTAAATTCAAAGAAATTTTTATTTTCTATCTTTTTCTTATTTTATTCTCTGTTTTCAGGCTCAATTGCGCATTTGAGAGATCTTGTTGTGCTTACAAGCATTTCTACAACACTTTTGAGGCCTGAAACAATGCATCCATGACAAAGTATTGTGCCTTTACATAGTGAAACAATGCTTTCAAGACTTCTAATATTCTGTCTATCTTTCTTTTTGTGCTTATGCCCTGATTCCAGAGTGCATCTGATAATGCTTGTAGCGCTTTCAATACTTCTTTCATACACATTTTCTATTTATAACATCACTTTTAATTTTTGTTTCAGCGGGTTTAATAGTTTCTACCGCGCATTCTAGAATTTTAGCAGCGCTTTCAATTAGTTCTGTTGCGCTTTTGACTAAATTCAAAATTTTCAAAATCTGACAGTCGGGAAATAAATTTCGTGTGGTTTTATGATGGCATTTCATAAAAAAAAACAAAAAACTAGAGAGCAGATTTAACAACAAAAACAATGCTTTGGCAAAACAGATTAAAAATGAGAATATAACACACATTAAACATGTTTTGGAGGATTCATAGCAAGAAGGTGAGGTTTATGAATGATATTTACAAGTTGTAGAAGCTTATAAATTGAGATTCATATCCTTAAATTGGATTTATATGCCTTAATCATTTTTTAGTTAATTTGGAAAATAAGGCTTAGAATTCAGTTTTTGCTTGTTTTCTTCATTTTTCTTGGTTGCATGTTGACTAACTTTTTCGAAGATGAGGCAAAGGAGTAGGAATAATCACCATAAGGTGAGTTGAAACCATGGAAAAATCAATAAAAATTCACCTATCCTTAGCTAGTTTCGAAATAAGGTAAGCCTAAAATTAGGCCAATTTTTGCTTAAATTGTGGCCTTATCTTTTCAAAATCTAGTAATTAAAGCAGCCTATTATTGTTTTTGGGATTTGATACTAGGCCTATGCTCTTCACTTTTTAAGTGAATCAAAATGCCAAAAATATCAAATTCCTTGATTAAAAGAAAGGCTGGGGAATAAAACAAGCATTTAAATAAAAATAAAAAACCCTTGTTTGTGGAGGAGAGTAGAAATACTCAATTCCCATTAGTTAGTGGGTTTGGTAAATTAAACCTTGTTAATTGTTCTTGGGAGGCAAGAATAGTAGAGATATGCTCTTCACCTTTTGGTGAATCAAACTCCTCAACCTATCTCTTAATTCCATTTATTTGCTTTCAAAATGAACATGCTAGATCTTTAGTGGGCTCGCCTCCTGAGATTTGCCTTAACAATGTCGGTGAGAGGGACAACCCAAAGTGGGATACAATTTCCTTTGCCACAATAATCTGACCCACTATAAAAAGAAACGCATTCGTCCTTAATGGGTTGGATGACAAAAGGATATTAAGTTTTGAACTTCCTCGAGTAGTCCTTCGGGATTGTGCAAAACTCTAATATTTCGAAGAAATTGTTATTTTCTATCTTTTTCTCATTTTATTCTCTGTTTTCAGGTTTTGTTGCGCATTTGAGAGATATTGTTGTGCTTACAAGCATTTATGCAACACTTTTGAGGCTTGAAACAACACATCCACAACAAAGTATTGTGCCTTTACACAGTGAAACAACGCTTTCAAGACTTCTAATATTCCATCTATCTTTCTTTCTGCGCTTACGCCCTAGCTCCAGAGTGCATCTGATAATTCCTGTAGCGCTTTCAATACTTCTTTCATATGCATTTTCTATTTTAAACATCGCTTTTAATTTTTGTTTCAGCACGTTTAATAGTTTCTACTGCGCATTCTAGAATTTTAGCAGCGCTTTCAATTAGTTCTGTTGTGCTTTTGACTAAATTCAAAATTTTCAAAATCTAACAGCTGGGAAATAAATTTCATGTGGTTTTATGATGGCATGTCATAAAAAAATAAAAAATCTAGAGAGCAGATATAACAACGAAGACAAAGCTTTGGCAAAACGGATTAAAAGTGAGAATATAGAACACATTAAACACGTTTTGGAGGATTCATAGCAAGAAGGTGAGGTTTATGAACGATATTTACAAGTTGTAGAAGCTTATAAATTGAGATTCATATCCTTAAATTGGATTTATATGCCTTAATCATTTTTTAGTTAATTTGGAAAATAAGGCTTAGAATTCAGTTTTTGCTTGTTTTCTTCATTTTTCTTGGTTGTGTTGACTAACTTTTTCAAAGAGGAGGAAAAGGAGCAAGAATAACCACCATAAGGTGAGTTGAAACCATGGAAAAATCAATAAAAATTCACCTAGCCTTAGCTAGCTTCGAAATAAGGGAAGCCTAAAACTAGGCCAATTTTTGCTTAAATTGTGGCCTTGTCTTTTCAAAATCTAGTAATTAAAGTAGCCTATTATTGTTTTTGGGATTTGATACTAGGCCTATGCTCTTCACTTTTTAAGTGAATCAAAATGCCAAAAATATCAAATTCCTTGATTAAAAGAAAGGCTAGGGAATAAATCAAGCATTTAAATAAAAATAAAAAACCCTTGTTTGTGGAGGAGAGTAGAAATACTCAATTCCCATTAGTTAGTGGGTTTGGTAAATTAAACCTTGTTAATTGTTCTTGGGAGGCAAGAATAGTAGAGAAATGCTCTTCACCTTTTGGTGAATCAAACTCCTCAAAGTATCTCTTAATTCCATTTATTCGCTTTCAAAATGAACATGCTAGATCTTTAGTGGGCTCGCCTCCCAAGATTTTCCTTAACGAGGCCGGTGAGAGGGACAACCCAAAGTGGGATACAATTTCCTTTTCCACAATAATCTGACCCACTATAAAAAGAAACGCATTCGTCCTTAATGGGTTGGATGACAAAAGGATATTATGTTTTGAACTTCCTCAAGTAGTCCTTCGAGATTGCACAAAACTCTGATATATCGGTGGTGGGAAGCCCCTTATTTTTGGGGGATGAAACTTAATATCCATTTTGAAGGGAATCTTGAATAAATACCTTGTTAACTTAGAAATCCTACCTTGTAAAGCCATGCTTACGAACCAATTTGTCAACTAGATAGATTGCTTGAAATTGCTTATCGTGAAAAACCCATGATAACGTTCTAACATATTCAAACACTTTGTGTGTAGAGGGTTTAAAAAGAACAAGTGTATTTGTGGTTTCTTTGTTTGAAGATACATAGAAAAAGTGAGAAACATCCATTTTGAAAAATCATCTTATACTTTTAATATCTTCATAAAAAGAACAATCACTAAGTTTGGGGAAAATAATTTCAAATCAAACCATTGTTGATGCCGATTTCGACACGATCTCACAAACTGAAACTATCTTTACAAGAAGATGAAACTTGCATAGAAAGAGAGGTCCCCCAATTTTATTTTCAAACTCCTTTTCGTGAAACTTTAGAACAAGAGTATAGTCTACCAAACCTATTTGAAGAAAGAGTCAATCCAATGGCTAGGAACATTGATTTTTATGACTATCTTCATAGGGGAGATGATGAAAATCAAGGAACAAAAAATCAAGGAGACACTAACCAAGCAAACCAAGGGCATAAAGAGACAACCAAAGATAAAGCCAATAGGGCAGCCCAAGATCCCGAGTTCCTTGAAATCATGGAGAAACTTTTAAAACGAAATAAGGAAAGATATTTCCTTAACTTAGCCCAATCAGGGGTAAAAATTCCTCACGACTATGACATTGCCACACTTAAGAAAGATAAAGAATAAGATAATCCTATAGGTGCTATGAATAAAAAATTGAAAATGTTTCAAGCACAAATCGATACAATGAACAAAGCGGTCGAACCTAAGCCATTTTCCATCAAGGCTTTATGCCCATTTCCCTTTGATAACAGCTAGGTTATGGCACCTTTCCAACTTAATGTGGTCTTCCCTAAATATGATAAATACATGGGTAAATCAAACCCACAAGAACATCTTAGAGAATTAGTTGCTCTAAGTATAGAATTCATGCATGACACAACCTATTTAATGAGGCTATTTCTGAGAAGTTTAGGAGGCCAAGCCATGGAATGGTTCTCCAAACTTCCACAAGGGATTGAAACATTTGAAGAATTAGCTTCAAAATTCGTGAATCATTATTCCTATAACATAGAGCACAAAATCACCATGCTCAACCTATGCGATACTAAACAAAGAGATGGTGAGTCTTTTCTAGGGTTTCTCCAAAGATTGAGGACGGTCTTCACACGATATCCACGAAGCATACTCGAGAAAGAAAAGATTGAAATATTAATGAACAACTTAAATATGGAGATGAACTATAGGCTCCAACTTCAATGTCCCCCTACATTTGAGAAAATCATTGAAAATGGGATCAAAATTGAAGAAGTGTTGGTTAAAAGAGGTGAAATCAAATTATTCAAAGATAATAAAACTTATACCAACACTAATAACAAAAATAACTTAAATAATTATAATAATAATAAAGGAGCCAACAATCACAATGATAAACCAAGATTATGGTTGAAAAACACCAATAAGAATCTTGTGAATGATGGAGTTGTGGAAGCACACAACTTAAAGGCCACCCCCTTTAATTTATCGAGCGGGTCCAACCCAACATATAATGTTAATCAAACGACCAAAGCTCCTTTTAACACCAACAACACTAACCATAACAACAAAAACAACACCAACAATAATCATTTCAATAATTCCAATATCAATAAGCCAAAACCTTTCTTTTCCACATATCAAAAGAGGAAATTCATATTTCTAGGTGAACCTTTGGAAAATGCATTGAGAACTTTAGTGGCCAACAAAATTATTGTTCTACCCGAATCAAGGCCATACGAACCACAAGTCAAACCCATGCAGTGGAATGACTCTCATCATTGCAAATATCATTGTAACAAAGGACATAAGACAAACAAATGTATGAAATTGAAACACCTTGTCCAAGACTTAATCGATGATGGAGCCATAAAGGTAGAAGGGTCTCAAAATAATGAGGATTACAAAGCTTTCAAGAACCCTTTCTTAAATCACAAAAAGGGGGAATCATCAAATACCAATCACAATAATAAAAGGGGTAATGAAAAGGTTAATTTTTCCCATACTTATGACAACACCATAAATACCGTAAGTGGTGATGAAAATACAATAAATGTAATTGTGGTGAAAGAAAAACAAAAGGAGGCAACATCTAATGTTGTGACTAGGGGGTAAGCCTCAAAAATCACTCTATCAGGAGGCGCTCCTAGAATCATCCTACCTAATCAAACATTCTCCTCTTCAAAACAATACAATTTGGTGGACCAACTACAAAGAGCCCCTGTGAAAATTTCTATCTTAGAATTGCTCAAACTTTCACCAACTCATAAGAAGATTTTGGAAAAGGCCCTTGTGGAGACCAATGTACCTTTGAATTTGTATGCGGATAAGTCCCAAAATATGGTAGGTCATCTCGTTGCACCCCATTGTCTATCCTTTTCTGAACAAGATGATATGTCATTGAATCACTCGCAAAATTTTCCTTTGCATATAGAGGTTTTGATTCACAAGAATAGGGTTAAGAGAGTCCTCATTGATGGAGGAGTCGACCTAAATATCTGCACCCTAAACTTGGTTAAAGCCTCAGGATTTTCTAAGGAAGCTATTGACCCAAAGAAGAAAATAACCATTAAAGCTTATGATGATGAAGAAAGAGCCTCAAAAGGTATAATAGTACTCCCCATTAGAGTTGGTCCAATGCAAAAAGAGACCATTTTACAAGTCCTAGATCTAAAATTGACCTACAATATCCTATTAGGAAGGCCATGGATCCACAAAATGCAGGTAGTACCTTCAACATATCGTCAATGCCTCAAATTTCCATACATGGGACAAGAAGTCATGGTAAGTGGGGATTCAAATCCTTTCCAATATTTCAATAAAATGAAACCCATAAATGACTCCTTGGTCCCACATAATGCAAAAGGGTCTATGCCAAAAAGAATAGAGCAAGGAAAAATTTCCAAAGATCTTCCATCCTTGAAAGGCAAAGAAAAGTAAGAAAAAATAGATGTTGTTGTTGAAGATTACCATGTTCCCACTAACTTAATTGCATCAACTAAGGGAAAGGAGAAAGTTAGTGAGGAAAGTACCCATGATGAAGAAAAAGAAGACCAAGCCAAATCCATTCAAATCTACACCAAGGATGCCCATTATCAAAAGATGGATAACATGATGAAGAACTTTGAGAAGCAATTCCAAATCAAGAAAAAGGGTGTGGGTGAATACTCCTTATCTATGATGGATCTACCCTTATCTCCCAAATCCCATGAAAAACCATCTAGCCTACATACACCTCATAAATACAATGACCACTTTATCGCTAACTTAACTACATCGACTAAGGGAAAGGAGAACATGAGGAAAGTACCCATGATGAAGAAAAAGAAGACCAAGCCAAATCCATGTTCAAATCTACACCAAGGATGCCCATTATCAAAATATGGATAGCATGATGAATAACTTTGAGAAGCAATGCCAAATCAAGCAAAAGGGTGTGGGTGAATACTCCTTATCTATGGTGGATCTACCCTTATCTCCTAAATCCCATGAAAAACCATCTAGCCTACATACACCTCATAAATACAATGACCACTTTATAAGAGCTATGGATGAAGAGGATAATGAAATCTTAAAATGGCTATACAAAGATGAGGAGTCAAGTGCCCATGAAAAACACATTCAAAACATAAGCATTCCTACTCATCACTATGGCAAAGGATTTCAAATAATGCAGAAGATGGGATATAAAGAAGAAGGGCCTTTAGGTACAAGAAACAAAGGACTAACTGAACCCATCAAAATTTCATGGAGGGATAGAAATGAAAAAATTGGATTGGGGTATCTCGAACAAGGATACACTTAAAAGAAATACCCTAGGGTTTATGATCAAATCTTACAACTAGGTTCCCAAAGTGACGAAGATTCAAATAATTGGGAGTGGGAATCATTGTCAAGTGAGACTTGCCAAGATAAAGAGGTGGATGTAATTCACACTTATACTTCCAACAAGGGAAAATAACAAGCTTCAAGATCAAATCATAATCAAGCATCAAGTTCTACTCTTGAAGTGCTAGAAGATGTACCAAGTCAAGAAATTGAAGGAAATCCATGGGTAGGAGATCCTTATGTTCCTTCATGGATACCTACTATAGGAGAATCTAACCCTAGATTTAACCCAAGAGATTTTTACCCATTAGAAACCTGAGAGGATTCGAGTGAGGAAGATTTTGACCTGAGTTCTCTAGAACACCTAAAAGAGGCACATGTTATAGATTTGAGTGATACAATGTTCGAACCTTCCAATGAGGTCATGTCACTAAACCCTACCAAGCCAAATGGAAACATTGATCCCTTATCCCTTATCTATCCAGAGCTCATTGAATGAGATTCCATCGAACCTACTATCCTTGCCACATTCTTGAATGATAAAATGGTGTCCCAATACCTTAAAGCGGTTGAACCTTCTTCTACCATTGAATATCAAGATGAAGTGATGAAGGGAAGTATCCAACATCTCAGTTCAAATTTAAAAAAAATGGAAAGAATCTAATGTTGAAAACCACATTGTGGCAGCATTAGGTAAAAAACATAAAGAAATAAAGAGCGTTTCTGAAGGTGAAAACCCAACAAAGGCACCTAAGGAAGAGATGTTGGATATTTTCCCGAACACTATGAGGAAAGGTCACCTATTTTGATTGAACCAACGGAGAAAGTCAACATTGGGTCAGAATCAGAACCAAGGATTATACACCTAGCAACATCTTTATCTAGTGAAGAAAAGGAGGATTTCATAAAATTCTTCAAGGGGAGATAAATCAATTTTGCATGGTCATATAATGATATTCCAGGACTAGATCCTAATCTAATTATGCATCATTTAAACGTCAAAGAAGGAGTCAGACTAGTCAAACAAAAATTAAGGAAAATGCACCCACACATAGCACTCCTTGTCAAAGTGGAGTTGGAAAAATTACTAAAAGTGGGATTCATAAGAGCCATTGATTATGCTGAATGGATATCAAACATTGTGCCTGTTTCAAAAGCAGACAAGTCAATCAGAATTTGCATGGAATTCAGAGATCTCAATCTAGCATGTCCGAAAGATGATTTTCCATTACCAAGCATAGATGCCATAATAGACTTGACAATGGGTCACTCCATGTTCTCACTAATGGATGGATTTAGTGGCACTAATGCATACACTTGGAGTGGGAAAGTAAGTCACTTTGGTTTAACTTTAGTAGGTGTAGTTGGGTCTTTTAGATGCAAATGTTTGTTACCCTTTCATTTTGTTTATTGTTGTTTCTGCTTTATCAATTGTTTATAGGAGTATACCTGAAATTTCTTTTGTATATTGACTCTGGCTATGCTTATTAAGTTATTTTGCTTATTTTTTATCCTCCTTTTCCTAACTTTATATGCATACTTGTTCTTTTTTTAGCTACAATATCACTAGATGCATATTTGAAATGTAGTATTAGAAAGGATCATAGACCAGATTTTTAATTTAAGTTATTTTTAATGCTATGAAATAAATTGTTAACTATTGACAATTAGCCCTTGAATAGATGTATCACTAGAAGGCCTAAGTAGTGTGTAGAAATATGTTTATCTTTAATTTGCTTGTTCATTAATGTTATTTATTTGATTTGCATATTAGAGAGCTTGTCTTTCTCACTATTTGAAGAATCTCATTGATAGATAACAAAGTCATCCAAAGCAAATGGAACCCATTTGTTGGTGGATGATCAGAACAAGTACAAATGTAACTCTTGTTTATGCTCACATATTTTTACTTTCATTAACAAAGGGAGATTAGTGAATTCAGATCTCTCCAATTTCTGTGTCTATGATATCCTATAGTTAGGCTTCTAGTAAGTATTAGTCACGACGATAGGCCTGGGTGTTGTACATGCTTGTAAAGGGCCCTATTTTGTGAACTGGTTATAGACAACTATGACCTATGAGGATTAATGTACTGCTCTTTTCTATTTGTGTATATTCTGTAACTACCATTGATGGCAATTTTTTTCTGAGTATTTTTAACCCAGCTCTGTCTACTTGCTTCTACATTGAAACATTTTAATGAAATAGCCTATGCTCCTCGATTCAAGGAACTCCAAGATCTTCTCATCACAACAAATTGTCATTATTTTTTAACACAACTTATTTATAACATTTTAATATTATTTTATTAGTATAATATCTATAGCATATCTTGCTATCGACGTAACCATCGCACCTTGTTGGTGCAAGTGCTAGTTTTTAGTATTGTTTAAATTCATAGATATGACTAAGAGCTTTCTTTCATTCGATAATATTCTGACATAAATAATAGTACACTTTTATACTTAGTCAACATAAAATTGGATTATGTAACTCTTCATATTCTTAATTTTGAAAACTATTTGATTTAACAAATCTTTCATTCATTCAACAATAATCTGATCTAAATAAAAATAATAATAATATTGCACATTCAATCATTAAAAATAATATTTTATAATTTTTTACATATTTTTATGATATAAAAATAAAAAAAAATTTCATAATTAATTTTTAAATATATTTTTATAATCTCATATAAATAATTAATATATTAAAAATTAAATATAAAATTCAATCCTGTAACTTGGACAAAATCAAATTGCATTCACATATAAACAATACAAGATTAGTTGTACGTAGACAATATACTAAATAATAATAATAACAAACTAAATGCCTACAAACTATTTAAGCCCTTGCGTAAGAAAGAAATCCAATATGAAATGAATTGAAGTTTGAACAATGAGCACACTAAGCAAACACATGCCTTCTATTTTTCACAGCTATTAATTGTGGCTTCGGTCCTGTCCGACAGCATCAATATGAATATGAATATGAATATGAATATGAAGTTTTAACTGTCAAGTACGCGTATTTTTTTATCTTGTCGTGGGAGAGAGACGTGGACAACTCTAGGTAATGCCTCCGAAATTTGTTGTGTGTATCCATCCACTCATTAAGATATATGAGTATGAATGGTCATGTTTGAACGTACCCTTTATCAGCCCTAGAATTTCAAGCTAAAAGTAAGTTTTGTTAGTATGTCAGTTTATGTTTAGTTGGTGTGATTAGATTTTGGTTTTAATTGTTTAGGTTTGTCAATTAGTGTTGTCTATTATATGAAAAAGAAGAGATGATTTAAAATTTTAATTAAAAAATAAAAAATAATCAAAAGTTAAATAATCATAAGTTAAATCTAGAAACAATTTGTTTGACTATATTTTATTGAAACTTTTATGTACTAGTATGCTATTTTATTTCTACCACCTATGATTTGGTTTTTAGTTTTAATTGTGTATGTTTTTAATAAATGTTGTCAATTACATTAGTGTGATCTATCATGTGGAAAAGGAGAAGATCCAAAATTCTAATTGGAAAAACAAATTGTTTTATTCATCATTTGAAAAAGGAGAACGATCTGAAAATTCTATTGGAAAACATGCACAACTAAAAGTAAAAGCAAACATACACTATATTATGATTAACTATATTTTATTAAAAGAAAACATATAGAACCACAATAAAGAAAAATCATACTAAAGAAAATTCATACATTATTTCACGATTAAATATATTTTATTTAAAAATTGTATTTGATATTCCTTTCTATTTTAATAAAAAAATTAATAAAAGATTTATCGTATGTCTCAATCTAACTATTATAAACCTATCCAACTTCTAGTCGTCTCTCTCATTTTCCATGATTGACTTGGCAGCTATGAATGGACAGAAAAGCCATTCATAATCTTGAATAGAAAGAATATCTGACAAGACACAATTAAATCCGTTTACTAGGCTTTATTTGCCATACGGAATTGACTCTGTCATTTGCCCGCCACTTCTGCTTCCGTCTTTTACACGCTAAATTTTAGTCTATTGCTGTTTGTTGTGAGTTTGGGTGGATACATTTCATTTCATTTCAACATTTTTCAGGTCGTGCCCCAACAAACATTGTGAATGTGATTTGTTGTTGATTTATTGATGATGTTGATGAGAACACAGTTCTGCAATCTTATTGATGTGGACTGTGCATTCATTGATTTTTTTAATTTTTTTTTTGGTTTCTTTCTCTTTGTTTTTATACGGAAAATTGATTTGAGAAAACGATATACATAGTAGGGTAAGGGCATTCATTTCATTGCTATTTTTTATCAACGATAGAAATCCTGCAAGCGCAACCGTGGCGTCACAGAAATAGGTAAACAAGGCGGATACCTTTGAAAAATTGGACATCTAAACTGTCGCCTCAAACTTATTTATTTAGTGATGGGAAATATTGAGAAGACCTCACATTAGGAGAGGGGGGACAAGGGTAATAATCTAAACAGTTGGTAGATGATGTTATTTTAGTATAATATAATAATATAAGTAAACATATATCTAGATTAGTCCATTTTTATTAAAGAGTCATAAAGTTAGAGTATATGTTTCAAGATTATGAAAGTGTCAAATATGGCTATATTTATTTTAATAGTATATTATGATAATATGAGTAAATATACATTTAGGTCAAAGTTGTTTCTTATTGAGGAGTCACAAATTTGAGATGGGGACAATGGTGATAATTCAAATAGTTGGATATATCTCATTACTTTTGTTTTTATATGGTATATTATGATGATATGAGTAAATATACATCTAAATTAGAGTTGTTTCTCATTAAGTAGTCACAAAGTTGGAGTATATGTCACAAGATTATCTAAGTGGAGCATACTAGCCCATCAAAGTCACCTAAATGTTGAGTGGGGACACTTGTGATAATCTAAATAGTTGGATAGATGTCACTATTTTTGTTTTTACAGTGTCTACTGTGTGTGTGAATTTTGTACCTAATTGTAGACACAACACTTTAGTAAAACATTAGAGGTTAGCATAAATCAAAATCGTGCAATGAAATGGAAACTAATCTAACCAGGTGATTTACTACCTTCTAGTAGGTGCGAGTATGTTATTCTTAGATTGGACCGAGATCAGTGACCTTGATGACACCTAAACGAAGGATTTGAATACAAAATCTAGATATGAGATGAATGCAAATTAATCTATATTTTTGGTTTTTCTGTGCAATAAGATGAAACAAAGCTGATATGAATCTATTCTATATGAGAAACTGATATGACATGCAATTTATCTAACAATGATAGGCTAAATGATATGAATACTAAAAAATAATGAAAATCTCACAACAACTTGGATTCGCAAAGATGTATTCTTCGATCACCAATTCGCCAGTGTGAGGATGCAATTCGTGGAAGGATCCCAAATGAAGAGCTAAGGCCTTAATTTATAGAAATCCAGGACTTTGGAGGTGCATGGAAAAAGCCATAAATCACTCTTGATAAACTCAGGTTGATTTTTGAGTTATCAAGAAATTAGAGATAGATTAACTCACAAAATCATGCAAATCAACTTTTTGATTTAAATCAGAAGTTGAGATCAGCTTTCAACTCAAAAGAGAGTTGAGTTTAATTTTTAAAACAACTTGAATTGATTTTCTGATTTAAAGTTCAACTATTTTTTTGAATGTGCATAATTAATTATGAATTAATTTAATAAATAAAGTGATTTATCCTCAACTTAACTGATTTTAAAAATAAAACAATTGATTTATGGGTTAATCAATTATTAAATCAAACTTTTATTCAAAAACTATATTATTAAATTTGACAATTGACATCAATTAATTAAATAAGAATTTAATCAATTAGTCATAGGATATTTGATTTATTGTCAAAATGAAATAATACAATTTAGGAATAAATATAATTAAATCTAATTAAATAATTAAGTGGCAGTATTAAATCTAATTAATTAAATATTCAGAATATTCAATTAATCAAACTTTAGGATAAATAGGATTTATCACCAAATAATCATTAAATCAAAGATAATTAGGATAAATAGGAATAAGGAATATTCCCCGATGCGGAATTTAGGATAATCAATTAAGATTCGATAATGTGTCGATGTTCCTTAGGTTAAGACTTTGATGTTGATTTCATTCGATGTGTTGATATAGGAGGTCAATGAACCTATAGCCCATTTTTGGAGTATTACATTTTTCCCCTCTTTGAATTACTATGCGAAGCGTAGTGGTTCAAAGACAGTTTGTGTATGATGTTGAAACTGATGTTTGAAATTGAAATTGATATGAAGTAGAAACTGATTGAAATTGATATGAAGATAATAGGTCCTAAATGACCAAAGATAATGTTAACTATAATAGCAATGAACCAATGATTTCAAAGAAGTGTCAAAATGCCTGATTCTGAACCTTATGATTGCAAAGAAGTTCCAGACCCGATTGTCGATAAGAATCACATTGGTATCACATCCGAACCCTTCAGTTACGAAGAACTAAGGAAATAACACTAATGCATCGATGGTTACGAAAAACTGATACAGTTTACAAGATTAAGAGAATACTAGATTGATATGGATCTCGATGAATTTGATATGCCCCAAGCGATGAGGTCTTTTTGATGAATCAACAACTAGATGTGGTTGTTGTCTTGATTACTGACGAAAGATATGATTTCAAAGTTAGATTACAGACTTTGAATGATGTGCAATACCATGCCCCCTTCGGGATAAAAATTGAAATCTAACAAGAAAAGTAAGCATTGAATAGTTCAAAAGCATGTTAATTGATTTGAGAAGTGGTTAAACACGTTCGAGAATGCCTTCTGCATCGTTTGGAGGTCCTGGAGACCAAGTTTGACTAGGTTTGACCATGAGTTGACCATGGTTGACCAAGTTGAAATTTTGATAGTTTGATGTAAGATAATCAGTTAAGTTGAATTCTGGATTTCTTTGATGATTGAAGGTCAATTATGCAAGTAGTGAATAATATAAATGATCTCAGATTTTGATTTTGATCCCGAAAAAGGATTCTACTTGTTTCATTGGAAGAACCTTCATGTGAGATTCAACTCTTGTGATATGTTTAGCGTTTTTGGTTTTGAAGAATCGTTTAAGCATTGAAGTTTATGTAGTTATTTTGTGAGATCATGCAAACATGCAAAATGCAAAGAACCATGTAAAATAAAATGCAACCTAAGACCTAGGATCTAGTCACTAATCAAGTGTCGGTCGATTTCATCATTGAATTTTTAGGTAACCAGATAAATTAATACAATGCCCACTAGTTATGAAACCATAGACATATGAATATCGATTTGTATGTGCAGGAATCAATACAACACCCACTGATAAGGAAACCATGGATATATGAATATTGATTTTGTTTTTGGAATGTCGGACTAGATATAAGCACCAAGGTACAAATGCCAGGATGACCTGAATATCATGTCCATTTTGATATAGCAATTTGTATAAGCATCAAAACATAGACATCGTGATGACCTAAATACGCCTTGTGTTGACAAAGGGTCTCCATTTTCGGCCAATAGTATCCAACCCTAATAAGTTTTCAAGCTAGTGTTAAACTGTTTGAGTGTGACCCACAAATACCATCATGGACTTCCTCTAATGCACGTTGAGACTCTTCCCATTCTAAACATCTAAGTAGCGTACCATCTAGACCTCGTTTGTACAGATCGTGACCAATGATGACATATCGGGAGGCATTACGGATAAGGTATCTCTTTTCATGGTGGTTGAAGGTATCGGGCATGGTTTCATCTTTGACATAGGAGAATAGGTTTTTATATCGGGATGAATCATGACCAACAACAGTGCAGATCATGTGGTTTTCAGGAGAATCATATGTAGGATAAGACAGTGCTTCCACCAGGAACTCGCAGCGTAGCTCATGTTCAAGTTGCTGTAATATAGTAGATAATGTTTTCATTGCGTTGATAGCCTTATTCTCTATTCTAGGTATTTTCTCAAATGTGATAGATATGAAATACTTCTTTAGATCATCTACCATTCTCTTGTATGGAACGAGCTTTTCATCTTTAGTTTGGTACACATCATTGACTTGATGGATTACAAGTTGTGAGTCTCCATAAATGTGTAATTTTGTTACTCTCCACTCAATTGCTAGTTTCATGCCATTAAGAAGGGCTTCATATTCTGCAATATTGTTTGTGCAAGGGAACTTTAATCTGAATGCTTTAGGTATGGAGTATCCTTGAGGAGTTATAAATAATATGCTTTCTCTTGATCCATTATGTGTATAGAGCCATCAAAGAATAAACACCATTCTCTAGAAGAAAGAGCCATGATAGAGGAATCTGGAAATTCCATTTGCATTGGTGTATCATCAATCATGGGTGCATCTGCTAATTGATCAGCAATAAACTTTCCTTTTATAACTTTTCTTTCAACATATTCAATGTCAAATTCACTTAAGAGCATGACCCATTTAGCTAATCTACCCATGAGGGTAGCTTTGCTTAGTAGGTACTTTAGTGGATCAATCTTAGCTACCAAAGGTGTAGTATGGGCCAACATATAATGTCTCAGTTTCTGTGATGCAAAGATCATAGCTAGACAAGCCTTCTCAATCATAGAATAATTCTTTTCATATGCTACCAATGTCCTACTAATATAGTAAATAGCTCTTTCCTTTTTGTTCTCCTCATGTTGTGCAAGCAACGCCCCCAGTGATGTATCTGTAGCAGAGACATATAAGATCAAAGGCTTCCTTGGAATTGGAGGCATCAAGATAGGAGGATTTGATAGATACTTCTTGATATGATTAAAGTTGTTCTCACATTCTTCGTTCCATGCAAGTGTCACACCTTTATGTAATATTTTTGTAAAAGGCTATGATATGTCTGCTAGCTGAGATATGAAGCGTCTGATAGATTGAACTCTTCCTTGCAATGTCCTCATTTGACTGATGCTTTTGGGAGGTTGCATCTCCATGATAGCTTTTACTTTAGCTGGATCAACTTAAATGCCCTTCTTTGAAACTATGTATCCTAAGAGCTTTCCAGAAGTGACACCAAAAGCACACTTCTTAGGATTTAGTCTGAGACTAAATTTTTCCATTTTGTCTAGTATCTTGCTTAAGTCATTTAGATGTTCATCTCTAATCATAGATTTTTCTAAAGTATCATCAACATAATCCTCCATAGTCCTATGCATCATGTCATGAAAAATAGATGTTATAGCTCTCTGATATGTAGCACCAACATTCTTAAGCCCAAATGGCATGACATTCCAACAGAAGGTACCCCATGCACATGTGAAAGCAGTTTTCTCTTGATCCTCTAGAGCAATTTTTATTTGATTATATCCAGAAAAACCATCCATTAAAGAATACATCTCAAAGCCCGCAGCCATGTCCACTATCATATCAATGTTAGGCAGTGGAAAATCATCCTTAGGGCATGCTCTATTTACATCTCTAAAGTCTGTACCAGATCCATTCTGCATAATCAATAACTTGGATGAATCCAACTTTTAGGAGCTTCTCTAATTCAGCCTTTACCAAGAGTGCAACATGAGGATGCATCTTTCTCAATTTTTGCTTAACAGGTTTAACGTTTGGAGCTATAGATAAATGGTGCATTATAAGATCGGGATCCAACCCTGGCATATTTGAATATTTCCATGCAAAGTTGATCTTCTTCTCTGTTAGGAATGTTGTAAATTTTTTCTTTTCATCTTCTGATAAAGATTGTGCTACATGGATCAACTGTGGTTCTCCTGCTGTTCCCAAATTGATAGATTGAGTGGGCTCAATTAGAACTAGAGATCTATCTTGTAAATGACTTGGAAGGACATCAAATATCTCATCCTTAGGTGCCTCAGAGAGGTTTTCACCTTCAGATACGTCTTTTATTTTTACTTTTGTAGGTTTTGAGATTGCCACAAAGTGGTTTTCACCCTCAGAACTCCTTTTCTTTTTATTTTTATTCTTATTTTTCTGACTAAGATACTTGATGTCCGACTCCGTCATGCTAACGCTCAGTTCACTGATGGAAGTCCTCATAGGCTCAACTGCATTGAGGTAGCAAGCAAGGGCATAGTCATTCGGGAAGGTATAAATACCAGGGCTTGGATTTGTGGAGGTTTGATCAAGAAGTTCAGGATGTTGGATAGTCAGAGTGGTGAAAGATTGGGAAAGAGTGTTTACGGATATGGATCTGTCATCATTAGTCCTAACCCGACGCTCGAGTTCAAAGGTGATATTACAACTTAAGACATTCAATTCATGAATAGGCTCAATGTCATTGTGATAGTCCACTTCACCCATTGGTGGATCAGACTCAATAAGTTCATCATTTCGCTCTAGACTTACATTGGGTTTAGGTGCATATTGGTGAATAACATCAACATGTTTCTCTATGATAAGCTCATCTTCTTTTGGAATGGCTCCCCATTCATAGTCATTAGATTCTTCATCTATGCCTCTAGGAAATCTAAGAACATGAGTAAAGTCAGGATGAATACTGTTAGAGTATTATTCCTTTTGGCTTAATAATTAAATCGTATTGATTTAATTATATAAGTTTATAATACTCTAGTTACTTAAGCCTCATTTAGGTGCATTATTAATTAATTATTAATTAATAATGTGCAACCTAGCTTTTTATGGCTTTAGGGTTTTCAACCTTATAAGCCTCCTTTGTATCTATTTTGATGTATGCTCTTTATTCATTTTTGAGCTCTGCCATTTTGAGCACAAGAGGGTTTCTCTGTTTTTCCATTTTTTGCTTCATACTTTGTGGCAGGTTTATTGCATGCAGCTGGATCTTGGAGCTGAATCTGATTGTTTATTAGCTTCTACAAATACCCCAAGAAGGGTTACCCTGAGATTCTGATTTGAATTCATACTCATGGGAATCTATCTCAGAATAAATACCACCTTCCTCTTTTTGATTGCCTTTGGGATTAGCTAGTTCTTGTGTTGCAACTATCTCTTGCTCTATAGTAGGGTCTTGTGTTTCTACTACATTAATTCTTTTTATTGGATCATATTCAGCATCAAGGAGGTCTTTTATTTCTTTAGGCAAATGCTCATAAGGGTTGGAATCATCACTATCAGATTGTTCAGTTATTTCCTTCTTTAGTTGATTTTCTACGGAAGGCTCAATTTGTTATAGAACATGTGGGGAGGTCTTGCTAAGATAGAAAGGCTTCTTCGTGTATCCTAGACCCGTTGTATTCTTGTTAGCTCGACCATGATGTTCAAGAGGTGACAGAAGACCTTTACCCTATAGTCCTAGAGGTCCTTTTCCTTTCTATCAATTTATCCCCTGGGCCATATGACTTAGAAGGAACTTTCGATACTTTAGAGTCACTAGGTGGAACAACTAGGGATTCAGGTTCATCCTTGTAAAGCCATGCAAGCATAGCTTCATCTTCTTCAAATTCTTTCTTAGGTACTTTCTCTGCAACAAATTTCCCTTTATATGCCTCAAGAGGTTCCTTAGATTTTGGTTTTAACTATTTTTGAGTTTTCCCATAAGACGTAGGCGAGATAGGGAGAGATGTCAAAGACAAGACTGGCTCTATAGTATATTCTCCCATACCATTTTCTTTGATGTTGATCTCTTTTGCAATGTCTTCCATCTTAGAGGTGGATGCTACATTTGTTTTCTTAGTGGAAGATTCTCTGTTATTAGGAACAAGTTTATCCACATTTGCCTTCAATGCATTGCAAGTTGTTGACACGTCAGCTGGAATGGTTACCTCTACTCCGTCATAAGGAAATTTCAAGCACTGATGGTATGTAGAAGGAATAGCTCTCATCTCATGTATCCAGGGTATGCCTAGAAGGATGTTGTAAGCCAAAGGTATATCAAGAACTTGACATATAGTATCTCTAATGATAGGACCTGTTCTGAAAGGAAAGACAATCATTCCCTTGGAGGATCTTTCTTCTTCATCATATGCTTTGATAGTTATTTTCTTTCTAGGATCAATGGTTGTTTTTGAAAATCCCAGTTGTGTGATCAAGTTGTAAGAACAAATATTCAAACTTGCGCCCCCATCTATCAACACATGTTTGACACGACTTTTTTGAATCAACACTTCAATATGCAAGGGCTGGTTATGCAGATGACTCAAGGAGTTATCATCATCCTTTGAAAAGGAGATATACTATGGAGATGTAAGATGACCAACCATAGCCTGGAATCTGTCTAGATCAAGGTTATCAGGAACATTGGATCTGAGCAAAGCTTTGTCTAGAATGGCTCTATGAGTTGGAGATATCTGAAGCAACTCAAACATGGAGATTTTAGCATTAGTATGTTGGAGTTGTTGAACGATACTATATGAAGTAGGCCTTGTGTCCTTAGGATTTGAAGATTTAGATGTTTCCCTCTGTTTAGAAGCGGAAGATAGATTGAAAGGCACGTTAGGGACATTTGATTGATCTGGGATTTTCCCTTGTAGGTCTGCCTAAGCTTGTGATCAAGTAATTGCGTTAGCTGATTGATTTTCTCTATCTCTTCTTACAATTGTGATGACATTGCAACGCTCAGATAGGCTTGGTTCAACCATATTGATAACAGTATTATTTCTAGGATAGGCATAATTGACCTTAGCACCCACATTAGGCTGAGAAGATGAATCTCCTTGGCTATGCTTTGGGAATGGTTCAATGAATGTTGTGTGATCATTATTGCTTTTAGGATTATCAATCGTGATTTCTCCATTATCAATCTTGTCTTGAATGGTATGCTTCAAGCACAAGCAGTTATTAGTTTTGTGACCTTTACCTCGATGGAAATCACAAAATTCATTCTCTCTCCACCATTTCAGCTTAGGATCTGTATCATCTTAAAATGGAAGCACTTCCATGATAAGATCATTTAGCCCTCAGAGTAAGTGGTTTGGGGTCACATCAGATGCCTTGAATTGATCTTTGCTTTGATCTGGATTTCTCCCCACTTTCCACTTCTTTTTTGCTTCATTCTAGGTAAAATTAGGGTTAGGATCTTAAGGATTCTACCGATTTTCCCTCTTCCATGGCTCTATTTTCTAGGTAGGATGTAAAAATAGATCCTCTTGGCATTCATCATGGTAATCATAGGATTTTATGTCTATCCTTGACATTCTATCCTGTTCTGGCATCAATTCTAGGTTTCTGGGCATCCCCGGGACCTCCTGACTTGGTTCTAAGCCAATCTAGGACCAGGGTTAGATTTGAGGTCGAACCTGACTAGGTTAGGGTCAAGGTCGAACCTGACTAGGTCAGGGTCAAGGTCGAACCTGACTAGGTCAGGTCTAACCTCGATTTTGACCCCTTTCTCCAAAATTCCAATTTCTAGAATTTCCAAATTCAAACCTGACTAGGTCATGGTCAAGCTCGAACCTGACTAGGTCAGGTCCAACCTTGATTTTGACCCCCTTCTCCAAAATTCCAATTTCCAAAATTTTTGGGCTTCAAGCTTTCGAGATATTTAGTTTCCTACCTCCGGGTTAATCATTTCGGATTTCAGGATGGTAAATCCTTTAATTGCATTTAATCTAGGTATATTTTCTAAAGGTTAGGACATAATTGGGATTTAATTCTCCAAGGTGGCCCCTCTAGAGGATTGTGCCCTAGTTCACTATAAAAGGAGGCCTTCCTCTCTCATTTTCACATCTCATCCTCAAGCAATTGCTCTCAAGCTCTCAAGGTGATCAAGCAAGCATCCATTCAAGCATTCAAGTCTTCTTCTCCATCCAATTTCTCCATTGAAGATCGAGGATTCAAGCACTCAAGCCATTGAAGGGATTTGGTTCATGCATTCAAGATTCATCATTCAAACCCTAGATCTAGCCATCATGATGGTGTGATCTTCCTTCAAGATCCTTTGTTCATCTTCAAGACCCATTTCATTCTCTTACCAAGGTGGATTTCAAGCATACAATCATGGAGGTTTGATTTACATTTATTGTTTTGTTCAAGCTTTCATATCAATATACTTGTTTACATTCAAAATACAATTGCATATCTATTGAATTGCATAGCTTCATTGTTAGATCCTTTTCTACTACTTGCTAGCATTCCTATTTCAATTTCAATATTAAGGTTGATTCAAAACTGGGGTTTGACCAAGGCAAACCCCTCAAACAAAGAACAAAAATCCTCATTTTCTTGCAAGTATAGGTGTGGAAATTCAGATATGAGAGTGAATTTGGATACCCTTTTCGGAAAACTTCCGAGATCTGCGAACAAAATTCAAATCGGACTTCAAATAAAGAATGTAGTATTTGACCTTTTATGAGGGTCAAACCTGAGCTGAGTCATCTTCGAGAAAGATTTTTGGGTTTTTACTGTCTCGGCATTTCCAATCCAGGACAAGTTTCAAATTTTCTCGAAAGTACACACAAACATCAGAATTCAACATTTTCCAGATCTGCCCTAATTTGAGGTTAGTATTTGTATTTCAATTATTCTAGATTTCCAAACATAATATATAATCCTCCTCCATAGGGAAATATTGGATTTACTCTCTCTCTCTCTCTCTCTCTCTCTCTCTCTCTCTCTCTCTTCCATATTCTTCACAAAATTGATTCAATTGTGTATTAACCTTGTGGTTGATCAAATTGGATCTCTTCTTTGGGGAATTTGGGTTTTGAGAATAGATCTCATATTTCCCCCCTTACATCTGAATAGTGGTGAATCCATTTTACCTCTATTCAGGATCAGGCTCAGATTGTCGGATCTCAGGTAAAGAGATGATGTTATTAGCCAGCAGAGTTCTCATAGTTGATTCCAAAGATTCTCCAAGAGGAGTGAACTTTCATTTATTATCAGCAGACCAAGATTTGTATTCTAGCTTCTTTTGAGATGATTCAGACACCTTTTGTTCTGAGGCTTTGATGGCTTGAGTACCAATGGTTAGATTGAAAGTAGGTGCCTTAAATGGGGCATGATTATCAACAATGCCATATGTGACGATGCCCTTATTCTTGTTCCAATTTTTATTCTTATCCTTAGAACTAGATTCATACTTGTCCTTTTGAAGTGTGACATCTCCTTTTTTCACAAGTACTTTTTCAATTTTGATTGCATTATCTACCATCTTGTCAAAAGATGTATGATTTTGCATTTGTAAAGGGTAGTTGATTTCTGGAACAAGATTGTTGATGAAGATTTCCAACTTCTCAATTTCTGGAATAGGCCTAGCATATAGAGAGAATTTGTTTCTCCATCTTTTGAGAAATGTAAGGAATGGTTCTCTTGGATATTGTTTGAGATTGCAGATACCAATCATGGTGACTAGATGTTGGATGTTGTAAGAGTATTGTTGATACAACAATTTGATCAACTCCTCAAAGGTTTTGATTGTAGGTGGCATCCTAGAGAACCAATGAATGGCTGCCCCTCCCAGAGATCGAGGGAAAAGATGCATCAGATATGTCAGTTCGTGCATGAACTCCATAGATTGAGTATAGAATTCTCTGACATGATCTTGAGGATTAGAGTTTCCATCATACTTATCATATTTCGACATTTCCACCCTCTTAGGGAATGGTGGCATATACAAGTCTTTATTGAAGGGAAAAGGACATAGGGCCTCCATGGAGAACTCCTTAGGTTCTTTTTCCTTTTCCATTTTGTTAAGTTTTACTTGCATGGCCTGCATTTGTTTCATCATAGTCGAAATAGGAGTTTCTTCCTCATGTGTAATGATATCTTCCACATTAAAATTGGGATGAAGTTTAGCTCCTTGATGAGCTAGTTGTAAAAAGTATTTTTCTCTATCTTCTTTCAAGAAATGTTTCATCATTCTTTTGAAGTCATCATCATTTTGATACTGAGCAATTTCTTCAAGTGTGGGTTCCTGATCTACACCATGTTGGGATTGAGCTCTTTGAGAGCCATGGTTTGTCCCTGCTTGAGACATGGTAGGAGTTTTAGGACTCGCTGGGATAGATCGAGGAGGAGTTTGTTGATTACCTCCATGAGTTGATGGTGGAGGAATGTAACCAATTTTTTAATCGAAAGTTGCCAAGACTGTCGTCTTCGTAAAGACCAGAATTGTAGAGTTGTTCAAGAGTTGGACCTTGGATATGAGTCAAAGGTAAGGTATGAGATGTTTCCCTTGATTTCTTGTGAGAGGAAGCTCTAGTTTCCACCATTAACCTTGGGTGAAGCAAAAGAATATGATGAAGACAACTGAAGAAAGATCTGACTCAAGAAGATTAAATGACACAACCTTGTAAAGGTTTGATTGATTGAAGCTTAGATTGGATGTAAATGGTGGATACTGTGCCCTGGATGTATGGGTAGATGCCCAAAAGATAGTGGATGCAAGTTCACAACACTTATCCATTTTGAAGATGGATTGAAGATTGATAGTTATGACAAGGTTTTGACACAAGATGAAAAAGACTCAAATCGATTAAATAGAAGGCTAAATCAGATTCAAAAGGCCACTCTAGGAAAATGATTGGATTCTCAGTAGTTGCTGCCATGTTCTTGACACAGTGATTTATTTGACAGACTCTGAAAATAGGCTGTAAAAGATGGGTCTCTGACAGTTCTGACAACTTTTTGGCAATTTTTCAAAATTTCTCAAATGACTTTTTGCAGGCTCGTACGAGAGTGGGTAGGCTATGAAATGACAATTGACAACCTCATACGACAATTGCAAAACTCGCATGGCAGTTGATAGATGGATTTTTGACTTTTTGAATTGACTGGCAGCAAAACTCGTACGACAATATACTAGCTACCATACGACAATCTGGGGGTTCTGAAATGACAATTGTCAAAAGTCATACGACTTTCTGACTTTACAAGATGGTTTTGAATCCATAAAGGTGTTTGACATTAGATTTTGCAATTTTTAGGTTTTCAGTTTCGAATTGTTCACAAAATCATCTATCCAAATTTGAAGATTGTACCAGATTGATTCATTCTTAATAACCAGATAGATAAACAAGCACACAAAACATCAAGCAAGTGATTTCAAGCACATCTAAAAAAAATGAACAGTGGACAAAGCAACCCTATGCATGAACAACCAAGTGATTGAGTATGCTAATCCCTAGGAGTGCTAACAATGTATGTTCCAAAAAGTTTTGCAATAATGCACATATTCCTAGAAAATGAAAAATTTGGCCTCACTAGGGTTTGTAGTAATGGTTTGACTATGCAACTCTTGTGATCTCCAGAGGGTGAACTCCAATCCAGGCACACCGGGGTTTTGACATAGTCCAAGAAATTAATAAATCAGGAGCTGCTAGGGAGATCTGACAACCCAACAAGAGACCACACTTGTGAAGATTTCCTCCACAAGGATATTTATATAGCGATTGCTGCTACCACAATGAAAATGGCTATTACTGTAATACCCCAAAAATGGGCTATAAGTTCATTAATCTCCTACATCGACAATTCGAACAAAATCGACATCAAAGTCCTAATCTAAGGCACATCTAAACATCATCGAATCATAATTGATTATCTTAAATTCTGCATCGGGGAATATTCCTAGTAATATTCCTAATCATCTTAATTATCTTTAATTTAATGATTATTTGGCAATAAATCACATTTATCCTAAGTTTGATTAATTGAATATTTTCATATTTAATTAATTAGATTTAATATTTGCCACTTAATTATTTAATTAAATTTAATTCTATCTATTATTAATTGTATTATTTAATTTTGACAATAGATCAAAATTCCTATCTTTAATTTATTAAATTCTTATTTAATTAATTAAAGCATGTTGTCATTATTTAATAATATAATTTTTAATAAAAGTTTGGTAAAATAGTTAATTAACCCATAAATTAATTATTTTATTTCAAAAATCAGTTGAGTTGAGGATAAATCACTTTATTTATTTATTTAATTCTTAATTATTATGCATATTGAAAAGAAACAGTTAAACTCCAAATCAGAAAATCAATGCAAGTTATTGACTTTTTGGAACTCAACATCCTTTTGGAGTTCAAAAAGCTGATCTAAACTCTAATTTGAGTTAAAAAGCTATTTTTGCATGATTTTGAGAATTAACTATCTTTCATGATCAGATAACTCAAAAATCAAGCTGAGTTTATTTGAGTGATTTATGGCTTTTATCCATGCACCTCCAAAGCCCTGGATTTCTATAAATTAAAGGCTTCAGCTCTTCATATCTCATCTCATATTTTGCACAATTACGCTGGAGAATTGGAATTGAAGAATCAAAGCTCTTGCGAATCGGCATTTTTGTGAGATCAATCTTATTTTTGCATTCATATTTCATATCATTGTTAGATTAGCATAGCATATCAGTTTTCATATAGATTAATTTCATATCAGTTTTTCATTCATTCTTATTGCATAGAAAAATCCAAAAAAATAGCTTAATTGCATTTATTTCATATCCATCTTTTGCATTCAAATCCTTCATTTAGGTGTCGTCTAGGTCACTGATCTCGATAATAATCTGAGAACATTAATCTCGCACCTACTAGAAGGCAGTAAATCGCTTGGTTAGATAGCTTTCAATTTTGCATGATTTTGATTATAGCTAACCTCTAATGTTTTACTGAGTGTTGTGTCTACAGATCAGGTACAATTTTCACACACACATTTCTGGCGCCCACCGTGGGGCAACCCACCTTTGCATGCTGGTTTTGATTTTTTTTGGGAGCTAAAACCCCAAAGTTTCAAAGATTTAATTTTATCTCCCAAACGGCTTGGAATTTTGGTCTGAAATTTTTTTTTCAAGTTGGTAACATGTTAGGGAAGCTACAGTAAACAATTTAGAATTTTCTGAGAGGTTTTGAATTTTTAATAATTTTTTCTTGAAATTTTGGAAAAAATTAATATCTGACGCAAATCAGCATATTTTTCAGAAATTTTTATATTTTTGGAAAGCTCTTTAAATTTTACAGGGGGTCCATTCTTTGTGTTTTAAATTTAGACATGATATCATAGCTCAAATAGTCAATTTACAAAAACTGGTCTGTTTTGATAAAATGGGTCTCTAGGGCACAAATGAAGAGATTTTTCTAAAATTTTTGCATTTTTGGAAAGCTCTCTATTTTTTAGCAGGGGTCTTTATTCTGAATTTCTATTTTTGTGGCCAAAATCATATGAAAAAAATCAGATCTTGTTGACTAGGTCAAATGCAGCAAAAAAAAAAAAAAAGTTTTGTGATGGGTATGCACTTCTTTTTTTTACATGGTTCAATAAATGATATGAGTTGTCATTTGGGTTAATTTCTAGTTATTATTACTAATAATAATTGATTTTCAGAGCTAACCCTATGGTTTTCATAAGTTGAATATATTTTGCATATCTTGTTTGCTTGTTTGCTTGTTGGAGAGTTCGTCACTTGCTTGTATGGAAAAGCTCAACAAAAATTGCTAAAAATCAAGTAAAATCTACTAAGCGCGTTGCGAGGATCCCAGGTATTCTCCTTCATCTAATAATATTTTGATTTGGGACTTAAAATAAATCTCTTATGTGTCAAGCTTGTGTGCATCTTTTCATGCTTTTGATCTATTTCTACACACTTGCATAATTGATACTAGGTTGTGAACCCTTAAGGATTCATTAAGTAGTCTTAGAATACTTGTGATTGATCTTGATTGCTATCTTGGGTTATTGGACTTGCTAATCCGCCGGCCCCTCATTTCCGCCCCGTGGTTGCAATCTCAGCGCCATAAAGGGGAGGGGTCAACAGGACAGAAGCGTTAAGTGTTCCACTTGGCAACCCTTTTGTGCTTTTAGGAACTCACTTATTTTCTAAGTTGGGGACTTGTTTTCAGCTTGTGTGAGGTGTTAAGTGTTCCACCTTGTGGACTCATCTCATATTCACTTTAAACGTTAAGTGTTCCTCTTTCTACTTTTTGGATGCTTTTGGTAGATTTGCTTTCGGAACATATATCTGTGCTCACATAGTAATTAGGCCCTATGAACACTATTCGTGATTCTTGAAAGATTGGATTCCCAGCGAAATCCTTCTTGACGACAAAATCCTTGTAGGTAGGGAGGATACTTAGTGCGTTTCACATTCAACTTGGTTAGTGCATCTTCTCTTATTGATCGACACATTCTCTCTCCGGAGAGGTTGATAGATCACGTAGGGTTGATATCACGAGCTTTGGTGAATCAAAATTGGTTAGTGTGTCTTCTCTTATTGATTGATACATTCTCTCCCTGGAGAGGTTGATAGATCATGTGGAGTTGATATCACAGACCTTGGTGGAACAAAACTTTGTCTTAGCGTGTCAGATTAATCTGCTTGTTTTGTTTGGGTTAAAAGTGAAGAGGTGTCAAAACCTTGAATCTGGAGCCAAGTCCCCTTGTGGTATAAATCAGTGAGTCATCTTTAGAGAGGGTTAACCGTAGCGGACAATCCCTTCACAGGGAAAACTGTGTTGACGGAACCTCAAGTGGTCATAGCCATTTTCGCCGTGGTAGTGACAGCCGCTATATAAATGTCCTTGTGGAAGAAATCTCCACGGGTATGGTTCATTGTTGGGTTGTTAGATCTCCCTAGCACCTCTTGAAGATTAAGTTCTCAGACTGTGTCAAAACCCTGGTGCGCCGGGATTGGAGTTCACCCCTTTGAATCATAAAAGTTGCAGAGTCAAACCATTACTAAAAACCCTAGAGAGGCCAATTTTTCACTTTCAGGTATATGTGCGTTATTGCAAAACTTTTCAGAACATACACAATTAGTACTCTCAGGGATTAGCACAATTTGGTCACTTGATTGTTCATGTGCAAGGTTGCTTTTGCCCTTGTTCATTGTTTTCAGACATGCTTGGAATCACTTGCTTGCTATTCTGCGTGCTTGTTTATCTACTTGGCTATTAAAAATGATCAAATCTGGTATAACCTTCAAAATTTGGACAGTACAATTTGCAAACAATCTAGAAATGAAAACCTTAAATTTTGCAAAAATTGACGTAAAAATCTTTTCTGGAGTCAAAAGTCATTTCAGGAAGTCAAAAGTCGTATGACTTTTTGTCAAGTGTCGTTTTAGTTTAACCCATCTGTCGTACGATTGAGAACCCAGTGTCGTATGAGTTTTCATGCCAGCAAATTCAAGAAAGTCAAAACTCTGTTAGCAACTATCATACGAGTTTTGTCAACTATCGTTTCATCTCTACCCAACTGTCGTACGAGTTTCGCAACTGTCATTTCATTTATACCCAACTGTCGTACGAGTCTGCAGAGTGTCGTTTGGAAAAATTTGAGAAAGTTGTCAGAAATTGTCAAATTGCAAGATATCCAATGTTTTCAGCCTAGTTCCAGAATCTGTCAAAAATATCATTGTGTCAGGAACAGAGCAGTAGCTATTGAGCATTCTACCATTTTCTGAGTTTGATCTTTTGAATCCGATCTAGTCTTCTGTTTGATCAATTTGAGTCCTTTTTATCTTGTGTCAAAACCTTGTCATAACTATCAATCTTCAATCAATCTTCAAAAACAGACTAAGTGTTGAGAACTCATGTCCGCTATCTTTTGGGCGATCTATCCCATACATCCAGGACACAGTTTCCCTCACCCACATCTCATTAGATCTTCAAAACTATCATAATCTTGACAAGGTTGCGTCATCCAATTTTCTCGAATCAAATTGTTCTTCAGCTGTCTTCGTCCTTTCTTCTGTTTCATTCAAAGTTAATGGTGGAGACCAGAGCTTCTTCACACAAGAAATCAGAAGAAACGTCTCAGAACTTACTTTTGACCAATACCCCGGGTCCAACTCTAGAACAACTCATCAAGTCAGGTATCTACAAAGACGACGGTCTCGGTAACTTTTGATTGAAAACTGGTTACATACCTCCTTTATCAACTCACAGAGGTAATCAGCAAACTCCTCCTCAATCTGTTCCAGGGAGCCCAAAGACTCCTACCATGTCTCAAGCAGGGACAAACCACGATTCTCTAGGAGGAGGATCCCAGGGACACCATTCTCAACATAATGCTGACCAAGAACCTACCCCCTCTGAAATCCATCGATGTTAGAATGACGATGAATTCAAGAGAATGATGAGCCATTTCTTGAAAGTGGATAGAGAGGCATACTTTTTACAATTAGCCCAGGAAGGGGCTAAGCTTCCTCCCAACTTTAACGTTGATGATATAATCACACATGAGGAAGAAACTCCACTCACAGCTATGACAAAATAGATGCACGCTATACAAGTTGAATTTAATAATCTTAAGAAGGAGAAGGAACCCAAGGAGTTCTCCATGGAGGCCCTATGTCCTTTCCCGTTCGACAAAAACTTGTATATGCCACCATTCCCAAAAAGAGTGGAGATACCAAAGTATGACAAATATGATGGACACTCTGATCCTCAAGATCATGTTAGAGAGTTCTGTACGCAATCCATGGAATTCATGCATGAACTGACTTATCTAATGCATCTTTTTCCTAGATCCTTGGGAGGAGCATCCATTCAGTGGTTTTCAAGATTACCTTCTACGATCAAAACTTTTGAGGAATTAATTAAATTGTTTTATCAACAATATTCCTACAATATTCAACATCCGATTACCATGATCGATATCTGTAACCTCAAGCAATATCCAGGGGAATCATTCCTAACTTTCCTCAAGAGGTGGTGAAAGAAGTTTTCTCTATATGCTAGACCAATTCCCGAAATGGAGAAACTTGAAATCTTTATCAATAACCTTGTTCCAGAGCTCAACTATCCATTACAAATGCAAGATCATGTATCTTTTGATAAAATGGTGGATAATGCAATCAAGATTGAGAAAGTACTTGTCAAGAAAGGAGAAATCACACTTCAAAAGGACAAGTCTGAATCTGGATCTAGCTCAAAAGATAAAAACAAGAGCTGGAATAGAAATAAAGGTATCATCTCTGACGGTGTTGTTGACACTATCCACACCCCATCAAAGGCACCGGCCTACAATCTCACCCTTGCCACCAAAGCCATTGAGGCTTCAGAGCAAAAATCTGCTGAATCATCTCCAAAGAAGCCATTCAAAAGATGGAATAATAAATGAAAGTTTACTCCCCTGGGAGAATCTTTGGAATCTACCCTGAGAACCCTGATAGCTGATAACATGATCTCTTTACCACCAATCTGAAAACCTGATCCGGATCCAAAACCATATTGGTGGAAAGATAATGAATACTGTGCTTTCCATCGGACTAAAGGCCACAGAACTAATGGATGCTTCCACTTGAAGCATACCATTCAAGACTTGATAGATCAAGGGGACATCACGATCGATAATCCTACCAGCAATAATGATCACACAGCATTTACAGAACCGTTTCCACAACATGGCAAAGGAGTTTCCACTTCCTAGCCTAACATGGGGGCAAAAGTCAACTATGCCTACCCTGGAAATGATGCTGTCATCAATATGGTTGAACCATGTATCTCTGAGAGCTGCAATGTCATCACAATTGTACGAAGGGATAGAAATCATTCCTCAGCTAATGCGGTTACCAGATCACAAGCTCAGACTCATCTGAAAGGACAAACACCAAGTTCATCTAATGTCCCTAAGATACCTTTCAATCTCACATCTGCTTCTAGACAGAAGGTTGCCTCGAAATCTTCCAATCCAAAGGATACCAGACCTACATCTTACAGCATCATCCAACAACTCCAGCATACCAATGCCAAAATCTCCATGCTTGAGTTACTTCGAATATCTCCAGCTCACAGAGATATCCTAGACAAAGCTTTGCTCGGCTCTAATGTTCCTGATGATCTAGATCTAGACAGGTTCCAGACTATGGTTGGTCATCTAACGTCTCCGCAATATATCTCCTTTTCAGAGGAAGATGACAACTCTTTGAGTCACCCACACAATCAGCCCTTACACATAGAAGTCTTGATCCAGAACCGCGAGTCAAACGTGTGTTGATAGATGGGGGTGCAGGCCTCAACATTTGTTCTTACAACTTAATCACACAGTTGGGATTCTCAAAGGTGGCTATTGATCCTCGAAAGAAGATCACTATAAAGGCATATGATGAACAGGAAAGATCTTCTAAGGGCACCATTGTCTTACCCATCCGAGTGGGTCCAGTCATCAAAGATACCACATATCAGGTGCTCGATCTACCATTGGCTTATAATATCCTTCTAGGGAGACCCTGGATCCATGAAATGCAAGCCATTCCTTCTATGTATCATCAATGCTTGAAATTTCCCTATGAAGGAGTGGAAGTTACTATCCCAGCAGATCTAAATACAACTTGCAATACATTGAAGGAAAGTGCCGATAAGCTTGTTCCCAACAACAGAGAATCTTTCATCAAGCAACAAAATGTCGCTTCCACATCTAATGTGGACGACATTGCTAAAGATATCAATATCAAAGAAACTGGGATGGGAGAATACACTATAGAGCCAGTCTTGTCTCTAACATCTATCCCAATCTCACCTAAGTTGTATGGCCAATCCTTGAAGCACTCTAAATCAGAACCTAAGGAACCTATGGAAGCATACAAAAGACATTTTGTGGTGGAGCAAGTATCCAAACAAGAATTTGAAGAAGATGAAGTTGTGCTTGCATGGCTATACAAAGATGATTCTGAATCCAAAATTGTTCAACCTAGTGAATCTATAGCACCTACAATCCCTTCTAATTCATATGGTCCAGGAAACAAATTGATAGCCAAGATGGGATATTCCGGTCAAGGACCTCTAGGAATCAGGGGAAAGGGTCTTGTGACACCCATTTCACATATTGGTAGAGACAAAAAAGATACTGGTGGCATAGGGTTTAAGAAGAAACCCTATCATCTCAGAGGTGGTTGTTCTCATGTCATAGAACAAATTGCACCAAGAGAACCCCTTCTTAAGAAAGAAGAAACAGAACCCTCTGATGATGATTCAGATAGCTCTGAGCTTATCCCCTATGAAAAATGGCCTAAAGAGATCAAAGATCTTCTTGATGATACAGATGATCCTATCAAAAGAATTAATGTAGTAGAAACACAAGAACCTACTGTAGCACAAGAGATGATTGCACCACAAGAACCAGCTAATCTCGAAGGTGATCAAACTGATCAAGAAGAAGGGGGTAGTTATTCTGACACTGATTCCCATGAATATGAATTCAAGTCAGAGACTGAGGGTAATCCTTCTTGGGGTATTCATCCTGATTTCACACATTTTTTAAGATTTCCTAGAGATCCTGAATCAGAAGCTGAGTCAAATGACTATGAATGGGATGCCATTCCAGAAGAAGATGAGCTTATAATGGATAAATATATAGATGCAATTCACCAATATGTATCTCAACCCGACGTAGGTCTAGAGCGAAACAATGAACTTAACGTGTCTAATCCACCTATGGCTGAAGAGGACTCCCATGATGATGTTGAGCCTATTCACGAACTGAACATTTTGAGCTGTAATATCACCTTTGAACTTGAGCGTTGGGTTAGGACTAATGATGACATATCCACATCCGTGAACACCATATCCCAAGCCTTTCCCGCTTTGACTATCCAACGCCCTGATCTTATCGACCAAACTTCCACAAACCCAAACCATGGTATGTATACCTTCCTGAATGACTATGCCCTTGCTTGTTACCTCAATGCAGTTGAGCCAATGATTACTTCCATCAGTGAACCGGGCGTCAGCATGATCGAGTCGGACATCAAATATCTTAGTCAGAAAAACAAGAGTAAAAAGAAAAAGAAAAAGATTTCTGAGGGTGAAAACCACTTTGTGGCAGTCTCAGAACCGACAAAAGTAAAAAGAAAAGACGTATCTGAAGGTGAAAACCTCTCTGAGGTGCCTAAGGATGAGATATTTGATGTCCTTCCAAGTCATTTATAGGATAGATCTCCAGTTCTGATTGAGCCAACTCAATCCATCAATTTGGGTACAACAGAGGAACCACAATTGGTGCATGTAGCACAATCTCTATCAGACGAAGAGAAACAAAACTTCACTACCTTCTTATCAGAGAAAAAGATCAACTTTGCATGGAAATATTCAGATATGCCAGGATTGGATCCCAATCTCATTATGCACCATCTATCCATTGCTCCCGGAGTAAAACCAATCAAACAAAAATTGAGAAAGATGCATCCTCATGTTGCACTCTTAGTCAAAGCAGAACTAGAAAAACTCCTAAAAGCTGGATTCATCCGTGTCATAGACTACGCTGAGTGGATTTCCAACATTGTACTTGTTTCCAAACCAGATGGTTCCATCAGAGTGTGCACGGACTTTAGGGATGTGAACAGAGCATGCCCTAAGGATGATTTTCCACTGCCTAACATTGATATGATAGTGGACATGACTGCGGGCTACGAAATGTATTCCTTAATGGATGGCTTTTTTGGGTACAACCAAATCAAAATTGCTCCAGAAGATCAAGAGAAAATAGCTTTCACATGTGCGTGGGGAACTTTCTGTTGGAATGTTATGCCATTCGGACTCAAAAATGCTGGAGCTACATATCAAAGAGCAATGACATCTATTTTTCATGATATGATGCATAGAACAATGGAGGATTACGTAGATGATACCTTGGAAAAATCCATGATTAGAACTGAACATCTAACAGACTTGAGCATGATCCTCGACAGGATGGAAAAATTTAGTCTTCGACTAAATCCTAAAAAGTGTGCTTTTGGAGTCACTTCTGGAAAGCTCCTAGGATACATCGTCTCCAAGAAAGGCATTAAAGTTGATCCAGCTAAGGTCAAGGCTATAATAGAGATGCAACCTCCCACAAATATCAGTCAAATGAGGACGTTGCAAGGTAGAGTTCAATCTATCAGAAGATTCATATCACAGCTAGTGGACATCTCACAGCCTTTTACAAAAACATTACATAAAGGTGTGACCTTTGCATGGAATGAAGAATGCGAGAACAACTTTAAACATATCAAGAAGTATCTATCAAATCCACCTATATTGATGCCTCCTATTCATGGGAAGCCATTAATATTATATGTCTCCGCAACAGATACATCACTGGGGGCATTGCTAGCACAACATGATCAGAACAAAAAGGAAAGAGCCATCTACTATATAAGCAAAACATTGGTGGCGTATGAAAAGAACTACTCAATTATAGAGAAGGCATGTCTCACTGTGATCTTTGCATCACAGAAATTGAGACACTACATGTTAGCTCATACCACTCATTTGGTAGCTAAAATTGATCCACTGAAATATCTCCTAAGCAAGGCTGCCCTCACAGGTAGACTAGCTAAATGGGTCATGCTCTTGAGCGAATTTGACATTGCATATGTTGAAAGAAAAGCTATCAAAGGACAGGTCATTGCTGATCAATTAGCTGAAGCACCACTGTTTGATGATACACCCATGCAAATGGAATTTCCTGATTCTTCTATCATGCACCTCTCTTCTAGAGCATGGCGATTATTCTTTGATGGCTCCTACACATAGAATGGATCTGGAGTAGGCATATTGTTCATCACTCCTCAAGGATACTCGATACCCAAAGCATTCAGATTAAAGTTTCCTTGCACAAATAATATTGCTAAATATGAGGCACTTCTCAATGGTATGAAAATGGCAATACAGTGGAGAGTTACAGAGATGCACATCCATGGAGACTCACAATTGGTCATCCACCAGGTCAATGATGTGTACCAAACCAAAGATGAAAAGCTCATTCCTTACAAGAGAATGGTGGATGATTTAAAGAAATACTTCATCTCTATCACATTTGAGCAAATACCCAGAACGGAGAATAAGGCTGCCGATGCAATGGCGACATTATCTACTCTTTTATAGCAGCCTGAACATGAACTACGCTACGAGTTCCTGGTGGAAGCCCTATCCTATCCTGCATATGACTCCCCTAAAACCCGCATGATCTGCACTGTTGTGGGTTATGACTCATCTCGCTACAAAAATCTATTCTCCTATCTCCACGACCAAATCATCCCTGAGTCCTTTAACCATTTTGAGAAATGAAACCTTATCTGATCCGCATCCCGATATGTCATCATTGGTAATGATCTGTACAAATGAGGTCTAGATGGTACACTGCTTAGATGTTTAGAACGAGAAGAGTCTCAACGTGCATTATAGGAAGTCCACGAGGGTATATGTGGGTCACACTCGAATGGTTTAACGTTAGCTCGAAAACTTATTAGGGCTAGGTATTATTGGTCTGAAATGGAAAAAGAAGCTATTAAATTTGCTAAAAACTGTCAACAGTGTCAAGTACATGGAAACTTGATTCATGCTCCAGGGAGAGATCTGATTCCCTTTACTACACAATGGCCTTTTCAACAATGGGCATTTGATCTCATAGGTGCTATCCATCCACACTCTTCTAATGGACATACCCATATAATCACAGCTACAGATTATTTTACAAAATGGGTAGAGGCAGTTCCTCTAACACAAGCAACGAGGAAATAGATCTCTATGTTCATCCTAAACTACATCATTTGCAGATATGGGATCCCTCACTCTATAATCACAGATAACGGGGGACAATTCAAAAACAAGGATCTAGATGACTTATGTGCCAAGTTTAAAATTACTCAACATTGGTCATCTATCTACTATCCTCAAGGGAACGGACAAGCTGAGGCTTCAAACAAAAATCTCCTGAAGATCTTGCACAGAACAGTGAATAAAATAGGAAGAGACTGGCATCTGATGATCAATCCAGCTCTCTGGGCCTATAGAACTAGTATCAGAATGCCTACAGGGGCTACACCTTTCGCTTTAGTTTATGGGTCTGAAGCGGTACTGCCTATTGAGGTTGAAATCCCATCACTCAGGATCAGAATGCATGGACTTGTCACTGATGAAGACTACAGAGTGTCGAGGTTACAAGAACTTGAACTACTAGATGAGCGTAGACAAGCAGCGTATGATCATCTCAGAGTATATCAAAAGAGAATGTCTAGAGGCTACAACAAGAAATTCAGACATAGAGAATTTCAGGTTGGCGATCTAGTGTTGAGAGAAAATCCTAAAAATCAATCACATCGAGAACGCAAGGGGAAGTTCAAACCCAATTGGTTGGGTCCCTTTGTTATCACTGCTACTTTTGGCTCTGGTGACTATCAACTCTCAACAACTGAAGGAGAACAGCTCCGAGAACCAATCAACACTCTCCATCTGAAGAAATTCTATGCCTAAGGCATTCAGTGCTTGGTAAATGTCCTGAAAAAAAATCTTAAAAATCAGAAAAAGTCCTGAAAAAATGAACATCTTGGTGAAAACCTAGCAATAGGCGCCTTGATGATTCACAAAAAAATCAAAAAATATCAAAAGTACAAAAAAATTGAAAAAATATAAAATACAAAAAAATGAAAAAAGAAGAGAAAAAGTGCCTTGGTGAAAACCTGGAAACAGGCGCCTTGGTAGCAAAAATAGAATCTCTACCAAGATGGTGAAAACCTAGCAAACAGGCGCCACTTGTTCCAAAATTCTCCATCTATCAGCACAATCTTGGTCTTTCCCAGCTTTCAGTCTTGCTTTAGTTTGTACATATCTCCCGGTTTGTTTCTGCATATCCTGGTTTCAATAAGTCAGTCTGTACACCAATCAGCTCAAGCGTCTGTATCCTATCAATGTTCAAATTTGGGGGCAATCAATGTCATATCTTATGGTCTCCCATGTATCTTAGACATTTCCTATCCAGTCAGAGTCCTTTGAAGCTTCCTGTTGAGTCAGTCAGTCAGTCTCGTCTCCAGCAAGGATTTTGCATCTACAACAATCAAACATCAAAACTCAACTGAAAACAATTTGTGCTTTTCATGCTTTTATCTCCTTGTAGGCTTACTGATTCGCATTGAGATTTTTGCATATTGTGTCCCTTCGAGCTCTTCGATGATGTCCTTTATAGGATTTAGAGAGTGATGACTGGGGGCATAATCTTTTCTTTGTCTTCTGCTTGTATGTGAAAATCTAACATCTTTGGAACTTCTGGATTGAAATGGTGTCCGACTGTAAGAGCCTCTATCTCGAATTGGATGGCCATGCGTACCTCGACCATTGATACCCAGACAATTCAAGAAAGTTTGATCTAACTATTATCTTTTTGAGTAAGTTCTTTCTCCTACTGTGGAACGCAATCTTGCCTAAGGATGTGAACGATAAAGGGTCACTACGGGTAATTCACATTGGATTTAGAATGATCTCTTGACTGTTTGATGTGTTTGTAACGCAAGGCGTACTCAGGTCATCACAACGTTTATGTTTTGATGCTTGTACAAATTGCTATATCAAAATGGACATGATATTCAGGTCATCCTGGCGCTTGTGCCTTGGTGCTTATATCTAATCCGACATTTCGAAAACAAAATCAATATTCATATATCCATGGTTGTTGACCAGTGGGTGTTGTATTGATTCTTGTGCATACAAATCGATATTCATATGTCTATGGTTTCATGGCTAGTGGGCATTGTATTGATTTATCCGGTTACCTAAAAGTTCAATGATGATAACAAATCGACATATGATCAGTGACTAGGTCCTAGGTCTTAGGTTGCATTTCATATTGCATGCTTCTTTGCATTTTTCATCTTTGCATGATCTCACAATGATTAAATGAACTTCAATGCTTAAATGATTCTTCAAATCGCATCTTCAAGTCTAACAAGAACTGCATCTCACACGAAGGTTCCTCCAATGAAATAGCAAATAGAATCCTTTTTCGGGATCAAAATTCAAATCTGAGATCATTCATATTATTAATTGCTTGCATAATCAACCTTCAATCATCACAGAAATCTAGTATTCAACTTAACTGATTATCTTACATCACACTATCAAAATTTCAACTTGGTCAACCATGGTCAACTCATGGTCAAACCTAGTCAAACTTGGTCTTTTAGGACCTCCAAACGATGCAGAATGCATTCTCGGACGTGTATAACCACTTCTCAAATCAATTAACATGCTTCTAAACTATAACGCTGACTTTTCTTGTCAGATTTCAATTTTCATCCCGAAGGGGGCATGGTATTGCACATCATTCAAAGTCTGTAAATCAAATTCTATCGATCAAGTCTATCAATATCTTTCATCAGTGATCAAGACAACAATCACGTCTAGTCACTGATTCATCAAAAGTCCTCATCGCTCGGGGCAAATCTATCATCACTTGGGGCATATCAGATTCATCGATCCATATCAATTTGGTATTCTCCTAATCTTGTAAATTGTATCAATTTTTGCAACCATCCGATCATAGTGTTCTTTCCTTGGTTCTTCGGCAACTGAAGGGTTCGGATGTGATACCTGCTAGTTCTGCTAAGACAATCAAGTCTAGAACGGGTCACTCACTTCTTATCAATCCTAAGGTTCAGAATCAGGCATTTTGACACTTTTTCACAATCATAGGTTCATCGCTGTTGCAGTGAACATTATCTCTGGTCATTCAGGACCTATTATCTCCATATCAAATCAATATCAATCAGCTTCTATCTCATATCAATTATCAATTTCAAACATCAGTTTCATATCTTTATCAAACACAGACTATCTTTGAACCACTGCGCTTCGCACAGTAATTCAAAGAGGGGCAAAATGTAATACCCCAAAAATGGGCTATAAGTTCATTAATCTCCTACATCGACAACTCGAACAAAATCGACATCAAAGTCCTAATCTAAGGCACATCTAAACATCATCGAATCATAATTAATTATCTTAAATTCTGCATCGGGGAATATTCTTAGTAATATTCCTAATCATCTTAATTATCTTTAATTTAATGATTATTTGGCAATAAATCACATTTATCCTAAGTTTGATTAATTGAATATTTTCATATTTAATTAATTAGATTTAATATTTTCCACTTAATTGTTTAATTAAATTTAATTCTATCTATTATTAATTGTATTATTTAATTTTGACAATAGATCAAAATTCCTATCTTTAATTGATTAAATTCTTATTTAATTAATTAAAGCATGTTGTCATTATTTAATAATATAATTTTTAATAAAAGTTTGGTAAAATAGTTAATTAACCCATAAATTAATTATTTTATTTCAAAAATCAGTTGAGTTGAGGATAAATCACTTTATTTATTTATTTAATTCTTAATTATTATGCATATTGAAAAGAAACAGTTAAACTCCAAATCAGAAAATCAATGCAAGTTATTGACTTTTTGGAACTCAACATCCTTTTGGAGTTCAAAAAGCTGATCTAAACTCTAATTTGAGTTAAAAAGCTATTTTTGCATGATTTTGAGAATTAACTATCTTTCATGATCAGATAACTCAAAAATCAAGCTGAGTTTATTTGAGTGATTTATGGCTTTTATCCATGCACCTCCAAAGCCCTGGATTTCTATAAATTAAAGGCTTCAGCTCTTCATATCTCATCTCATATTTTGCACAATCACGTTGGAGAATTGGAATTGAAGAATCAAAGCTCTTGCAAATCGGCATTTTTGTGAGATCAATCTTATTTTTGCATTCATATTTCATATCATTGTTAGATTAGCATAGCATATCAGTTTTCATATAGATTAATTTCATATTAGTTTTTCATTCATTCTTATTGCATAGAAAAATCTAAAAAAATAGCTTAATTGCATTTATTTCATATCCATCTTTTGCATTCAAATCCTTCATTTATGTGTCGTCTAGGTCACTGATCTTGATAATAATCTAAGAACATTAATCTCGCACCTACTAGAAGGCAGTAAATCACTTGGTTAGATAGCTTTCAATTTTTCACGATTTTGATTATAGCTAACCTCTAATGTTTTACCGAGTGTTGTGTCTACAGATCAGGTACAATTTTCACACACACAATTACCACTTGAGGTTCTGTCAATGTGGTTGACCTAATTAAGGGAATGTCCACTATGGTTAAGCCTCTCTAAAGGTGACTCACAAAAGATACCACATGGAGACTAGTTCCAGATTCAAGGATCTGAGTTTCTGGTACTACCCAAAAAGGGAGTAGAGCATAGTCCTCTAGCCTTTTCGCTTTTAACCCAAACAAAGCAGACATATTAATCCGACATGCTAAGACCAAGATTATCTCACAAAGATCTATGATGTCAACCACTTATGATCTATCAACCTCTCCGAAGAGAGAATGTATCAATCAGAAGCTGAAAATGAACAAATCTAGTAGAACATGAGACGCTCTCAGTAACCTCCCTACCTATAAGGGTTCCTTCGTTAAGAAGAGTTTCACTGGAAACCCACTCTCTCAAGAACCGCAAATAGTGTTCATAGGGCCTATTTACTATGTGTAATAAAGATGCTGAAAAGCAAATCTATGTTCATTTTTATAGCCCAAAATGAAATCTGTGATATGGAAGCAATAAAGGTCACACAAGCCAGACACATGAGATATTCATTTTAGTCCAAATCAAAATGTTATCAGCTGAGAAGATTATCTAAATTCCTCACGACACACTTAGTAGATTCTTACCTATTTTTAGCAATTCTCATGCTTTTTCCTAATCAAAATAAGCAGAAATCAATCAGAAACAGCAAATTCCAATTGTTAATATTAGCTGTCAGTCCAAATCAAGAAAACAAATCTGGAAAACTACCTGAAAATATGAAATGACAATTGAAACCTGGCACTGAAACTCGTACGATAGTGGGTCACTTACCAGATGAAAATCTAGAAACTCGCACGACAATGGGTATCAGATCATATGACAAAAGAGCTTCCAAATGACACTGTGTTTCTGATGGTATGATCCTCGATCAAATCAACTGTTGTACAACAGTGGGTACCTCCTGATACAAGTTTCTGACAAAACTTGTACAAAAATTGTATGGATAGAAATTAAAAATCGCAGCTTGGAATAGAAAATGACAAGAAGATGACAGAAATTGATACAAATTGAATGGAAACCCATTTCAGGGCCCCACGGTGCGTGCCAAAAATGTGTGTGTGAATTTTGTACCTAGCTATAGACACAACACTTTAGTAAAATATTAGAGGTGAGCATAAATCAAAATCGTGCAATGAAATGGAAACTAGTCTAACCAGGCGATTTACTGCCTTCTAGTAGGTGCGAGTATGTTATTCTTAGATTGGACCGAGATCAGTGACCTTGACAACACCTAAATGAAGGATTTGAATGCAGAATCTAGATATGAGATGAATGCAAATTAATCTATATTTTTGGTTTTTATGTGCAATAAGATGAAACAAAGCTGATATGAATCTATTCTATATGAGAAACTGATATGACATGCAATTGATCTAACAATGATAGGCTAAATGATATGACATGCAATTCGCCAGTGTGAGGATGCAATTCATGGAAGGATCCCAAATGAAGAGCTAAGGCCTTAATTTATTGAAATCCAAGACTTTGGAGGTGCATGGAAAAAGCCATAAATCACTCTTGATAAACTCAGGTTGATTTTTGAGTTATCAAGAAATTAGAGATAGATTAACTCACAAAATCATGCAAATCAACTTTTTGATTTAAATCAGAAGTTGAGATCAACTTTCAACTCAAAAGAGAGTTGAGTTTAATTTTTAAAACAACTTGAATTGATTTTTTGATTTAAAGTTCAACTATTTTTTTGAATGTGCATAATTAATTATGAATTAATTTAATAAATAAAGTGATTTATCCTCAACTTAACTAATTTTAAAAATAAAAAAATTGATTTATGGGTTAATCAATTATTAAATCAAACTTTTATTCAAAAACTATATTATTAAATTTGACAATTGATATCAATTAATTAAATAAGAATTTAATCAATTAGTCATAGGATATTTGATTTATTGTCAAAATGAAATAATACAATTTAGGAATAAATATAATTAAATCCAATTAAATAATTAAGTGGCAGTATTAAATCTAATTAATTAAATATTCATAATATTCAATTAATCAAACTTTAGGATAAATAGGATTTATCGCCAAATAATCATTAAATCAAAGATAATTAGGATAAATAGGAATAAGGAATATTCCCCGATGCAGAATTTACGATAATCAATTAAGATTCGATAATGTGCCGATGTGCCTTAGGTTAGGACTTTGATGTCAATTTCATTAGATGTGTTGATATAGGAGGTCAATGAACCTATAGCCCATTTTTGGGGTATTACATATACAACAATACGAGTAAACATAAAACATAATATATAACAACAATAACAACAATAACAACAATATGAATAAACATACATCTAAATCACAAGTCATCCATCCTCTCATTAAGAAGACACAAAGTTGGGGTATTTGTTAGTCAAGGCCACATAACTCTTGAATATGACCCATCAAAGTCACCAAAGTGTTGAACATAACACAAATGTACTTTAGTAAGTTTCAACCTTATATATGTTTTTTTAACTTATCACATACCATTATCCTTATCAATTGTACTTAGCCAACCTAGCTAGAAGTGTTTGGTACATTAAAATGGTAAATTTTAATGTTCAACAAAAGTCAAAATCCCCTTATGTGATAAAATAAAGTATGTGAGACCATGTTTCAGACATCATTTTCAAGACACTGTGTCCAAGTTGACCCTCTTGGATTCCTTGGTTAGACCTACAGTACTTTATGGTTCTATTGTTTGGGGGCCGTCGCTTCTGGATTCTAATTGGGCCTCTATTAAGCATGTTCAGACTACCTTCCTCTGGTATATCATCAGATGTCATCGGTCCACCTCTCACAACATCATTTTGGCTGTGTTCGGGGCTCATCCCTTTAGATTGGGGGCCATCTTTGATCTGGTTTGGTTTATTCACCGCCTCCGTTGTTTTGTGGACTCCAATGATAGTCACAACAGATACTCCTACCTGGCCTATTGCTCTTCAGTGCGGCTTGCTAAGTCAAACCCATCGCTCAGAGTCCATTGTTGGTATGCCCAGGCCTCATCCCTTTTAGGTTCCATCGGGATTGACATTGATCACCTCCCCCCTATTAGTTCTCGCTTGACGCTCTGGCTCACCTCCTCCCTTCCAAACATGAGTTGAACAAACATTTCAGACTTGACATATACAGGCAGTATATCATGATGACCTGGATCAATCGATGTGGGGGTCTGTGCCCAAGGATGGATTTGTATGCTAAGCATTTTCTAAACATTCAGGATGGGATTATTATTCATCCTAGATACTTATCTTAGAATTGGTCCCACAACCTTTGCAACACTCTGGGATCTTTTAGGGTTGGATCTCACCGTCTTCAGGTCCAGACAGACCATCACATTGACAGAGATGATCAAATTTGCAGGTTATGCACCTTGGCCGAGATTGAGACTAAGACACACTTCATCTTCTGTTGTCCTACTTACTATGAGATTAGAGGGAGATTCTATTTCTTATTCAGAGGGTGCAGTTCCTTGACTTCTTTCTTTAGCTACATCGATCAGAGATGCCTAACACTTTATCTCCGTGAGATTGTACAGCTCCACGAGCATACTCTACAGCTTCTTTTCCCCCAAAGATAGATATTCAACCAGCTCATTACGGCTTTCTTCTCACCCTCATCTCCTTTACGAGGGGTGAAGCGGCCTCACATTGCCTCCATTATTGGTCACTCTAGATCTGTGAGACCCCACAACACCTTTACCTGTCAGCGACACATCTCTAGCAGCTCACAATGACGACCCAGGGTTCCTTCTCATTTGGATCATTATCCTTCAGTGTTGGATTTCTTTCTACCTGAAAATGAACCTTAGTCCTTCTCTTGTGTCTGTTCTTCTTGCTTGTTGTTTCTTGTGTTCTTTCTTTTTTCGCTCTTGGTTTCTTTCTCGGCTACTATTTGGTGGTTTGTTGGTTCGATGTTCCTTTTGCTTACATTTCCAGTCCCTTAGACCCTTGTTGGTCTCTTGTTGGACATTAATAAATTTATCTTATCTTATCTAGTGTGATTTTAAAAAATTATTGATAGGCCAACACTAGGGTAAATAATAAGATAGATTTAATATAAATTAAGATGATTTCCAGCTTGGTCTATTCATGTCAATCCGGAGGCGTAAGCTTGTGAAAGATGTCCGAGTAATATACCATCAAGGGGTGTCAGTTGTGAGAGGAGTGATTATGAATGCATCTAGAACACACAAGAATAAATCTGTAGCAAACTAAAATAATTTTGGGGACAGGAACTGTCACTTCCCGGTGATAGGAACTATAATTTTCTAGCAATAACAATTTCAATAGATCTAATAATCTAAAAAACAAAACTCTCAAATACAAATCAAACTAATCTACATGCCATAAACGTGCATAAGATATGGATGGTTAATCTGATCAAATAATTCCTTAATGCACAATACTTTCTCTTCTAATCTTGTGATTAAAATTCTACAAGAACTACAATACAAAAATGCGACATGAACTATAGTACAGAAATTAAGACAGATTATAATAGAAATCAAATTTGAAAGCCATATCAACTAGATCTGCAACATAGAAATAAAAATAGATTATTAATACTCATTAAATATAGAAATATAATATTAACTAACAAAAATTATTAAACTATCAAATACAACAACATAAAACATGATAAACAAATGTCAAAACACACTAGAATAAATTATTTACAGTCTATCAGCTACTGGAGAGTGGGCACCCTTCCTCCCATCAGATGACAGAGATAAAGCTTACAAAACTATGATGGAAACAATCAGCACAATGATTTTATTTCTTAACAATTTGATACCAAGGAATTACATTCAATGTTTACATATGTTGCTTATATTATTGCAGCTTGTAACAAATAATATTAAAATAGATAATTTGTTTTTGAACGTGGCCAACAATTTGAAAATAATTGGTTTACATAATATATTATTTGTTGGCCACATAATAAAACAAATTTGTTATAACTGTGGCTATAAATAAGAAAAGATATGTCATAATAATCTGTACAAAATCTTGGATACCAACCACCTGTTAAAGAAAATAATAATAGGATACTATAATATTTGGAGATCCTCCTTAAAGCCAATAAATGCATTATTTTCTGTAATCCTCAACAAAGCTGTTGAAATAATTTGGTAATCAAACAACATGCATGACAATATAGGAATGTTGAAGTGGATAATCAAATAAATCCACGTGGAAAATGACAGGAACAATTGTTTAGATAGCAGATTCTGGTGAAGAAGGGGATAGGAAGATCATATTGTTCATGTAGCAGAACGTTCATAGATTATGGTGAAGGCGACAGGAAGACCGGAAAGCTCCTGTAGCAGAAAGTTCCTATAATTTGTATGCTACAAGCTTGGTTTTCTAAAGGCTTAGGATTATAATTTTTATTAGTAAAAACAATCAATCATATATTTTCTATATTTTAATCCCAAAACTATAATAAATACTACTTATATATATTAAATCATATGCAACATAAAATAGGAAAATGGAACGAAATGGGATGGAAATGGAATAGGGAAGTAAGTATGAAACTCCTAGAAATGGATTAAAATATGGCATAGAATGGGTCGTAAATGGCTCTCATCATTCCCCCCAACTTAGCATATTGCACGCCCTCGTGCAATTAATATTATCAAGGGGTCTCTGGTTTGAACTAGAAGTACTTTGGATTTATCATTTTGGCTTTGTCTCCACACCAAACCATGATAACCCGTATATAAACACAAATCCCTTTCTTTGCTTCACAAGACAAGTTTTTTTTATTTTTTTCTTCTTCAAATAGGGATATCTCTTTTAACTTTTCATAAGTTGTTTCTCTTTTCTCTTTTCTCTTTTCTTTTTCTTTTCTTTTTATTTTTTTATAGCATCATGGTTCAAAAGGTTACATATAGGGGAAATTTATCTCAATTTGCACAAGAGGAGTTTAAATGGGCGAAATAGAAGAGATGAGAGACAAAATAAAGGTTATTGTATGATGGATATAATGGATAGCATGATGGAATTATTAAGGGAGATGGATGGAAGATAATAGGATGACATTCCTCCCCCCAACTTAAAGGTTGACCGTCCGTGGGAAACAAGGAGAGGCTAGGTAGGGGTGTTGCATAATGATCAACATAATAAGTAGTATAAATATAGTTAAGAGATAAAATAATGAAAAACAAAATTGATTGTTTTACCAACATGCATGGGAAGAGAAACCAAGGGTGGAACATAGAGAAACTCAGCAACCGACGCCTCCAAAATGGATGAATCAACAACAAGGAACAAAGAGAGGCATCCAGATCTGCAACACCACAAAAGACCACCATCGAACTGAAATCACTAAGAGAGCATACCATGAGAATGAACCAAAAAACTCGGACATAGAGGGAAAGCTGAGGGACCACCATCATCAATTGAAGCATTGTAGATCATACATGAGGTAGCAAAAGGCCACCGAAACACCACTATTGAACAAGAAGCATATACGAAGGGTGATCAAAGTTGTGAGAATTATGTTGAACAAGAGTAGAGCTGCAAGAGTGAGCGATAGGAGGTGCCAAGAATGAAAGAACCACATAATGCATAGGGCGTCTTTGAAAATAAGGATTAGTAGAAAACCAAGGACACCAATTATTGCATTTTTTCTTCTTTTTTTTGAATAAATTTTGATAACGACAAGTGACCGTTGGCAAGCCAGTTTTCAACCACTCACCGCTTAATGACGCTGTAAAAATAGTTGTCACCACTAAGCCAGAAACTAGTTTTCAGATATTAACTGGCCAACAACGCCTGAAGGTTTTCATTGTTGGATCTTTTATTGCTTTTTTTTTTTTCTTTCTATTTTTTTTTCTCCATTTTTTCGTTGTTTTTCATTTTTTTATTTTTCATTAACTTCATAGAATGACCAAAGAATAATAAATGCTTACATGGATGATGAAAAATGATACCATCCAAAACTTGAGTTTTGTCCATGACCTCACAGAAGGCAATGTTGAAACTTGATTGCATAATGAACTTGGAATGATGACTAGGAATAATCTCCACAATGTTGGGAACACTGAAACACTGCACTATCAACCTTGATCTATGTATCTCATGCCACTGAATTTAAAATCTTCTTGGAGAACTTTGAAACACACTAGCACACTTGGGTAAGATAATCACTCACAATGATGTTGATACTCATATTTCTCTATGATGAAAAAATAGGATGACATCTCATGAAGATAGGAAACCCTATTCATCTGAAGCTTGAGAAATATCCAGTGTAGAAAAATGTAAATTGGCAAGTAACACACCTTCATTACCAAAGACATGAGTATGGAGTGAAAACCAAGAGTATTCACCAATGTGTCCATAAAACCTCAAAGAGGAGGAGACAAAACTCGAGGAAGGAGTGTGATGATTTGCAATGTCTTCAAAGTTTTTCTGGATGTGTAGCTCAAAATGAATCATGAATCTCATAGACCAAGTTGCATATTTTCCTCCATGTGATAAATCACCAAAGAAAATAAATTTTATCTCAAGGTGGGGAAAACCTGAGCCACAATCTTCTTGTGATCTCCAATAGTGAAGCACAAGTGAAATGGAGATGCACCAGATAGCTAGCAAGCCCAAACAATGTTAACAAAGAGAACATAGTGTGTTATACAATACTTTTGTAGAGAAGCATCATCAATTGGAATTGGTACTAAGATCATCTAAGAAAAACAAGAGACCTGTAACCATATTCTCAAAACCAAGCATATCAAGTATAGTAAAGCAATTTTAACCAATTAATAACCCTATCATTAAGTGAGTAATGCCTTTTTACAAATGATAGGTATAGTTATTAATATGAATAAACACTTGATAAAAATGAAAGAATGTGATTACACTGAATTATACCAATGTCAACATAAGAATACATACCTTGAATTGTTGAGGCATCACATGTCGAGGTTTGCTAAAAGGACCAACAAAACAATCAATGAAGCTTGATTGGAAATTATCCAAGAATCACAAATTTGGAGGGATTCCCCCCAACTTAACTTCAAGCAACAAGGTCATGAAAATATTAAACCAAAGAAATAACCAAAGATTTCAAAATTCAATGGATATCCCCCTAGCTTAATTTCACATCACAAAAGCATGGAGTTATTAGGACAATCCAAGGAATCAAGAAATAGGCTGGCACTATAAAGAATCAATATTGACAAATATATTGATTCGCTTGGAAATGAATAACCATCCATTTGCAACATATTTTATTTGGCCATTAATGCATATAATCCCTTATAATTGTGCTTAATCAATTATTGGTCCCAAATCAACAAGTATGTGAGGAATACGTATTTTAACCATAGTCCTCCAAAGATCAATATGTATAAGTACAAAAGTAATAAAATATAGATCTTGGAGAATCCAACAACATGTTTGTGGTATGAGAAATACACATTGTTTAATATGTTTTAGTACATGATTAATATTATCACATATACTTATGAGTCCAATATTAAAAATTGATGCAATTTGAAGTAGGGGCTCATTTGTGGGCATTTGTGATTCACTAAGTAGAAAAGAAGAACAAAGTTGATTCAATAAATGATATTGTTCTTCTAATTTAATTAAACCAAAATCCCATTCCTTAAGTGCATCAATATATTCTAATGTTGATTTACCAAATGCAAGAACTTCATTAGATAGTAGAGGGATCTGTGAAATTTTATAGGTACTATTAACCACCTTATTATGAAGTACGTTATGAGGCATTATAGTTTCCCTTGGTGGACATTGTGGAATGTAATGTGAATGGGATAATGGCAAGAATTGTTGAGGATATAAAGTGGATGGGATTAAGGAGGATGGGCATAATAGAGATGGTAAGGATGGATATGGTGGAATATAAGAGGGATATATGGGTTGTTGTGAGCATGCATGTTTACATTCATTGTGCATACTAGGTGGAGAAGTATGTTTTGAAGAAATATGTTGGCTTTGTAATGAAATAGAGTGACAATATATGTTACCAACATAATGCATACCTTGATCTTCTTGGGTTGGTATTTGAAATGGAGTACCAGGTACAAGGAAGAATTGATCACTTTCATTCTTATCATGGCAAGGTTCACAGATATCTTGTACTTCATGTACAATATGCTCTTGGTTGTTCAGGCATAGGCACTGGTCATCTTTCTTGTAGCAATTAGAACAACAAGTGGTTAAATTTTCATCATCAAAATCACATTGTTCTAAGAATTCATCAATGATATTTTCTTGGTCAGACATAAAGATACCATTTGTACATACCTGTGATAATGGAAGATCAATATCTTTTAAGATGCATTCATTAGGTAGAGAGGGTATTAAAACATCACCTTTGATCAGCGCATTTTCCCCACCAATTTCTCCTTTTGTTTTTAAATTTGAAGGTAGGGGTCTGGGGGTGGAAGCCACCAGTGGGGTCAAGGGGCAATGCCCCGACACCAAGCACATTTTGCCTCTTGTGTTTCCTTCAAATCTTTCATGTTTGAAGCAATTTTCAACCAAAATTGATGTACTTGAACAACCTTGAAAATGCATTATTTTTAAGTTTTTTCTTCAAAATAGCTTCTTTTCTTTACCAATAACTCACAACAACTAGTGATGATGTAAAATTGAATCTAATTTCTAAAGCAACTAATGAATCTAATTTCTAAGGCCTACTTGCAAACTCTAAAACAATGCATCTATATGATTTACACAATGCAAATTAAGATTAGTTACTTAAGCAAGGCTAGCAATTGCAAAAGCTTTCATCCTAACACATTGTTCCTAACTCAACTCATCAAACTAACATGCCTTTGACACCTTTCCCCGGTAGCGGCACCAAAATGATAGGCCAACACTAGGGTAAATAATAAGAAAGATTTAGTATGATTTCCAGCTTGATCTATTCATGTCAATTCGGGGGCGTAAGCTTGTGAAAGATGTCTGGGTAATATACCATCAAGGGGTGTCGGTTGTGAGAGGAGCAATTATGAATGCATCTAGAACACACAAGAATAAATCTGTAGCAAACTAAAATAATTTTGGCGACAGGAACTGTCACTTCCCGACGACAGGAACTATAATTTTCTAGCAATAACAATTTCAATAGATCTAATAATCTAAAAAACAAAACTCTCAAATACAAATCAAACTAATCTACATGCCATAAACGTGCATAAGATATGGATGGTTAATCTAATAAAATAATTCCTTAATGCACAATACTTTCTCTTCTAATCCTGTGATTAAAATTCTACAGGAACTACAATACAGAAATGCGACAGGAACTACAGTACATAAATTAAGATAGATTATAATAGAAATCAAATCTGAAAGCCATATCAACTAGATCTGTAACATAGAAATAAAAATAGATTATTAACACTCATTAAATATAGAAATATAATATTAACTAACAAAAATTATTAAACTATCAAATATAACAATATAAAACATAATAAACAAATGTCAAAACACACTAGAATAAATTATTTACAGTCTATCAGCTGCTGGAGAGTGGGCACCCTTCCTCCCATCAGATGACGGAGATAAAGCTTACAAAACTATGATGGAAACAATCATCACAATGATTTTATTTCTTAACAATTTGATACCAAGGAATTACATTCAATGTTTACATATGCTGCTTATATTATTGCAGCTTGTACAAATAATATTAAAATTGATAATTTGTTTTTGAATGTGGCCAACAAGTTGAAAATAATTGGTTTACATAATATATTATTTGTTGGCCACATAATAAAACAAATTTGTTATAACTGTGGCTATAAATAAGAAAAGATATGTTATAATAATCTGTACAAAATCTTGGATACTAGCCACCTGTTAAAGAAAATAATAATAGGATACTATAATATTTTGAGATCCTCCTTAAAGCCAATAAATGCATTCTTTTCCGTAATCCTCAACAAAGTTGTTGGAATAATTGGGTAATCAAACAACATGCATGACAATATAGGAAATGTTGAAGTGGATAATCAAATAAATCCACGTGGAAAATGATAGGAACAATTGTTTAGATAGCATATTCTGGTGAAGAAGGGGATAGGAAGATCATATTGTTCATGTAGCAGAACGTTCATAGATTATGGTGAAGAAGGCGACAGGAAGACCGGAAAGCTCCTGTAGCAGAAAGTTCCTATAATTTGTATGCTGCAAGCTTGGTTTTCTAAAGGCTTAGGATTATGATTTTTATTAGTAAAAACAATCAATAATATATTTTCTATATTTTAATCTCAAAACTATAATAAATACTACTTATATATATTAAATCATATGGAACGTAAAATAGGAAAATGGAACGAAATGGGATGGAAATGGAATAGGGAAGTAAGTATGAAACTCAATGAAATGGATTAAAATATGGCATAGAATGGGTCGTAAATGGTTCTCATCAAGTATAAAAATCAAAAGAATGCATATATATTATTATTTTTCCATGGTTTATATCTCTAGCTATATTTTGTTATAATATTGAATTTTTTTTCATTTATCAAACCCCACAATCTATCATTAGGAAATATTAAAAAAAAGAGATAGTAAGATTTTTCATGAACAATATATCATTAGGAAATATAGAAAATATAAAGGGTATTTGAAGGCATGTTATACAACATCAATAGTCAAACAAGAGAAAATAAATATGTTCACATGTGTTTCTTGTTATTAAATTGTGAATAATAAATAAATGAAGTAAGCAATTCTTTAAATAAAAATGGTGTATATATTTTCTCCCATTTGATCATATAATGAAATATTAATGGAAATTGTGTAAATCAAATTCAAAAGTGTTCTCAATTTTTTAAATGAGTTGTGAAAATATTTTGTTCCTGATTCTTTAAATGTGAAAATATTTTGTTCAAACCCTATTTGGGTTTTATTATTGAGTGTTGATGTTGGGGATGATGTCCATGATTTGTTACCTCATTAGTCCATAGATCCAGACCAAAAGTGTTTACCCCTCTTTAAAAAGATGGTTATGTAATTTAAATATAACATTGAAAATATAAAAAATAACTTATAAAAATAAATTTGAAAAGTTTATTGTTTAAAAATAAATGTCAATATTTTCATTTATGTGAAGATATTTTTGTGAAAGAGGACTCCTAATGCAACATAATTGAAAACATTTTGCCTATACATGAAGAGATGATGTTAGAGAATGATTTTTATATTAGAATATAAGATTTATCTTTCTTATCTAAATGTCATATTTCCCTTTTACACTATGTGGGTTTGTGTAGGAAAATATGTTTTTATATTTTAACATGAAAAAAAAAAATTATGTTAGTTGTGAAAATCGCAAAATAAGCATGTTTAGAATTTGTTGTCCATTTACGTGAGAAAAAATATTCATATATAACATGAAAATAGAAAATTATATTAGTCATAAATACTAAAAGATAATCATACCTAGAATTTGATGAAATAATGAATAATTTTTTTTTCTAAAATTAAATTATATCATGTTAGTAGACTTAAAAATATAATAATGAGAAAAATGTTATAGTTACATGTATTTTAAATAATCAAAGTTAGTAATAGTAAAACAAACAACCTTGAACCTCTTGTAAACAATGGGTTAGGATTTTGGTGTGATGATTTTGTTTTCGTCATACAAAAACATTAAAATTAGACATCATGATGTTGTTAAGCTCTATGTTAGCTATCTAACCATATGATTTATTTTGAATTTTGATTATGCTAAGCATTTCATCTCTAATTTATTTTGTAAGTAGTCCTGATTTTTGTGAAAACCTAACATGTAGTATTTCAAGCATAGATTTTGGCTCATTCTTCAAATTTTGAAACAAATTAAATTTTTAGAAACTAGACTCCATTCTACACACCTAGAAAAAAAAAAAAAGTGTTCATTCTCAATTAGTTTTCAATAATTTCTAGGGGGCACACTCAAATTTCATATTTTCAAGATGTGTCCACTTCAAAAATTAGTAAAAAGTCACACATTCATCAAAAAATAGCCAAAGAATATGAGATAAACTACATGGTGTTAGCTAACCCACACAGGAGTGATAAAAAAAATTAAAAAAAGGTTGATATTTTAAGGAAAGCACAATAGACACTATTTTTAGGTATCAATCTTAACTAATTAAAATAAAAATAGTAGTTTATAAACTAGATTTAGAGTACTACAACTCTTGTTCTTGTCGCATCTTCAAATTTTGAGTGTAACTATATTGATTTTCTCATCGAAGTTTGATTAATATTCTGATTTAAAATAAACTTGGCAACTTATGCCCCCTTTTTGGTCCCCCATATTTGTGCACTTACCCAAATCTAGTTTAAAATGTGTTGGCCAAAGCTTCAATGCATATTTTGTACTATGTATATGGTGGTTGTACCATCTCTTTCCACAACATTGTTTAGATGTTGCAATGTCATAGGTGAATTGTATCTATGTTGCAATGTTGCACCAAATTATTTCGATCTACCAGTTCTGAGTTGTTAGGTTCTTTGGTTAGGTGCTCAACCTGTCATGTTAAGTGCTAGGGGAGCTAACCACTTTGTGATTGGGTGAAAAAGTGCCTAGACCCCATTATCATCTTGAGCACAATAGATGGAGAGTAGTTTGATGGCTTTAAGAGACATGAATGCAAAAAGTATTTTATTTACCATGTATTGATGAATCAACCTCATAGTCATCTATTGCACCTTATGACGAACTTTATATTTGATGTATTCGACAAGTTGGTCGACATCTTATTTTAGTTATATTATCTTCTTCGTTCAACAAGTTGGTCAAAAATGTAAATGAAAGTGATGTATCATGTTTTGTGAGAAAACAATATACTGTTTATTTATTTAAATGTAATTTGCATTCAAATTTTTGACATGTTATGTGACTGTGCATTTATTTCAGAAATTAATCTTATGTAACATGTTAGTAGTATTTTATTCCTTATAGTATGTCATCATGCATACTTTTTTTTTGTATGCATTTGAATTAATTGTTTAATTTTGTCTTGAAATGAATATATAAATACCCAAGGAAACCTTCAGCTGGTTGGGTGTGGGGGAGTAGTCAGAGATGATAAAGGTAGGTTTCTTTCAATGGTGGCACTCTCCTTGGGTTCTGAAACTAACCACATAGTTGAAGCTATTGTAACCTTCCATGGATTAAGACTTGGAAAACTTCTTGATTGTCAAATGGTATGGTTAGAAGTGAATTCCAAAAATATTATACAATGTCTTAAAGGTGTCCAAAAATCCTCTTGGACCAATGAAATTTGGATAAAAAATCTTTGGAGATTACCACTTCTTTTGATAAGGTGTTTATATCTGATGCTTTTTGTGAAGCGAACAAGGTGACATGTTTCTTTGATAACAAGCTTGGGTTCGTGGTCATGATCAATTAATGTGGCAAAAGGGATATAGTATAAAAGATGAGGTCATTTCTTTGATGAGGTATGACATGACACATGCATGGAGTGTCCATCTCCCTATGGGTTAATTATATTATTGTCTAGCCTTTATTACCACTATTATGTCGAGTGAGGAGGGCATCATGGGATCTTTTGGATATTATTTTTGTAAACTCTCCCATGCCTTGTAGGTTTTGTTGAAGGGTTTTTTAATCATAGATCTCCATTCTTTCTTTGCTATTGTTGATTGGAATTGTTAGCAACTATGTGAGGATGGGTAGTGACAAAAGAAAAGTTGAACCTATTGACTATATGGACTTGAGGAATAACACCACAATTTGGAGAATCTTGAAGTGGGGAGGAGTGAACCCATTTATTTAAAAGCTACATGGATGGGACCCTGAGGTTACTATGAAATTTTCGAAGGGTTGGGAAGATGGGAAAATTTCTCCATTTAGGAGAAATTTTAACATTTATGAGAATCTTATAGTAGAGGTCACTACTTTATCTACTGATGGTTCCAAATTCTTTAGGGATATGAAATTATTAGACGTGATAGTTGAGAAATTCCCCAAAGAGTACATGGAGAGAAAGGATTTGGTTAAAGCTTCCAAGAGAAACTATGACACTTCTCAAATTAAGTTGATCTGGTGCACAATGCTTAAGGTAATTATGTATTACTTTACTCTAGATGATCATTTCACTAGATATTTTAGCAACCACTTTGTGCTTCTTAACCATTTTAGACACAAAGTAAGAATTCTATTTCCTTTCTTCTTTCTTTCTTTCTTTCTTTGATTAGTGCTAGTATTAAGGAACAAAAGAAGCTCCCTAAAATGAATCATGTCCTTCATGAGGATTTATTGCTACTAATTTATGAATATTTGAAATCCCTTCCTTGTCCCTCCAAGACCTCCCCTATTTTTGTATCTAGTGATGAGGAATTAGGGACTATCTATTTGAAGAAGGAGGAATGGAATACCAACATGGAATATTTTGACTTAGAGCCACATAAGAAGAAAGAGGATTCTAAAGTGGAGAAGAACATCTCCCATGTTTATGAGATCATAACTACTTCAGACCCATATTCTCACAACATCTCGAAAGAGTCTTGTGATACGATAGATAGGGAAGAGAGAACCAATTTCCAGATGGACCTCAATGTTGATTCTAATTACCTCAACCTTGAGCAGGAATATCTAGATGATGTGTTAGCTATAGCTCATAATGTTTTCATGGACTCTTTTAGGTTAAATAAGTGGGTATTTTTTTAGATTAAGGAGATTAAGCTTAAGATTAGGGTGCTTACCAATAAATAGGACAAAGGTAGTGATGGTTTATTAAATAAAGTGGAGAAATAGTCTTTGGTTGAATGTTTGAACAAGTTGCATGACACTATGAACACCATGAAGAAAGTTCATGAAGGGACAATCTGGAAAATGGAAGGTAAGTTTAATAGCACAAATGAAAACCTTATTTCTCTTCACCATAGATACTCCTAACACCATGATCAAAAAATTAGAAAATATCCACCAAGACCTGATGATGGTTGATGTGATTGATGTTGACAAGGAAACTATGGAGGAGGATAGCGGTTTGAGCAAGAGAACCAGTGAAAACTTGAAAAGGAAGGTTGAGAAATATCCCCAAGACATTGAGGACCTAAAGATATTTTCCCTCAACATGAATCAATTGGAGGGTGAAGTCGTGAAGGCTTTGAAGAATCTTTCCTTTAAGGTTTCTTGGTATGTCCTTGTTGTGTACGTTTTGCTAGTTTTTTGCTAGGATTTTTGTTGTCTAAGTGTTTCTGGTGTTTTGCCTCTTTTCACTATGGAAACCTTAATTTTTTAGGGTTTCTTTCATGTCTTTCATCTTTATGCTCTTCTTTTTGTAAGTAGGCTTCCATGTCCCTTAAATAAAACTTGTTGTTCTATAATAAAAAAACATATATATTTTATAAAAAATTTAATCCATTTTCCTATTTTTTCATATACATGTGAAACAAAGAGCTTAATGTTTGATGAAAACTCTATAATCACAAGAAATTAAAAATATATATATATTAATAAAATTAAATATATTCAAAATTATACTTTTTGGAAAGTTTATAATAGGACCTAGCTAACATAGATGTCACTATTATGCTCAAGCAGGCCAAGTATGAGCTTAGAAGACTACAAAAAGAGAGAATCCATGGTGCAAAAATTAGAGCCATCTTGGAGTGGATAGACCATGGTGATAAGGGATCTAAGTTATTCTTCCAACTCCTTAAAAGTAAAGAAGTTGATGAGAGAATTGATATTATTTGGGATAATGGTTATAATATTTCTAAAGAAAAAGATATTATCAAGGCCTTTACTCACTTTTATTCTAAGTGGGTTTCCTATGAGGATGGTGGAAAAAATACAAACAAATTTAGAAGTGATATCAAAACTATTATTCCCAATAAGGTTACTATAGAAGATGCTAGTAAGCCAGATTATGAATTGTCACTAATAGAAGTCCTGGATGCTATCTATTCCTTGAGTTATGGAAAATTTGCATGCCGGAATGGTATGCCAACATACTTTTATAAGGGTAATATTGATTGGATTGTTTTAGACCTTCTCAATGTATATAAAGAAGTTATAGTAAAATGGTCTCTTGGTAGAAATATTAATAGTGATCTTATTAAAATCATACCAAAATATGGTGACAAGTCTCTAATAAAGAATTGGAGACCTATTACTCTATATAATGTGGCTTACAAAATTCTAGCAAAAAAATTAGCCAAGAGGTTGGAAAAGGTCCTTCCCAAGGTGGTGAACCCCACTCAAATCAGTTTTTTTAAGGGGAGATATATCTTGGAGAATCTCCTTACTTGCTGGGAGGCCATGAATTGGGCGAAAGACCCAAATTAGATAGTGGTTATGATTTTGATTGATTTTGAAAAGGATTATAGATAATTGAATGGAAATATATTTGTTTAATGTTGGAATCTCTTGGCTTCCCTAGATTCTTTTCTAAAATGATCAATACCCTTATGAAGGAAGCATAAGCTCGCATGGATGTGAATGGGGTAAAATTTGACTGCTTTCTCTTGTCTAGATCTATACGACAAGGTTTCCCATTGGACCTTGCACCCTCTTTGTTCTAGTAGCATATGTTCTAGATACTAGATGATGGACAAATCTATCTCTAACAAAGTGTAAGGCATTTCTCTTTGAAATGGGGATGAATTGTCCAACATTCAGTTTGCAGATGACACTAGAATACTGGCTCAATTGAATGAAGGGAATGTAAACAATTTGGTGAAAAACCTAGGTCTCTTTTACATTTCTTCTGGTAGTAAAATTTCCCTCTCAAAATTAGTCATTCTTAGTTGGGAAGAGAATCCCCCACTATGGTTAAGTAAATTATCCCATGTGTGTGTGTGTGTGTGGCAGTGGGGCTAGACATCAAGTTAGGTACTTTGGTATCCCTATTTACTATTTACCCCAATCTCCAAGAGATGTGGAAGTGGGTTAAAGGGAAGATAGACATGAAATCAAGGAAATGGAATAAAAAATACCTCTAAATGGTTGGAAGGTTTCACATTTTCTAGAAAATCCTTTCGTCATATAAAATTTATTATACCTCTGCATGGTTATCCTCTAATTATCAGTTTCTCCACATTCAAAAGTTAATTAGAGAATCCCTATGATCAGATGGTAAGTGGGCTAAGAAAATCCATGTATTTAGATGGCAGTGATGCACTATGAGAAAAGATATAGGTGGTCTTGGGTTGAAAGACTTGAGACTCCAAGGAGTAGCCTTGGACACTAAGTGAATTTTCAAATCTCTTCATGGGAAGGAACCATGAAATTTTTTAATTTAAGGCACAACACCTCTAGATCTGTGCCTAAGAAAGTACCCTATTGGAAAGATCTATCTATTAGTGATATGATTGCATGAAGTTTTAATGTCAAATTAGTTGTGTCTACAATCTCTAAGTCTGTTTGAAAGGCATGGAACTTAGTGAAAAAATTGATTACTAATAACAAAATATTTAAGGACAATGGAGAAATTATATACAGAGATAGATTTATGTGGTGGAACCTTAGGCACAAGGAAAAACCCTTGGCACATATCCATGGATGTTCTACTAAAGTGTGGGCCACTAAAGGGATCCATAGGTTTCAAGATACACTAAAAGATAGGCAGTTAATCTCTTGGCAAGAACTATCCCTCAAATTTGACATTCCCCCAACCCAGTGGAGAACCTACTCTATCCTTAGAGATTCTTGCATTTTTCTATCTCCCTATACTTATTGACAGTGGACCCGATTATTTTTTGTAGTTTAAATGGTTGGATGGCTCCCTGATTCATAATACTAAAGCTAAGGTTATCTATAAATACCTTGCTGATACTGAGACCATTTTCACCCATCTTAATACGTGCTAGTAGTTTGATTTTGATGTATATTTCTAGAAAAAAGTTTGTAATAATATTTGGGGTAGACCTATTAAGCCTAAGAATTTTTTTTTCTTTGGTGCCTCTTGTTACACATTGAATTTTATGAAGCGTGATGGTGATATTTGCATCTGCATCTCTTGTAAAATTCACGAGTCTATTAAGCATGTCCTTTTTGAATGTTTATATTCTAAGTATGGGGCTCTTTTGGTCTCCTTTTTGAGGATAACCTATACATTTAGGATATTATTTGTGGCTCTATTCTAGGGTCAAGAAAGGATTGCAATCTCTTTTGGTCTATTTTTCCTTTGGAATTTCTTTGGATTATATGGAAATATAGAAATGACAATGTATTTAATGACATGATTAGGAAACTTACGAGATCTCTGAGGAGACCCATTTATTAATAACGTTGATATGCAAGTTACTATGGCACTAGGGCTCTCTAGAAGGAAATTTGAAAGACTTGTTCAAGATGGGATTTTTCAAGTTTTCATGTGGGAAATCTCCCATGGTTTTATGTATGAGCAAGGAGAAGTGTTGAAAGGAATCTATTTGAGGTTTCCCTAAACAATTTAATGAGGGAACTTAGAGAAGAAATACAAAGAGAGGCACAACCACAGGTTCCAACTCTACCAGTGGCATAGGTCTTCACTTGACCATATCTCAAGCATATGTAGGAAGGGGAATAAATCATATGGATGGAGGGGTAGCTTGGTTGGGTAAGAAAGATAAACAATAGACTAGGAAGATACACAACAAAGCCTTTTGTCTGACTTTTTGTCATACTTTTAGTTGTTCTTAGCTGAAAATATGATGTAAATGTTTATTTTTTGATACATGTCTTTATATTGTCATATTTGAGTCTACCGTTGAAGACTCACGTCTCTAGGTTAAAAATTTTATCACATACAAAATGATATATAGTTTTTTTATAATGAGAATGCTTAATAATTAATAGAAAAAAGTTTATAATAAGGACTAGATACTTAAAAATCATAACCTCTAAATGAATGATAGTATAGAGGAGACTCCATTGCAGATATGACTTAAGACTAGAGGGGGTCTGATTTAAGAGGGCTTGGTCTAACCCTCTTCAATTAATTCCTTCAAATCGAACCTCTCAAGGCTTAAATTAATATATTTTCTAAAAAATATGTAATTTTAGGGAAAAATTAGGATGTCCCCAAGTTTGTAACCTATAATTATGGGATTACCGTTCTCTTTTGATTGTTTTCCTTTCTACAAATATTAGAAAAATAACATATAGATTATGGGGTGTGTGTGTTCCTAATATTCTCTAGTATTTTTTTATGTAATTGAAAGTGATAAAATAAAAAAAGAGTGTGATTATTTATATAGACACCAATCTATGGTGAGTTAATTAGATAGTGTAGGTTGAAATATAATTTTGTTTATCTACTAATGAGTTATGCATACATCTGTAGCGTCAGAAAATGGAAACACTTCCATTTAGGACTAGTTTAGCCCTCTGAGTAAGTGGTTTGGGGTCATGTTGAATGCCTTGAATGGGTCTTTGACTTGGATATGGCTTTTCCCCCTATTCTGCCCCATTTTCCACTTCTCTTCTGCATAATTCTGGCATCCTAAATTAAAATTCTAAGATTCTTGACCTCAGGGTCAAGGTTGACCTTTTAGGTCAAGGTCGACCTTGACCTTGACCCAGGGTCCAAATTTCAAAATCCTAAATTTTCTAGATGTCGGGTTTCAGAAAGATTTATTTCCTGCTTCCGGGTCAGCTGTTTCGAGCTTCGAAATGATAAACTCTTAAATTATATTTAATTTCGGTCCATTTCTAGGGGTAAAGAATTAAATGGGAATTTAATTCTCCTATGTAGGCCTCTTTAGAAGTTTGTTCCCTAGACTAGTATAAAAGGAAGCCTTCTCCTCTCATTTTCTCCATCTTTACATCCCCTCTCTCAAGAACTCAAGTAAGCGAAATCAAGAAATCAATAAGAAAGCAAGAAGGAGAAGGAAAGAATTCAAGTATTCATTCATCTTCAAGCATTCAACAATTCAAGATACAATTCATCAAGGGGATCCATTGGTACCATTGAAGGATTCAATCTCTATGGAGCCCTCTTGTTGAAGATTTCTCCATCCACATCCATTCAAGATTGGTGTTGAAGATCTAAAGAAAATTGATTTGAGACATCTTACATCCAATTCTACATTCATTTGGAGCATCCATACTTGTGGATTCAAGAATTCAAATCCTCCACAAGGCAAACCCCTCCCCCCCAACAAACAAAACCATTTTTTCTTGTAGGAACAGGTGCAAAACAAAGAATTATAATGCAGATCTAGATACCCTTTTCGGAAAACTTTTAGGATCTGCGAACAGAATTTCCATCAGAGCAGCATAGGTCAAGGTCAACATAAAGGGGTCAAGGTTGACCTTTACCCTTGGGGGAAGGTTGATCTTTCTCAGAAAAGAAAAATATTTATGGGTTTTGTAGATCTTGGAGTTTCGATTTAAGAGTGCAAAAATCAATAGTTTCTCAAATCGTTTGACAAGGTTTTCAGCAGATTCTTTTTCAAAGGTAAGTACTTTTTATTTCTTCATTTCAATACCAGTCTTCTAGATTTAGTTTCCATATCATTAGAATTTCATGTATGTGTTAAATGTTGGTTTAAGGTCTCTTTTATGTGCAAACCCCCATTGTTCTAGACCCCATCCTTATTTTCCACCATACATTTTGGTGAACCCGTTTACGACAACTCTTTATTTTTGGTGTTAGATTTACATTTTATGTTAGATCTTACATGCTTATAAAAGTAGACTTATTTTATGCTCTTGCATTTATATTTTAAAACTATGAAAAAAAAGAGGATAGATCCCTTAAAACATGTATGATTTTTATTTCAAATACTTTGATGAGGCTTTTATTACAAAAGAGGATGGATCCCTTAATTAGGTACATGGAAATGAGGATGAAAATTGTTCAAATGAGATCTAGATTGATCCTATTCCTATTTCACCATCCTCCACAACCTCTTCAATTGACCTTTACAGAGATGAATTGGGGATTGATGTTAATTATTCTCCTAATATATGTCTTTTCTATGAGCCTACATTAGAATATAATTTATCTTCTTTCCCCTTTAGGGATCAATCTTTAGTGATTTATGGCACTCCTACAATGTGCTTTATTGATAGGGATGATAATCCTCCTATTTGGGATGAACCTTTGGATTTGGATGTTGATTATTATCTTCCTCATGAAACCATTGTGGATGATTCTACTTTTTGGGATGAACCCTTGGATAAAGACATTGGTTTATCCCCTCCTCATGAAGAATATTTGATACAAGATGGTGAATTATTAATGGATGACATATTCATACATGATGGTGACTCTTTTTCTAAAACACACTCCCCTTACGTAGACATTTTAGCAAAATAAGATGACATTATAGATGATTTACCTCCATTTGTGATTCCTTCTAGTGATGAGGCATTAGTGGAGAATGATATGAATTCCATTAATGCTCTCCCTCTTAGTGATGATCTTATGGATAATCAAGATCCTGCTTCATCTCCTCCTAGGATGTCTTCTTTGCTTCCTTCTTGTGAATCTATTTGTAGTATTAAGACAACTAACATGGTTTATCTAGAACCCTTGTTGACTATCAAAGGTAAACCTATGGAGTTTTTAGAGTCTTTCAATGATCAGATTTGATATCTCACACCTATCATACAAGGAATAACCCTCAACCTAATATGGTGGTTTCTACTTCTTTACCATCTTCTCAACCCATTCTTCCTCCTCCACAATGTCTTCCTAGCAAGGAGTATGATTTGATAAACCAATTGTGCAATACCCTTGCCAAGATTTATTTATAGGAGCTTCTTCAAACTTCACCTACCTACTATGAAGCCTTGCAAAAATATCTAGCAACTCTTCCCACTCCACCTCCTAATCAAGAGAAAATCAATACCTTCTTACAATACATGCATGCTACCCTGGGTCCTCCTGACATTGTATTTACTCAAAAGGATTTACCTTCTAAAGAAGTTTAGAATCAATATGATTCTCTTATGGTTACTGTTACTATCAATAAGAGTATCATTCATAGGACCTTGATTGATAATGGATCTGGGATTAATATTTGTAGCATGGACATCCTCAAAGAGATTAAAGTTGATCTTTCAACTATTCAACCTAACAATGTTCCTATATGTGGCTTTGATAACATTACTAAGAACACTTTGGGCATTAGTACCTTACCTATCAAAGTAGGTCTGGTCATCCTAAATACTCCTTTTCATGTTATGCCCAGACCTCTTAATTATAACCTCCTTTTGGGTAGACCTTGGTTGCATGAGATGCATGTTGTTCCTTCCACCCTTCACCATAGTCAAGTTTATTCACAACAATATGATGTATACACTTCATGTGGATGATGCACCAAATCCTTGTTTGAATATTCAAACCTACACTACTCCTACTCCTAATAGTAATCCTTCTTCTTCTAATACTCTTCTTGGTGATGATTGGGGAACCTTGTATTTTAATCCTACCTTTATTGGGGAATATAAGGTTTCTTATCTTGATTTTATGAAGCAACAAAGAGATTTTGAACAACAAGCTTTTGCTTCTACTTCTAATGCCTTTTATAATAAATTTTTTGATACTTCTACACACAATGAATCTTTCAAACCTACTAATGATGACATAGTGACTACGGAAGTTCCATTGACTCCTTATGATATGGCTTCTCGTTATGGTCCTGGTTATCATTTCCTAGTTAAACAAGGATTCAATGGTCAAGGATGTGGTAAGCATAAATAGGGAATTCAAATGCCCTTATAGAATGGGGGGAATGAGAATTCTTATGGATTTCATGATCACTCTACTAATGAATGTCAAGCTTTACATTATAAGATTAGGCAGCTCATTGATAGTAAGGTTATTTATATATCATGTGGAAATGAGTTGTATTTCAATCTTGTTTTCTCTAAATAACATTTATGTTCCTATTATGGAACACAACATTATGTAAACAATGTTAGCCTAATCCTTGGGGGCTCATTATTTTGTATAGTGTTTTGAGAAATATAATAGGTCCCCTTCCATCCTTGAACCTATGCTTGGGGGGAAAGGATGTCATCTCCTTCTTTTCTATCTTTCTGGGATCCACTTTTCCCTTGGTTAAGTAGTATCTATTTATTATGTGATATCCAATCATACATGAACATTTTGGTTTGCATTGAGGATCTTCGTCCGTGATCATAACCTATTTCATTATTTGACATTGGGTTTCCATGGTTGATAAATATCTCACCTTGGAAACTGAATAGTGTACTTTTTCTCCTTCTTGCATGATATCTCTTTGCATTCGTCCCTTCCATAGCCTCATAGGAGCCGTGACCTTCTTGGCTTGGAATGGGTGTTGTCTATGGATATTGTCTTGATGTGGATGAAGGCTTTATCCTTGTTCTTTTCTTTCCTTAACATGTCAAAATAGTATGTATTTTTCCATCTTAAGGAGGGAGGCATATATACGGCCTCCCTCATTCTATAGTATGCATTTTTGTTCTAACCTTTTGTTTTGTAGGATGCTAAATCCTCAGAAGGTAACACACATAAGTTGCTAAATCCTGAAGAGACACACATTTCCAATTTCAAATATGCTAAATCCTCGGAAGGTAACGCACATAATTTGCTAAATCCTAAACAGATACTGATTTTACAAATGTATTCTATGGTGATATGAGGATATGGATCTATGGGAACTTCATAAAAGTCATCAAAAGACGCACTGCATAATGCATAAATTTGCTAAAAGGTGCACAATTTTATGGGGTGACTATCAAGTGCTTTCTTGGTGAGTCATCCTATCCTTTTTGTGGTTCACAGTGAGGTACACACATCTTACTGGGTGAGCTAGCCACTCCTCTCTCCCCTTTTCTCTCTTTTTTCTAGTGATGTCTCTCTTATTTTAATCTTGGAGTTGACAAGGACTCGAGTCCCTTGGGACTTGAGGATTCCTTTTTCCCTTTGATTTCAATAAGATTGTCTTTTTCATTGTAATCTACTTTACCAAGAGTTTGCATTGAGTCCATACTCTTGCTAAAGTGGGGGCTAAATGTAGAAGTGGAAAATGGAAGCATTTCCATTTAGGACTATTTTAGCCCTCTGAGTAAGTGGTTTGGGGTCATTTTGAATGCCTTAAATGGGTCTTTGACTTGGATCTGGCTTTTTCCCCTATTCTATCCCATTTTCCACTGCTTTTCTACATAATTCTGGCATCCTAAATTAAAATTTTGAGATTTTTTACCTCAAGGTCAAGGTTGACCTTGACCCTGACCTAGTTCAAGGTTGACCTCAACCCTGAACTAGGTCTAGGTTGACCTCGACCCTAACCTAGGGTCCAAATTCCAAAATCCCAAAGTTTTCAGATGTCACATTTCAGAAAGATTTATTTCCCACTTTTGGGTCAACTATTTTGGGCTTTGAAATGGTAAAATCTTAAATTATATTTAATTTAGGTCCATTTTTAGGGGTAAAGTTTTAAATGGGAATTTAATTCTCCTATGTAGGCCTCTCTATAATTTTGTGCCTTAAACTAGTATAAAAGGAAGCCTTCTCCTCTCATTTTCTCCATCTTTACATCCCATCTCTCAAGCACTCAAGCAAGTGAAATCAAGCAATCAAGAAGAAAGCAAGAAGGAGAAGGAAAGCATTCAAGATCCAATTCATCAAGGAGATCCATTAGTAGCCATTGAAGGATTCAATCTCTATGGAGCCCTCTTGTTGAAGATATCTCCATCCACATCCATTCAATCTTCTTCCCATTCCAAGATCCATTCAAGATTGGTGTTGAAGATATACAGACAATTTATTTGAGACATCTTACATCCATTTCTACATTGATTTGGAGCATCCATACTTCTGCATTCAATGATTCGAATCCTCCACATGGGTTTCAACATAGGCAAGGTGAATTATTTTATTTACTTTGTTTATTAGTGCAATCTCAAGGTTAATTCCTAAATTGGGGTTTGACCAAGTCAAACCCTCCCCCCCAACAAACAAAACCATTTTTTCTTGTAGGAACAGGTGCGAAATAGAGAATCATAGTGAAGATTTGGATACCATTTTCAATAAACTTTCAGGATCCACGAATAGAATTTCCATCGGAGCAGTGCAGGTCAAGGTCGACATAAAGGGGTCAAGGTCGACCTTTACCCCTGGGTCAAAGTTGATCTTTCTCAGAAAAGAAAACTATTTTTGGGTTTTGTAGATCTTGCAGTTTCGGTTCAGATAAGCAAAAATCAATAATTTTTGAGTGTTTTCAACTGATTATTTTTCAGAGGTAAGTACTTTTTATTTCTTCATTTCAATAATAGTCTTCTAGATTTACTTTCCAAATCATTAGAATTTCTTGTATGTGTTATGATGCAGTCAAGGTTGGAGTTTCCAATTAAGGACTATCCAACCTTGTAGCCAAACCAATACGCAGCAAAAATTTACAACAACAACAACAGATCTGATATAGAATAGAAATCTTTATTCATCAAATCACTGATTACATGCAATGTGCCAGGCTATAAGGCCTTCCTGGTTTTGGCCAAATACAAAGCAAGTAACAATCTACAAGATCTCGCAGGATCCAAATCTTTTCCCCAACATCAGTACTCGACTAGCCCAGGTCCGCAACACTCAGCACACTGGTAGGCACCCACGAAAGATCTAAACTTGTACTCAAACTTCCAAGCAATCTTACTGCTCCTAAGCTCCAAGGCTACTAAATATTCTCTACCGAATCTCTCTCCCCCCTAAACAACTACCCAAACATCCTATAAATACTGATTCCTAGCCAAAAGTCAACTGATGAAACAATTAACCCTTACAAACAAATATTAAATGCTAAAACATCAATCGGCTCTCAAATAGCCTTACAAATAAATAAAATCTCCAAAATGGCCGCAAACGATCATCAGATCCACATAGAAGAATGTAACACGCCAGATCTAGGTCCTCACATGTCCAATTGTCAATCCATAACTCAAGGAGCATGACCCATATCAATAGAACCAGTCGGCCAAGCCGATCCATCCAAACAAACCAAGTTGATAAGCAAGAACACCGAGCAATAGAGAAATAATTGAGTGCCAGAAACTGACCATGCCAAGCATGACCAAGCAATGTAGTTATCATTGAGCGCTAGGAGAAATCGATGCCTTCAGTGACTGAGCATTCTTTAGAGACTGAGTACCCCACTAAACACTGAAACTGAGAAACCAGTCTCCCAAACTGAGCAAGTACTCCACCAAACCAAGATCAAAACTAAAAATCTACCTTCCAAGAAAAACATATTTTTTGTTGATATAGGATTGCCAAGAATCCTAGGATGCTCTTGCATCAGACACCCCAGGTAAGAAAGATTTTCTCATAAGGAAATTAGGAACATCTCAAGGGAATCAGAATAGGTATGCCAAATCTGTTCTTCACCCATATCTCCTCTTGTGCTTCATCCCAAGTTGTCTTCACTTCATCCATTTCTCCCTGTAGAAAGTTCTTCTACTTTCCAATTTTCTTATCTTTCCGGTCGGCAACTGATAGCAATTGACTCTGACCACTACTGATCTTAGCAGTGCCCGAGTAAGGTTCATCCTCCTCAATCAACTCAGTATCATCTGCATCTCTCTATGTCATAAATGTCACTATCTACTGTACTATCTCTGTCACAAAGACCATCTACCTCTTGATCTCAACAAACTCTTCAGATATATCATTCTCCTTCTCCTTCAAACTAGACTTTGCAGGAATAGGTTCATCAACCCTGTGCTTTTGAGGTTTGTCACTGTCACACAAACAACACCTGATGACTCCACATTCCTTAGTCCCTATTTCTTGTAAAGGTATCAGCTTATGCCGAGCACCTTCATGCCTAACCACATACGTCTTAGCACGACCATCAAACAACACATTTCTATCAAACTGCCAAGGTCTATTGAGCAATAGATGAGAAGCATCCATCGGTAATACATCACATAATATCTAATCCTGGTAAGATCCAATCTGAAAATTAACCAAGCATTATTCTTCAACTCTAACCTTCAAAACATCTTGAATCCAACTAACCAGATAACGGTTATGGTGTTTCCTTCTTTCCAAACTCAATTTACTAACCATTTCTTCTGAAACAAAGTTCTCAGAACTACCACCACCAACTATGACATTACATACCTTATTATTGCACTTACATCTGGTTATGAACAGATTTCTTCTTTGCAATAGTTCATGGACACATGCAACTAACCTCCTAGTGATAAGAGTCTCACCTTTTTCTGCAACATTCATAATGTCTTCTTCAGTAGTCAATGCCACCCTCTTCTTAGGACAATGAAAACTTCTATGACAACCTTCACCATAGTTATAACAAGTACCGGTGAACTCATTCTTCCACATTCTTCTCTGTCCACTGTTGAATTTCTTAGTACCTTGACCTTTGCTAGATCCCACATTAAGCTTAGGATTCTCTTCAGCAACTATCTCACCAATCTTACTACCTTAGTTCTTATTGTTCTGTCTACCTTCAAACTTCTTATTCAGCTTCTCTTCAATCTTTAATTCCATCTGATAAGTATCTCCTATTGTTGTCATCCAAATAGTAAGTAACTCTTCTTGAATACTAGGTCTCAAACCATAGACATACTTAGCAACCTTTTCTTTATCAGCTTCATAATGACCAGTCCTAATCAAGATTCTGTAAAACTCCTCGGTAGACTCTTGCACCAATTTGTTACTCTGCTTCAAAGCTTTCATCTTCTTAAACATGTCCAATTCATAATCCACCAAAATGAATTGCTTCTTCAACTTGTCAACCATTCGGTTCCACTTAGTGATCTTTTCTTTTCCTCTTCTACCTCTTTCCAACTAAACTTCTCTCCACCAAATATTTGCATGACCTTTAAACTTAGTCTTTGAAAATATAACTCTATCAGGATCTTCTGTTTCTTCATACTCAAAGTATTCATCTATCTCATTGATCCAATCAATCAATTCTTCTGGCCTAAGGCTTCTAGCAAATGCAGAAACTTCAATATTAGGTCTCTTTCCAGTTTTAGACATAGCTTTCAGGATTCTATTCTCTTCTAGATCTCTAGCTTCTTCTATAGCTTCTTCAAAATGATCTTCCTCAGATTCATCATCACTATCCTCTTTCAAGGTAGTCTTCTTCTTTCTCATCTCTTCTTGTAGATCTTGCACTTTTTTCTGCAAAGCCCTAAAATCATCAAGACTTTTTTCTACAACAGCTTCTTCCTCTGAGATCTCATGATTTCTCCTCGAAGGCATCTTCAAATCAAGATCTAGACACAAACACACGAGATCCACTCGACTCCAATAGGAACAAACTTTGCTCAATCAGGAACAAACTTCGCTCAAATAGGAAAAAACTTCGCTCTGATACCACCTTATGTAGTCAAGGTTGGAGAATCCAATCAAGGACTGTCTGACCTTGTAGCCAAACCAATACACAATGAAAATAAACAACAACAACAACAGATCTGATATAGAACATAAATCTTTATTCATCAAATCACTGATTACATGCAATGTGTTGGGCTGTAAGGCCTTCTCGATTATAGCCAAATATAAAGCAAGTAACAGTTTACAAGATCTCACAAGATCCAAATCTTTTCCACAACATCAGTACTCAGCTAGCCTAGGTTTGCAACACTCAGCACATTGGTAGGCACCCAGGAAAGATCTAAACTTGTACTCAAACTTCCAAGCAATCTTCCTTCTCCTAAGCTCCAAGGCTACTAACTCTTCTCTACTGAATCTCTCTCCGCCCTAAAAAACTACCCAAACATCCTATAAATACCAATTCCCAGCCAAAAGTCAGCTGATGAAACAATTAACCCTTACAAACAAATATTAAATGTTAAAACATCAGTCGACTCTCAAATAGCCTTACAAATAAATAAACTCTCCAAGATGGCCCCAAACAGTGATTAGATCTGCATAGAAGAATGAAACATGCTAGATCTAGGTCCTCACACATCCAATAGTCAATCTATAGCTTGAGGAGCGTGACCCAAATCAATGAAAATAGTCGGCCAAGCTAATCCATCCAAACAAACCAAGTTGGTAAGCAAGAACACCAAGCAACAGAGAAATAACTGAGCGCTAGAAATCGACCACGCCAAGCATGACCGAGCAAAGTAGTTATCACCAAGCGCTAGGAGAAATTGACACCTTTAGTTACCAAGCATTCTTCAGAGATTGAGCACCCCGGTAAATACTGAAACCGAGAAACCAGTCTCCCAAACCGAGCAAGTACTCCACCAAACCAAGATCAAAACTAACAATCTACCTTCTAAGACAAACACAGTTTTGGTTGATACAGGATTGCCAAGAATCCTAGGATGCTCTTGCATCATGTTAAATATTGGTTTAGGGTCTCTTTTATGTGAAAACCCCAATTATTCTAGACCTCGTCCAAATTTTCCACCATACAACATGATATACAAAAAGTTTAATATCTATCTAATAACCATAGAGGAATCTTGCATATAATTAAATTTGATCACACTTGATTTACTAGAGAAATGTCATTAGAAACTTGATGATCATGTCATATAACACTATATTGAAGAGAGGTGATTGAATTTGGCATAATGGTTGATGTAGGAATCAGAGATAATAATTCATGACAATCTAGATTCATCTCATGCAATTCAAAAATCATGTAGTTGGCTTCATGTTTCCTGATTGTTAAAATTTTTCTAAATATGGTGAATTCATCTATATATCTTGGGTTAGTAAAAGTACAATTAGTTTAGTTGAATTACACTGTAATTGGCTATTTTGAAGAGACTAAGGTACACAAATATTTGAATTTCACTCTAGGGTGTTGTATAAAAGAACAAATCCTTGTTCATTATTGGTATCTAATAATCATTAAGCATATTTAGAGTTATCATTAGTTATAGTGTAGCTTGTATCCACATTCATTTTCATGATGTTCAAGCACATAAATCAATTAAATAGGTGTGAAAATAAACTAAATAAAATGAAACAATTCTATTAGCCATGAAGTGATTGTCTAATAGGTTATAAATATCTAGCATATCAAGACAAATCAATTGATGATATATTAGCAAACTTTATGAAAATAAATATGGTTATTTAATTTATTTAATTTTAAGATTAATTTTTAATAGCATTCTGAATTCCAACTCTTTATTCTAAAATAAATTATTTATTCATTATAATTTAATTAGTGTACCTAAAATATTTGTATAAAAACATTTATTTTGCTCATTATAATTTACATTTGGTAAATTACAGCTAAACTTATACAATAAAAGCAATACATACCCAATTCGAACCAAGAAACAAAACACATACAATGTGGTATTTCATTTGGGAAGACCCTTTTTAGTAAAAAAATTCTATCACAATATCCATGATATAATGATATAACTTTTTTCCAATCCTTATGTATGTGTATCTATATTTAGTAAGAACATCTAAAGTGATTTCACAATTTACATGAATGCATCAAAATTGTGGAAAAAAATAGAAAATATGTACATATTATTTTCAACTATTAAACATTAAAAATAAAATAAAAAATACAACTAGTTAGAATATAGGTTAAACAAAGACATGAAGGGAAAATTGAATACCTATATGATTAGATACAAATAAACAATGTCATGATAATTTCATTTCTTTCTTTAATTCTATTAATATTACGTACAAACACTAGATGGAAAAAACACAACTAGAAAACTTAATATTCTATTTGGAAAAAAATGCATTGATAATTTATTTTCTTCCCTTCATTCTAGTAACTTTTTTGTGATTATGGTAAGAATAGGTTTTGAAGGGGCCCCAAAACCCTTAAACAAAGATAAAGAAAGATAGGCATGATAAACTAGAAATACAAAAAACTAACCCAAAAAGGGATAGTCTACAAAAGGGACACTTCCCATATATTCAAGAACTCATACACAAAAAACACAAAAGCACTAAGAGCTGGACAGAGCAACAAAAAGCCTACAGCAAAATAGGTCCAAAAAGTCCTTCAGCGCCAATCAGGCCAGAGTCTTCAAAAAGCACTCTGAGTCCTCTAGCTGACTCTGCATAGTCTTGATAGAGTCTTTCAGCTTCATAATCTCTTTGTCCTCAACCTTGACCCTCTTCTTTGTGTTTGACCTAGTTCTGGTTCCCAGACCCATTTGCTTGCTGGGAACAGTCAGATCAATTTTTTCAATTGTAGAACTGTCTTTGTTTCCCTCCAGTATAGTACTCAAAGTTTTTAGATTCTCTAAAGTAGACTTCATACCAGCATTTGACATAATAAGCAAATTCTTTAACATAGCCTCATTCTTACTGGTATTATCCTTAATGGAACCATGGCTATCTCCAAAGCTTTGTTTGTTTTTTCCTCTAGCTTGATGGAGTTATCCAAACCGTAATAAAAAAAATCAACTTTAGCTTTGATAGAAATTACCTCCTTCCGAAGGTTTTCAACAGTTTCCTCCATCACGACATTCTTTGCTTCCTGCTTGATGCACCTATTCTTCAATTCAACGAGGTCATTCTGCACCTATTTATCCAGGTTGTAATTGTAGATGGACTTGTTCTTGGCCAATTGAAGAGGAGTCATGACCATGGTTGTTTTAACATGAGAGTCCCTTTCTCTAAGATCTTCCTCTAAAGGGTAGAACCTTTGTCTTTCGGAGCTAGTCTCATAGTCTTCGATCTGTTTCTCCTTTCCAGAGTTGGGGGAAACAGAATCATCCAGCTTATCCTTGTCCATTACCCCAAGACCCTCTTTGCTAGAATCATCAGCAATATTAACCTCTTCATTATTAGCCTCCTTATTAACCTCCTCTTTGGCCTCATTATCTTGGTCAACCTTTCCCTCAACCTCATGAATACTAACATCACTAGTAGCTAAGGTATCAGGAATGATCTTCTCCCCAATATCAATAGTGGTATTGGTATCATTATTTTTCTTAATGATTTTCTCCTGCTCTATCCCAAAATAACCCTCCATAGTATCAATGATGTTATTAATAACCTCCTCAAGGTTAACCATTTCTTCCTCCTCTGAGACATGAGTACAAGAATTGGTCTCTTCTGAATGACCCTTGCTAGAATCATCAACAATCTTTGTTTCATTATCAGGAGAAACCCTTTTCTTAGTGTCCTTATTCCTTGGTTTAGACATCATTTTTTACCTCAGAAGTACTTTTGCTAGGGGAATTCCTTACAATATCCAGGTTGTCCTTCTACCTAGTAGAAGTCACTGCATTCGAGGAAGGAAGGGATTTTTTACAATGAGGATTTTTCTTCCTAGAGGAAGAACTAGGAGTCTTTCTCTTTTTAGTGCTAACCTGGGGAGGAATAGGTTCAGGAATATGATCCCTAGCATAATCAGCTATGAGGAGGATAAGCCCAATGTGGAGAATTGGAAAATTCTTCACACTGTGCTAAAAAATGCTTTGGTTGAGTGAGCTCAAAAGGAAGAAAGGGAAAGAACCCTTTCCTCATGTCTAAAATGATTATCAAGTACAAAATGGTAGTTATAAACCCTGTAAAACCAGCCTTCAAGGTTACAGTATTCCATGATTACCTTGATAACAGAACCCCAAATGTTATCAATATTATCCATTTCCACATAGTCCTTCTTACCTTTTACCAACAGGGCTCATTCTTCATCAGTTTCAGGGAATGCCTTATAAGCTCTATTTCCCACTTTGATTTCCTTGGACTATTGCAAGCTTTCTAGAGGAAGCCCTGTGATTTTGGTGAGGAGCTCCAGACCGAGGCTGAAGGATTTACCAGCCAAATTAACTGTGCCCTTATCCTAACCTTCAACAAAGGCTTTGGAGACCTCATTATCAAACCCATGAAGTCTCTTGAGATACTGGTGAACTCGGCCTTTTTTCAGCACATCCCAAACCTCCTTATTGTGCTTCCATTTACAAATAGCAGGTTCTTCTCTTATATTCATAATCTTGATCACATGCAAAATCTGGCAAACATAACTCATAATAATGACTTGGCACATCAGCTTAGGAACTATCATATTAGAAAAAGATTTCTGACTCATTGAAGTGTACTTTACAATTTTCCACATCACCTCTAGATTAATAATGGATTGGTTAATATTTTGATGTATACTCATTATTAATTTTTCTTATGACCCCTTCTTTCTGTCTGAGATTATAGTAATTAATGCATGATTTTATCTCGTCATTAATTTTAGTTGTGCCATACCATGTTTGGGTTCTATCACTTTTGACTCCAATGTTAGCTAGACCGTCAGCAACCTAATTTGTTTCTCAAAAGCTATGAGAAACTTGGAAAGAATCAAAAGATTAGGCAATATTGATAATTTTGGCTATTATGTTCTCTATAGTCCAGGAGGGAGAATAGATACCTTTAATATTATTGACTATGTTAAGAGAGTCATGTTCTAGCCAAACACTTTTGAGACCTAATTCTTCCACTAACATTATAGTATTGAGAGTTGCCATGGCCTCAGCTCTATGGTTCGACTGAAAGGCCAAAGGAGCAGCAATTTCTCCCAAATAGTTCCCATTACAATCTATGATGATACCTCCATACCCCGAGACACCCGGATTCCCTTTAGAAGCACCATCAAAATTCTCTTTAATTCAGCCACTAGGAGGAGCGATCCACACCGAGTTATCTCTAGAAGAATTAGGCTGAGTTTTGGGAGTGGGAAAGTTCTAGATTTTCAAATCATCGTCAGAATTGCTATTATCAAATTTCTTCTTACTATTAATGACAACATTGATGAAATTTTCCTCTAGACCTCTGCAGATGTTGTTTCCAAGGACCTCTAGTTTAGCATAATTCTCTCTGACTATTCTATTATTTATTTCCTTCCATATACACCAGCACAAGTGAGGAGGGATAAGATTCCAGAATTCTCTAGCTAGCTCATTAAGAAAAGGGCATCTCCATTGAGTAACAAAATCCTGCCAAGAGTTAGGGAACAACTAGCACAAATTCCACCTTTTGAAAATTAGATCCCAAACCCTATGAGTATAACTATAATGAAGCATTATATGATCACAAGATTTAGATTGTTCCATACAAAGAAAACATCTATTAACCATAGAGAAAACCCTCTTAGCTAAATTATCAAGATTAAGGGGCTTATTTTGGACAAGGATCCAAAAGAAAAAGTTAATTTTCAGAGTGAGAGATTTATACCAAATAGTAGAACACAAAGGTTTTTCTTCCTTGGAGAATGGGATAGAGCAAGCAGTGGCCACTGAAAATTCACCATTAGGTGTAGGGCCCTAGATGATTATATCTTGGCAATTGTCCTTAATGAACCAAGATTGAAATTCATTCATGAGGGGAGACAGTCTGCTGTCAATATGCACAATGTCCTTCCATTTGTTATTATGCTAGTAGTTAGAAACTTTGATACCAAAGGAAGCTTTGGCTTGTATGATAGCTTCCTTCCACTCAACCTTATTAGATAAAGGCTCTTTTTGAATCCAGGGAGCATCCCAAAGATCAATTCTAACCCCATCTCCCAACTTCCATCTCCTCCCTTCAAGAATAATGTCTTTAGAAGAATAAAGACTGTTCCATATATAAGATACATTCACCTTGTCTTCTTTTTTAATAAAGTCCTCCAAATTGTTAGAATCAAAGAGGTACTTACTTCTTATAATCTCATTCCACTGCTTTCTGTCCCCATAAATTCTCCTAATTTTCTTGGCGAGAAGGGCTTTATTAACAAGCTTAATAGATCTCAGACCCAATCCCCCTTTACTCTTAGGTTTACAAACCTTCTCCCAAGCTACCAGGCTTAATATTTTTTTATCTTCAACTCTACTCCACAAAAATATTTTTTGGATAGTCTCAAGCACCGCAAAAAACTTATGGGGGATCTTTTAAAGGCTCAAAGAATAAACAGGGAAATTTGCAAAGTAGATTTTAAGAACTAAAGCTTTCCAGCATTGTTGAGAAGGTTGCCTTTCCATCTAGCCAGTTTTCTATTGAATCTGTCCACAATAAGGTTCCAAAAACTATTAGGGGGCTTAGGGGGAGACCCAAATAAGAAAAAGGGAGGGACCCAATGCTGCAGCCAATAATTTTTTAGATCTTATTCTATCTTTCAAGGGGAGTATTAATAAAGAACATGAAGCTCTTATTCCAATTTATAAGTTGCCCCAAGGTAGAAGTGTAGGTTGTCAAAGCTTTTTTAAAATTCCTAGCTTCCTTGACAGTAGCCTCCCCCATGAAAAGAGTATCATCAACAAATTGCTCGTGAGAATAAATTGTCCTAACCAAGGAGGGTTGGAGACCAGAGATGCTTCCTTCATTAACAAGTTTATTAATATATCTTCCCAAACCCTCAGCCAAAATAGAAAACAAAATAGAGGAGATAGGATCCCCCTACCTTAGACCTCTGGAAGGTTTGAAAAAGCTAGAGGAGCCACCATTAACAATGACAGAAGAGGAGACCGTAGAGACTAATTGAGAGATAAGCTGTTGGACCCCAGAATCAAACTCAAATCTGCTCAACACTCTCTCGAGAAATTGCCAATCAACCCTGTCAAAGGCTTTAGATAGGTCGAGTTTCATTAAAAAGCCCTACTTCTTTGCTACTCCAAGGGAATGAATATTCTTATCAGCAACCACAATGGAGTCAAGGATTTGTCTTCCCCGGATGAATCCATTCTCTTGAAGTGATATGATAGAAGGTAGTAAAGTAAGAAATCTAGTTGTCAAAACTTTTGCAATGATTTTATAAACTCTGTTGCAAAGACTTATAGGTGGCATTAAGTTCCCTTAAAAGAGATTTAGTACCAAAAAATTCTTTAACCACATTTTGAACATCTTGACAAGTAATCTCCCAAAACTGTTGGAAGAAAAAGAGGGGGAAACCATCAGGACTCGGAGATTTATCCCCTTCAAAAGAGAGCACAACATCTTTGATTTCCTTGTCATTGGGAATAGCCTTAAGCCTAGCATTAGACCTCTTGTCAATAAAGTTAGGGATAGCAGAGAGGATCTCATTTTGATTAAGCATAACAAGGTTATCCTCTTTGGTAAGAAGAGACAAGAAAGAGAGGAGCATTTCCTTTCTGATATCTTCTTCCTTAACCAAGGATTTACCATTAGAGACAAGCGAAGAGATTCTATTAATTGCTTTGTGTTTCATAGTTGTCATATGAAAGAATCTCGTATTTCTATCCCCATCTTTTAACCAAAGGGCTCTTGATCTCTGCCTCTAGAAAGACTCCTCTTTGGAAATAATGTTATGATAGTCAGTCACTAGCAAGTTCTCTATATTTTTACGCTCCTCCGAGAGACCCTCTTTCTGAATTTTCTCTTGAATGGCCTTTAGCTCTTCCTTTTTACTACTTTTAGCCTTGAAGATGTCTCCAAAAATTTCCTTATTCCAAGTTCTTACTTTCCTTTTAATAGTGCTCAGCTTTTTGTCTATTCTATACAGAGCATTACCTTCCTAATTCTAGTTCCACCATTTAGAAATGCACTCCTTCAAGCTAGGATGGGCCAACCACATTTTTCAAAGAAAAAAGGAATATTCTTTTTCCCATTTAAAATATTAGCATTGAAGAATATAGAAAAATGATCAGAACTGATTCTTAGAGAAGAGGACAAAGAGCAGGTAAACTTAGAAATCCAATCAAAAGATAAGAGATTTCTATCAAGTTTCACCTGAATAAGCTCATCTCCAGTTCTTCTATTCGACCAAGTATAGGAAATTCCTTCAAGCTCCATATCAATGAAAGATTGATCATTGATATACTCCATAAGATCTAGTCTACTTTCAATTTGAGAAGGAACCCCACCCATTTTATCATTAACTTGAAGAGGAGTGTTAAAATCTCCCATGACCATCCAACTGGTCTCTTGAAATTTACTTCTGATATCTCTCAGTCTTTTCCAAAATTTCTTTTTACCATTTTTTGTATTGGGAGCATAGATATTCATCAGATTCCACGAGAAGTCTTCTTTTAGGTGTTTAACTTTGACAAGGATGATGTTTTTCTCCACAAGTAGAACCATGCAACTAACAGAAAAATTATTCCAAAAAATGACAACTCCTCCAGAAGTGCCATCAGAATCACTACCAATACTATTGCCATTCTTAAAGGGATGAAATTTTTCAACTTTACTTCTAGCCATCTTGGTTTCTTGAATAAGCAGAATATCAAGTTTGCAATCTCTTACCATATTTCTCAAAACATCTTGTTTATGGGGACTGGTCAATCCTCTAATATTCCAGGATATTATCTTCATTTAGACGGTTGGGGAGCAGATCTCTGGGATAGTAGATTGTTTACCATTCACAATATTCTTTTTTGCTTCTTGTTCTCTTGTTTTTTTGTGAGTAGGTTTGGCTCTTCCCCCTGAAGATGAACCAACATCAGCTTTATGTTTACTTCTTGTCTAGATTCCTCCCTGGGGGGTGTTTTCTGACTTCTTACATGACTTAGAGTTCCTTTGAATCAACCCTTGTTTAGAAAGTTTTTTGACTTTATTTTTGTCTACAACTTCTGACCAGGGAGATTCTTGGAGAGCCAGGGATGGAGAGATAATATGTTTGTCCTCCTCACTAACTTCTAACTAGCTCCTACTAATGCTTCCTAAAGCAGGGGTGTTATCCTACCCACTGATTTGAAATATAACTAAATCAGAGTTACCCACCTTAGTTTCTCCCAATCCCTAGTTGGCCGAAGTGTTATCATTAACTTCTTTTCCTACTTTACTAGGTCTTGGAGACTCCATCAGGATAAAGTCCTCTGGAGGAGAAAAATGAGACTGGTTATCATCTTTAGGTATCTCTCCTTTGAGAGGACTAAGGGGATATATAGGGACTGTCTCTTCATCTTTATCAACAAAAGTTTGAGATTGCAAATAACCCTCCTTGGCTTGATCTTTCTTTTCTTCTCCATTTGTTAATTCTTCATTAGTCTTCTTTTCCTCAGTAGGTATATTAGATTTAGATTGAATCTCTACTGTGCCATTTTTTTCTCTCCATTCAGTTCTTGGTTCATTCTTTTTTAGTTTTTCCTTTGGTTTCAATGGACATTGTTTTGCCCAGTACCCAGATTTTTTGCAGGTGAAGCAAGCGAAGGGAAGAGATTCAAAATCCACCATTTGAATGTGTTTTCCCAACTTAGAGTTGATGGTAATAACCATTGGGAGGTCGACCTTTTGGTTGATGTTGACACAGATCCTGGCATATACTTGTCTTGACCTAGCTGCTGTCATTGGGTCTATAGACAAAAGCTCCCCAAATGAACCATCCATACCCGCACAGACATCTTCATACCAATACTCCAAAGGTAAAACCTGAAAGTGAACCCACACCAGGGTGGCTTCAAACATTTCAGCATTCAGGTCTACTCTCGTTCCCCATTTTTGAAGAGACAAGGATAATTTGCCAATCATCCACAGACCTCCACAAAGAACATCAGACAAATCTTCTGCACTTGAAAAAAAAAGAGTGAAAAAACCCTTGGGCAGAGCAGCTATATCAACTTGGCCCTTTAGCTTCCACTTTCTTGCTATAAATAGTCTTACAACATCTATATTAGGTCTTGGGCCAATAAATTTTCCCACCAACTTATTTTTCATTGTAGCAACAGTATGATCAACCAATGAATTAGGAATAGATATACTAAATACTCCTTTTTCAGGATCAGAAGTAATATCTATAGATGGGAAAGAAGACTTTCTAGTTGGTTTAAATTCAAACAATGAAGACCAACTACCTTTATTAGCATTTTCAAAAAAAGTTTGACCATCGATCCCAGCAGAAGAAGTCGTACCGACAACAATTCCTATTTTTGGGCCTCCATCTTGGTCGATGTTTCTGACTGGGTTTTTGTGCCCTTTTTTGTCTTTAGTGGAGCCCTCCTCAACTTCACCGATAGCTTTATTCTGCTCTTCATGCATAGAAGATCTCTGAGCGCTTCCGGAAGCAATGTTCCTGCCCAAATTGTTTTTTGAAAAGGCTTGTTTTCCATCTTCTTGGGAATGATTATGGTCTGGATCTTTGTCCCCTTCTGAATCATTCTCTCCCTCATTATTCTTCTGATCACCTGCCACTATAAATGCCTAAAACTTGCCAGTAGTAGGTTTCCTGCCAAAGGAAATATTTTTGAATTTCCTCCTTGTTGTCATTGCCTTCCCTCTCCACTCTCCATTTTTCTATTCTAGTAACTTGTTTAACATAATATTTTTCTAAAATTTGATTAAAAAAGAAATGAGATCAATTTTGAGTAGAATTTATTGATCTGTATTTCATAACCAATGTATGAGAATCATTTTTTAATGAAAATTAATGACATACTTAGTATTTAAATAGGGAGATCATAATTATGCTTTCTTCCATAGGTCTGCAAGTAACCACAAAAAGAGGAACATTTTCATCTCCTTAGTGGATGAGGAGGGTGTCGAGGTTGCTGACCACCCCAAAATAGTTATATACTGACATTGTCCCTGGGGATCTTTCTGCTCTTCAACATCAACTCATTGATCACCTCCCCCACATAGTCACTAATCAAGATAATGACCTCCTTCTCTCTAGAGTGTCCAATGATGAAGTCAAGGTGGCTATCTTTCCAATGGAAGCCTATAAGTCTTCAGGCTAGGATGGATTCCCTCCAGATTTCTTATAGGAGTTTTGAGAAATTGTTGGACTGGATGTATGCAAAGCTTCCATGCACTTTATTAGGATGGGAAATCTATTAAGGAAACACAATAATAACTAAATTCTACTAGTGCCTAAAAATAATAACCCAAAGCACATGCCTGAGTTAAGACCTATTAGTCTAGATGCAACACCTTTTACAAAATCATTACCAAGATTCTGGTCAATAGACTCAAACCACTTCTAGAAAATATTATCAACCCCAATCAGAAAGGTTTTGTTCTAGGTAGATAGATTATAGATGCTACCATCACCACCCATGAAATAATCCACTCAATGGATAGGAGCAAAAATATAGGCATGGCCTTCAAACTGGATATCTCTAAGGCTTATGATAAAGTTAACTATCCTTTCCTCTACAAAGTCTTGTCTAAAATAGGATTTAATCAGAAATTTGTTAATATTATTAAGAAATGTGTGGAAATTTTTAAATTCTTTATTCTTGTGAATGACACTCATGGGAGAATTTATTTCCTAGTAAAGGTCTACAACAAGGGGACCCTCTTTCTCCCTATCTTTTTATCATGGTGGTGGAGGTTTTGGGTCAAAATGTGTTGTAGCAATTCGTGGATTGTACTTTCTTCTTTGGTATTTCTTAAAGGGTGGAGACTAGAGAGTGGAAATGTTTGTTGGACCACTATGCAGTGGCTTCTGGTCAATGTATCAACTATCATAAAAGAAAAGTGTTCTTCTTCAACATTGACTTAGATACTCAGCTCATAGTTTTTGATATCCTTAGTTGTCAGTACACCAACCTCTCCTCTACCTATCAGGGCCTCCCCCTAACAATCAAGGAGGTTAGAAATGAATTTTGGAACTCTATCTTAGAAGAAACTCATAGGGTGGGAATGTAAGATCCTCAGTAGTGTTGGGAAGCTTCAGATAGTTGTTACCTCCCTCCAGGGGATCCCTATTTACTTCTTGTATCTGTTTAAAATCTCAAGTGCCATGGTGGACAAACTAGAGAAAATCTAGCGCACCTTCTTATGGTCTGGCACTAAGGAGAAAAATAAACTTTCTCTAGTCAGTTGGGATAGAGTTGCCACTCCCAAAAGTTTGGGGGGTCTGGGGCTATGGAAGGTGACCAATCTGAATAAGGCTCTTATGACTAAATTTTTTTGGAGGCTAGTCTCAGGGGTTGATGACTGGTGCAAAATGATGGAAGCTAAGTACCTTGATCGAGACTTCTTTAGAAATATTTTCTTGGCTAGGAAATTGGCCCAAGGGTCCAAAATATGGAATAACATCCTTAAGTACATAACCCTCCTTTCCATTAGAGTATATTAGCAACTAGGAAATGACATGGATATCAACTTTTGGGAAGAAAAATGGGTGAAAAATTTATCTCTAGAGGCTGGGAGGTTCTTTCCTCTATTTTTTTTTGTTGCCTTGCCTTGGTGGAAGAGTTACTAATTGCATGGAGTAGGGAAAATGGAAAGACTTAATTCTTATTATGGTTGAAAAACTAGATCCAAGAAATCTCACTAATGAGCTGATGAATATTTTGTATAGCATCATAATCCCTCTGCCTGGCATATTTGACTATGTTATATGGACTCATATTCAATCAAGTAACCTCTTATTTAAATATTCTTACAATCTCCTTATAAGGGAATTGGAGGACCCTTTGGAATGGAAGAATGTTTGGAATTCCCACCTCATTCCTAAAGTCATTTTCTTTTCTAGTGGACTCTTATGCATGGAAATTTTTTGACTCAAGATAACTTGACCAAAAGGGGATTCAACCTTGCTAACAGGTGTATTCTTTGTAAAAGAAGTGGAAAAAAAAACCACCTTTTTTTGCACTATGATTATGCCTCCCACATCTGGCAATAGGTCTTTGGTAAGCTCAATGTGTCCTAGGTCATCAATTCTAATATTGAGAAAATTTATGGATTGGTATTGTCCTTCTATGCACCCCTCATTCAGTTGCTTTGGTGTCAGATCCCACCCATATTTTTTGGTGTATTTGGAAAGAGCGGAATAATAGGATTTTCAAGGATTTGAAGGTGACACCTGATGTTACTCTCAACCTCGGCCTAAAACTTCTACATGAGAATGTCTCCACTTTTCACTGGAAGATCCCTACTACCTCCCCTAGTGAAGTTGATGGTAGGCCAGCTAGAACTTGGTACCTCTATAATGGGTTTGATAGATTCAAAAAATCTAAACTCTTCGCCAAGTTTGCCACTAGGTGGTTACCCCCCTCCCCTAATTGGGTCAAACTTAACTTTGATGGTGCTACTATGTATGGTGCTCAGGTGGGTGGGGGTGTCCTAAGAGACCATTATGGGCGAGTTAGAGAAACACATGCTGGCCCCCTCTTGGACCACTCAATCAATCAAGATGAAGGAATAACCCTCCTTTGGGGTCTTAAAATTGCCTTCTCTATGGGCCTAAAAATTTTGGTGGTCAAAGGTGACCCTAAAATTATCATTGATATTGTCAATGACAAGGCAAACACTGGGTGGAAAGTGAATTGTATCTTGCTGGACATCAAGAGTCTTATCTCTAATTTTGATGAGACCAAGGTTATACACACCTACAAAGAGGGGAACTTAGTTGTGGTCTCCCTTGCTATTGTTGGTTTGAGGTTGGAAGGTCTAAGATGCTAGACTGCTGCCAATCAACTTCCAAAAAATACTCAATGCCTCTTAAGGCATGAGGAACACATCACCCCTAGTATTTAAAATGATGGACAATTTCTTGAATTTTGGCACCTGTAGGCCCATCGAAGTTCTTTCAAATTTTTATCTCATCCTTAATCATATATTCTATTATGGTTTTCCACTGGATTTGTTATTGGGAAGTGTGTATAGCTTAGCTTTGTGGATTTCTATTTACACATGTATGCTAATAAGGATGAATCATCATTACTTATGGTGGACTAATTGTGAAAAGATGGATTTTGGCAACTTAATGAAGTGTATTGATTGCATGGGATTTGATGAATTTTGGAGAGATGATCGTTCCCTTTTTTGTGACTTCTTGTACATGTTGGATGGTACTTTTGATAGGGTGAAGATTAATTGCATTTATTATAGGAAAAATGGAATTTATTTGTTCCCTTTGCATAATTTATTTTACCTTGCCTTAACTTGTTCGCTGTGGGGTTTTCTGGTCACTTATTCTTTTTCTCTTTATTGTGTACTCTATTGTCTACAATGAATGCCATGAGGGGGATAAGCTTATAATCAAATCTAACAAGGTTGCTGATGAGTTCCTTACTAATCCAACTGATATATTTTGCTGCAAAGAAGGTGGCATCCTCACCTTTATGGAGAGTATGATTGGTTACAATGAGCTTGTCTCTGGCAATTCACCTCATCTTGGAATGAAAGAAGGGTGATGGTGAACAAGATAAATTTTGAGATCAATGATGAAGTTATTGGGAAGGCCATGTGCCTGCCAATTCATAGTTGCAAATGGATAAAAACTAGTCACATGCTTGACTAGGAAAGTATCAACCAGTTCTTTCGTGCTCCTAAGGAACATCCGGTGAAGAAGCAGGGAAAATTTAGTAGAGAGGACTTACCTAACATTTGGCCTAAGGTGTGTTCCATAATTATGAAGTATTTCACTTTGGAAGGAAAATTTACTATTTACTATTTCTACCACCTTCCCTTTCTTAATCACGTGTGCCATAAAGATTATATATTTCCATTCCCTTTTTTATGCTTCATTCCATGGAGAGAAATATTCTATCTTTTACTGAGGCTAAGGATGTTGGTAAAAACTATACTATTCTACATCAAGATCTCATGTTTAGGCTATATAAGTTCCACATGGCTCTTTGTCCTTCTCTTAATATTAATGTTTAGGATGTGTTACAAAACAATGCTCCCTCTCTGTTAGGGTCCTCTCATGGGAAAATTCTTATGCCCCTATGTAGCTCGAGACGTAAGCAGTGTGTGGAAAAAAAATTTAGGCCTAGGGATTGCAAAAATGATTCCCTTGTCTCTGAGACCCACGTCGTTCAAAGGAAGAAACAAGTTGAAAGTCCCTTGGAGGATTATGAAACCCTAAAAAAGACAAAGAGGTCGGTGTATACTAGACTCTGAGGTAGAGTATACTATAACTCTCCAACACTCTAATCAGCTTGCCAAGGAAAAATGCAAAAAGGCAATGAAAAATACTAATACTGCTAATTCTAATGTGTCAGAGGGAAATAGTGAAAAAGATTTAGAGAATAGATCCTCTTACCATGTCTCTGACAGTCTGAAGAGGGATATATCCCCACCCTTTATCAAGAACCCTGCTGAGAATAACCCTAACCCTAACCCTCCACCTTCCCCCCTGAAAGATACTCATAAGAATGTGATCATTGAGGAAATCCATCCTACGATGGTTGCCTCTACCAGCATCGGCTTGGGGGTGTTGTTGGTAAATTTAAACAGAAAGTTGTGGAGATGGATTGTGAGGTTAACAACCTGAAGAGGGAGGTGGTTGGCATTAATAGCTATTGTAGGATATCAGAAAGTTTACCTTAAAAGTGATGCATGCCTCAGTTGTTACTTTATGTATGATGCAGGAAAAAGTCTTTGGGAAGAAGCTAACGACGGAAGAAGACAATAGTGACCTGTTGCAATTCCTTAATGAGGAATGGGCGAACATCTTTCTCTCCAAGAGGCTGGGAGAAAAAAATAGTTTTTTCTAATGGTTTGTATATTTTTTGACTTAAGATCGACCCTTAGGGGTTATGTTTTTAATAGTTTATTTAAAACTTTGTTAAACTGGTGATGTTTTTTCCCTGTGTCACATTGTATGCTTTTAAACTTTAAGACTTCTGATACTCTTAGTTTTGCTTTAGTTTTTTTGTGGTTTATTTGGACTTATATTTTTGATAGAGGTAGAAGAAGGATGATGTTAATCTTTCTTGTAGTTTCTCTAGTTGCAGTTAATGTTCTTCTAGTGTTTCTGAGTTTGTACCACGGGCCAACACCCTCTTGCTATTGTTTCTATCAAAAACATACAAGTGAGGCATATACAAGGATGAAACATAAGGACTTTAAAGAGGTCACTCATCACAATATTATTCTACCTAAAGTATGCTTAACCATGAAGTCTTTCATAAGATCAAGCCCACTTGTCTTCCTTGCTCATTTGCAAAACCTTCAACAAGTGTTCTGCCTTATAAACTATCCAGCATAGAACTCCTTTAACTCATCATAATTAACACGAAAATACCTCCTACTTTTTAAAAAACAAAATCAAACTCTCAAATAAATTGCATTTTTCCTTTCTGTTAACAATTATTTTTTACTTTTCTACGTCTACTATCTAAACTCATTTAAAAAATAATTATACATGAACTCTCTTAACTAATCTTATTTTAACACTAATTATGAAGAAACATATAAAGAACAAATAAAACTCACAAATGAATTGTCTTTAAATACTGTAATCCTATTTCTTTTATTTATTATTGTAATCACCTAAAATTGGGCTAATAGACCCTAAGGCCCTATTTGCCCTAATTCGGAATAAAAACCTTAATTGTGTTAATTTGATTCTTGATCATTAACATAATTCATTAAATTCAATAAAATCATTAAATCTCATAATTCAACCATTTATCATCAAATAATCAAGCAAAATCTCTTTGATTATCTCTTAGCCTAATTAATTAAATCAAACCCATTAAATTCATGGCTAGAGTAATTAATTAAAAGAAATGAATAAAATCCCTCTCAAAATGACATGTCACCTTAAAGGGGACAACAAAGACACCTCAAGCCAATTAGAGTTAATCACATGGATCACTCACATGGATCAAGCTTGGAGGCATCTCAACCACCCCTCATGGATGCATTCTGACTGTCTAAAATCTCAAGATTCTATAAAAGAGAATTTTCAAATTTTCAATTGGCTCCTAGTCTTTTGAATTTGCTCCTAACTCTTTGATTTTGATATAGTTAATTTGAATTCATACATGCATGATGTTAAATTTATTTCATAGCTAATTAGATAACACTTCAATTTGGATAATAGTAATGAATAGATGAATCAATGGCTTTCATGCATAGTTTGAATGAATCTAGTTGTTTGAATGCATTATTTGTTTAAATCTCTCATTCTAACATGCATTGTCACTATTTAGGATTATAATTTGAGAGAAAATTTCAAATCCTTTTCATATTTGTGTTAGTTAGAGATCAATATGACAATTTAAATTATTATTTTCTTTATTTGATTGATCATTCTAACAATTGATATAATGTTCTATTGAAGTGTTGTGTTGTAACTTTGCAGGTCAATAATTCACACACATTTCTGGCACCCACCGTGGGGCCAAGCCCTAGATTTCTATCATTTTAAACTAATTTTTGCCCTATTTTTGCCAACAGAGGATCGCATCTGGGAAGAAAGCTCGCACCTTGTATTTCCTAGATCGCATTCAGGATTTCCTGGATCGCATCCAGTTAGGTATCACTTTTGGTTAATTTCAGGATCACATTTGGGATCCTTAATCGTATTCGAGAAATTGAATTGCATGTGGGAAAATGGAACTCATTTAGTTGAATTTAGGATCATATCTGGGGTTATTTGTTTGAACTTTGATTTTTCTAACCCCTAATGGATTGATTTGATGTTTTCTGTGAATTTTAAATAGCCTAATAGTGGTTTGCAGGATGAAATGACAGAGACTTTATCATATCAAACTACAAATGATTGTTTGTAGGTTGCCTTGGAGGAATCAAAAAGACTTTATGCTTTCATTTCTAGGAATTTAATTACAATTTGAGTTCATCTTGCAAATTGACTAGAGGATTATGCTCTCTTCCCTTGAGGAAAATCAAAAACATAAAAGTTAGTTTGCATTTTGAGGTCAAATAGGAGTAATTGAACTTAATGCTTGCATGATGTGTCTTGGAGATATGATTTGAGTTAGGAGATTATGCTCTTCTCCTTCATGGAGAATAAAAAATCCAGACCTTGAATTGTTGATCCACTTTCTTTATTTCATTACCTTTAGAGGGCCTACCGGTTGAGGAAAAAAGCTCCTAGGAATGACCCAAGTGGGGACAAGTCTTAAGTCGACTCTTCCACCCCACTATAAAATTTGACGCTTCCTTGAGGTGAAAGCCTTGAAAGACATAATTCATTTTGGCCTTGGAATCTTAATGATCTTTTTCTAGGGACATGCTTGAAATTTGTGTAGAGTGGAGCTGCTTGAATCTTGCTTGCAAGACTACACAATTTTGAGTACTCATAGTACTATAGGCCTCAATCCTTCTTGCAGGACTATGGGAGATGGTTATGAATGAGTGCCTTCATAAAAGCGTTAAGTTAGATGGTACTCGGTTCACCTCTGAAAGGTTGGTAACACTTGTGAGAGGTAAATAGTAATTGCCCCAAGAAATTCACCATATCAAGCCATCACTGACGTTAGGAGATTATGCTATTCTCCTTCATGGAGAATAAAAAATCCATACCTTGAATTGTTGATCCACTTTCTTTATTGCATTACCTTTAAAGGGCCTGCCGGTTGAGGAAAAAAGCTCCTAGGAACGACCCAAGTGCAGACAAGTCTTAAGATGACTCTTCCACCCCACTATAAAATTTGACGCTTCCTTGAGGTGAAAGCCTCGAAAGACATAATTCATTTTGGCCTTGGAATCTTAATGATCTTTTTCCAAGGACATGCTTGAAATTTGTGTAGAGTGGATTTTCTTGAATCTTGCTTGCGAGACTACATAATTTTGAGTACTCATAGTGCTATAGGCCTCAATCCTTCTTGTGGGACTATGGGAGATGGTTATGAATAGATGCCTTCAATAAAAGCCTTAAGTTAGATGGTACTTGGTTCACCTCCTAAAGGTTGGTAACACTTGTACGAGGTAAATCATAATTGCCCCAAGATATTCACCATATCGAGCCATCATTGACTTTACTACTTGGATAATATGGGCTCCACTATCTATTGCATGTTATTGGACTGCCATATTCTGAGGAGTCTTTGAGTGTGTTCCTAAGTCAATGAATAAGTTTTTCCAATCTCTACCTACTTAAGGAAGGATAGGTGTGATTGCTTAATATGATTTCTTGATGTGTTTTAAATACAAATCTTAGATAAATCCCCCCAAATGAACAAACACCAAGCACTTTTAAATACCTACAAGTCAATGGAATCCAACAGAGAAGACACATTTTTCCAAAATTAACTAAAACTTGCATCAGATAGTCCATCATAATGTTGCATCTGGTATCTTGAATCACACCCTGCATTCCAAGTCACATCTGGTCAATCCTGGATTTCATCTGGTGTCTACAACATTTCCTTGGTTGCATATGGGACCAAAGCTCAGTTTAGGGTCGCATCCTGCATTTCCTAGGTCACATCCGGTGCCAACACACTGTCAGTCACATCCTATGTGTCACATCTAGGATATAGAGCATTTCCATACCTATCAGAGTTTGGATTTTTGCATTTTCAAATACCCATTTTGGCCATTAGTAAGATTCTATTGTCAAAACACATCTACCTATTAGCTTGAGAGAATTATTTATGGGAACGTCTTGTCACCTTGCATGGTCTATTCTACATTATTCAAATTGTGGAGTCTCCTTATTAGATCAACTACAATCAAGTTCCCAGCTCACTATCAGGGCACTCTAACACCCTTTGACGTTGGAACTATCAGACAATCACAAAGCTACTTGCATTTGGTTCCCAACTCACTATCAGGGCACTCTAACACCCTTTGATGTTGGATCCATAAGACATATTCAAACCCACTTTTGTATCCTTAGACTCACAATTGGACATTTACAAACATTCAGACCCACTTTAATACAAGACACTCTAAAATTCCTTAATCTAATCTTTCATGGTTAACACAAGACACAACTCCTACAAATTTGAAACTAATCCATTCTCAAACGAGGTATCATTAATAACATTTGAGAGAGGAGAAACTTACATACTTAATCCTCTATTTGGAGCAACACCTAGAACTACTCATACAACAACACCTGATGTGACAAACATAAATAACCAAGAAGACTTCCGTTGGGATGAAAGATGCCATGAACAAGAAGACCAAAATGAGCAAGAAGACCAAAACACTCAAGAAGAAGTAAGACACGATGGAGCGCATTATAACTATGATTATGATGAAGACCCTACAGATCTTGAATATCAAAGGGCCTTGAAAAGTGAATGATTCAACAATATCCTTGAGAGAACTTTGGAAGAAAACAAGGAAAAGTACTTCCTACAACTTGTCTCTGAAGGAGTAAAGCTACCAAAGGACTATGATGTAAATCAGCTTAAACAAAAGGAGGATCTCAGTCCCATGTCTATTTGACAAGACAACTATTTTCCATGCAAGAAGAGATCCAAAAACTCAAGAAAGAAAAGGACAAACCAATGAAATAATACTCTTTGGAACACATTTGTCCTTTCCCTTTTGATAAGGGACTAAAGATGATTCCATTTCCTCAACATGTCACGATTTTGAAATATGACAAATACACTAGAAATTCTGACCCTTAAGACCATGTGAGGGAGTTTTTCATGTCCATTATGGAGTTCATGCATGAATAAACATACCTTATGAGATTATTTCCACAGAGCTTAGGTGGACAGGCAATGGACTAGTTCTCAAAATTACCTATAGGAATCAAATCATTCGGAGAACTAGTTGAGAAGTTTATTCAACAATAATCCTATAACATCCAACACACTATGATGATTTTGGATTTATGCAATACCAAATAGAAGACGGGAGAATCATTCTTGACTTTCCTACAATGATGGAGGAAAATATTTGCATGATATACTAGATAGATACCTGAAACTGAAAAGATGGACATATTCATTAACAACTTGGTTCCTAAAATGAATTTCCCAATACAACTACAAGGTCAACCAAGTTTTTATAAGATGATAGATAGTGCCATCAAGATTGAAGAGGTCTTGATCAAGAAAGGGGAAATCACTATCAACAAGGAAAATAAAGACAAGTACTATCCCACCAAAGATAAGTACAAATATAGAAATAAGAATAGGAATATGGTTAACGATGGATTTTTTGATACTCCTAATACCAAACCGAAACCGGAAGTTTTTAATCTCACGACAAGTCTTCAAGCGAGAAAGACTTCAAATTCTTCGGTGGCACCAATGAATAACAAGAATTTTAATAAACCTACTACTCAAACAGAGCCTTGGGTAGAAAGACCTAAGAGAATATTCACACCATTGGGAGATACAATAAAATCATTACAATTCATGACTCCAAACCTTGGGAACCAGAAGTAAAACCAAGGTGGTGGAACGATAGCGATTACTACGATTTTCATTGCAATAAAGGACACAAAATGAGCAACATTATGAAATTAAGGCATGTTATTCAAGTCCTAATCGAAGAAAGAAAAGTTAAGGTGGATGGATATCATACAACCTAAAATCATAAAGCATTTCAAACTACATTGGCTAGCTATGAAAAAGGAGAATCTTCCAAGAATAACAAGATTAATTATACATACACTAATAATGATAATGTAATTCATATGGTGGAACCATGCAAACCCTCCATCCATGTGATCACTCTTAAATGAGTCCAAAATAAAATTTAGTCTTCTAATGCTGTAACAAGAATTCAAGCTAAGCTCACTCTCAAAGGAGCTTCAACATCAAACACACCAACTACAACAACAATATCTAAATAAATGGCATTACCTCCAAAGTTTAATCTAGTGGATGAGTTGCAGCATAGGCTAGCTCAAATATGTATTCTAGAGGTGTTAAAAATTTCTCCTAATCATAGGGAAGTTCTTGATCAAGCCTTGCTTCATACTAATGTGCCGAAAGATCTAGATGTGGATAGATTCCAAAGTATGGTTGGTCACCTAAATTCCCCACATTACCTATCTTTGTCCGAGGAAGATGACAAATAATTAAACCAGCCACATAATCAACCATTGTATCTAGATGTTCTTATTCATAAACACTATGTCATGTGTGTCTTGATAGATGGAGGCACTAGTTTGAACATCTGCACATATAACTTGGTAAAATAATTGGGATTTCCTGAACATGCAATTGATCCTAGAAGAAAGATAACAATCAAAGCCTATGATGAAGAAGAAAGATCCTCCAAAGGATTAGTTGTTTTACCTATCGGAGTGGGACCAGTGGAAAGAGATGTCATATGTCAAGTTCTTGATTTACCACTTTCATACAACATTCTTCTTGGAAGGCAGTTGATACACTCAATGCAAGTTGTACCTTCTACTTATCACTAATGCATAAAATTTCCTCATAATGGAGTGGAGGTGATTTTTCCAGAAGACACAATATATCCTTGTAACAATCTAAAAAAAATAGAGAGCATGGTTTTAGACAATAAAGAAAGTTCCAATAAGGCAGAGACATCTAAAGAAATGGTTTTGCAAAGCTTTGCTAAAAAGGTCAATATTCAAGAAATGAGTATGGGTGAATACAAGATAGATCTTACAATGTCTCTAATGGATCTCCCCATATCTCCTAGATCCAAAGGAAGACCTTCAACAATATTTACACCTTCCAATGGTAGTGCTCTAACAATTCATGAGGGAACCATAATGGTCAAAGAAAAAGTGTCCCTTGAAGAAGAAAATGAAGAGAAAGCTATCTTGCAATGACTTTATAAATAAAATGAAGAAGATGGAAATATCAAACATGTTGAGATAGCTACAAACAAATATGGAAAGGGCTATGAGATCATGAAACAAATGGGTTACAAAGGAAAAGGACCCTTGGGATAAAGAAAACAAGGACTTGTGCAACCTATGTACATATGGATTTTAGAAATCCTAAAGACAAGACTAGATTAGGCTTCAAGGAAGAAACATCTCATCGTAAAGCAAAAAGTGGTCTTGTATTTGACAGAAAAGGAGACTTAGATGATGAAGAAGGGGTAGAAGGACAACCTATTTCCTATGAAAGGTTGTTAGTCTTACAAGGAGACCCATTATCAGAAATTGGTACCAATCTTGAACAAGAACCAGAAGAAGGACAAGCAGAAGAACTTGAAGAAGAACAAAAAGAAGGGCTTCCCATTTTTTATACACCTCACCTAGATGAGGAACCAGACATGATAACTTCACAAGAATTATTGCAAGAAGAAGAGAACAATGCTAATGAAGAAGATGGAATGTCGATGACTCTTGTCCACTTCTTGGGGGTTTCAGATGATAGTCAAGTAGATTCACACAAATATGAATGGGATGCTATTTCTGATGGTACTATGGATATAGAAGTGGATGCGATACATAAATTTTCTCCTACAGTCTTGATTGAAGGAGTGATTTCTAATGTTAGATCACTAGAGTTAGATTTGCATAACATTAACATGAACTCTAATAATAATGAAAATGACTCTAATAATCCTAACATCTATTTAGAAGAAAAATTAATGGAAAACATCTTGTGAGTTAATAATGTTGATAATAACGAGGTGCCATCTCTTGAACCCACTGAGTATTTGTCCTCATTACATCCTGAATTAATAGAATGGAATGAGCCTACATCCACAAGCCTGTTGTCTTTTGACAATGATAATTCCCTAGCTTGTTATCTAAACGCTTGTGAACCCTTCCTATCTTCCACTAGTGTAAAGAGAAAAACCATGACTGAGGAGGATATCAAGTTTCTCACTCTCAAAATGAAAAACAAAAAGAACAAGAGATCTGATGGTGAAAACCACTTAGTGGCAGTGTCAGATCCTAAAAGAGAAAAATAAAAAGAAAACTCCGATGGTGAAAACCTCCAAGAGGCACTAAAGGATGGGATTTTTGATATCCTCCCAAATCACTTTAAGGAAAGATCCTCAGTTCTGATTGAACCTACACAACCCATTAATTTGGGAACAAAAGAAGCTCCTCAACTAATCCACATTGTTCAGTAATTGACAAGAGGAAAATTTCCAATTCACCAGTTTCTTCAAAGAAAAGAAGATCAATTTTTCTTGGTCTTATTTAGACATGCCTAGATTGGATATAGATTTGATTATGCATCACTTGTCCATTTCACCTGATGTGAAACCAGTAAAGTAAAAGCTAAGGAAAATGAACCCACATGTGGCATTACTAGTAAAGACGGAATTGGAAAAACTATTGAAAGTGGGATTCCAAAGAGCTATTGATTATACAGACTGGATTTCAAACATAGTTCCTATTTCTAAGGTGGAAAAATCCATAAGAGTTTGCATACACTTTAGGCATTTAAACAAGGCTTTCCCAAAGGATGATTTTACACTTCCCAACATAGACATGATTGTAGATTTGACGGTAGGCTATGAGATGTACTTATTAATGGATGAATTTTTTGGATATAATCAAATCAAAATTGCTTTTGAAGATCAAGAAAATACCACATTCACATGCACATGGGGAACATACTATTGGAATGTGATTCCATTTCGTCTCAAAAATGCAGGTGCAACTTATCAAAGAGAAATGACCAAAATATTCCATGACATGATGCATAGAAATATGGAAGACTATGTAGATGATACATTGGCATAGTCAAAGATAAGGATTACACATATAGAAGATCTAAGGAAAATCTTTGACAGAATGGATCAATTTAAGTTAAGGCTTAATCCTAAGAAGTGTGCATTCCGTGTATCATCTAGAAAACTATTAGGATTCATAGTCTCAACAAAAGGAATTGAGGTGCATCCAGCAAAGGTGAAAGCTATCCTTGAAATTAAACCACCTAGAAACATTAGTCAAATGAGGATGCTTCAAGGAAAGCTACAATCCATAAGAAGATTTATATCTTAACTGGTGGATAAGGTACAACCTTTTACAAAGTTGATGTGCAAAGGAACTACATTCACTTGGGACAAGTAATGTGAAGAAAATTTTTCACAAGTCAAGAAATATCTACTGAATCCTCCAATCCTAATGGCACCAATTTACGGAAAACCTCTACTATTATACATATCAATGATAGATACTTCATTAGGAGTATTGCTTGTGCAAGAAGATGAGGCTAAGAAAGAGAGAGCTATATACTATGTCAGTAGAACTTTGGTCACATATGAGTTGAAATATTCAATGATTGAGAAAGCATGCTTAGCAGTGGTATTTGCATCCCAAAACCTTAGGCATTACATGTTGGAACATAAGGTGAAGCTAGTAGCTAAGATTGATCCACTCAAATATCTATTAAGTAAGGTAATGTTGACAGGAAGGTTGGCAAAGTGGGTCCTAATTCTAAGTGAATTTGACATTGAATATGTTGATAGGAAAGCCATTAAACGACAAGTGATTGCTGACCAACTTGTAGAAATGCCATTAACACATGACAAGCCATTACATGTGGATTTTCTAGATGAATATATTATGCACTTGATAGAGCACCCATGGAAAATGTATTTTGATGGCTCCTTCACACAACAAGGATCAGGAGTTGGATGAGTATTCATTATGCCACAAGGATATAAAATTTTGAAGGCATATAAGATGATCTTTCCATGTACAAACAACATAGCAGAATATGAAGCTCTGGTGAATGGACTCAAACCTGTAATAAAGTGGAAAATTGTTGAATTACACATCTATGGAGATTCACAACTCATTATCAATCACGTGAATGGTGACTACCATGCAAAAGATGATAAGCTCATGCCTTACAAAATAATGGTGGATGACTTGAAGAAATAATTTGTCTTCATCACATTCAAGCGAATTCCAAGATTAGCGAATAGAGCAGTTGATGTGATGGCTACTTTAGCATCCATGTTACAACTTGAAGAACATCAATTTCGCTATGACTTCATGGTGGAAGAACTCCCATTTCTAGCCTATGACTCGCCCAAATCCCATATTTTTTTTGCCCTTGAAACCCATATTTTATCCAAATACACCCATATATACTCTTACCTAAAAGATCAAACAATCCCTGAAGGCTATTCCAGAAATGAAAAGAGATCCCTTATAAGAGTGGCATCGCATTATATAATCATCACTAATGACTTGTATAGATGTGGTCTAGATGGAACGCTTCTTAGGTGTTTAGAAAATGAAGATTCTAATTGTGCATTAAAGGAAGTTCATGAAGGTGTGTGTGGGTCACACTTGAACCATCTTTCATTAGCCAAGAAACTCTTAAGAGTAGGATATTATTGGCCCACAATGGAAAAAGATGCTATCCATTTTTTTAAAACATGCAAGAAATTCCAGATCCATGACAACTTGATACATGCTCTGGCTAGGGAGATAATTCCTTTCATTACACATTGGTCATTTCAGCAATGGTCCTTTGATTTAGTTGGTCAGATTTACCCAAATTCATAAAATAGACACAAATACATCATTACTGCAACTGAGTATTTTACAAAATGGGTGGAAGTTATCCCATTGTCTAATGCAACTGGAAAACAAATTTCAATGTTTATCTTGAACTATATTATACGTAGATATGGAATACCCTCGTCAATTGTGACTGACAATAGGGGTCAATTTAGAAACAAAGACATAGATGAGTTATGTCTTCAATTCAAAATCACTCAGCACTATTCCTTGATCTATTACCCTCAAGGTAACGGACAGGCTAAAGCATCAAACAAAACTATTTTGAAAATCTTGCATAGGACAGTGAACAAATTAGGAAAGGATTGACGTTTACAAATCAATCTAGCATTACAGGCTTACCGAACAAGCATCAGAACACTAACTGGCGTAACTCCTTTTGCACTAGTTTATGGATCAGAGGTAGTCTTACCAGTTGAAGTAGAGATTCCATCACTAAGGGTATCATTGAAACATCTAGTCATTGATGAGGACTATAGATTCTCTAGACTACAAGAGCTAGAATTGCTAGATGAGCGCAAACAACAAGAGTTTGATCATCTCAAAGTCTATCAAAAGAGAATGTCAAGAGGATATAAAAATAAAGTAAAGCCAAGATGTTTTCAGGTAGGAGATCTAGTTCTGAGAGAAAACCCTAAAAATCAGCAAAATTGAGAGCAAAAGGGAAAATTTGAACCCAACTGGTTGGGTCCCTTTTTCATCACAACAACATTTGGATCAGGAGCCTATCAATTGGCTACACCTGAAGGAGATGTTTTACTAGATCCAATCAATACTCTACATCTAAAAAGTTTTTATGCCTGACATTCTTGAGGAAGCTTCTGTACAGTGAAAAGAGTTCCTAAAAAAAGTACAAAAAAATTAGAAAAAGTTCTCGAAGAAAAGAAAAAACAACAAATATGGATCCTGAACAAAAATAAAAAATAATAGAAAAAGTCCTAAAAAAATGACCATCTCATTGAAAACCTAGAAAATAGGTGCCTTGGTGAGTCCAAAAAAAATAAAAAAGAGAAAAAGTACAAAAAAATTGGAAAAGAGAAAAGTGTCTTGGTGAAAACATGGTAAACAGGCGCCATGATAGAAAAAATAGAAAAAGTTTGGCCAAGTGGTGAAAACTTGGTAAACATGTGCTACTTTTAATCAACGCTCTATCTATCAAGACAATGCTTGCACATTTGGCCAATGTAAATCTCAGTTGTACATATCTTCCAGTCACTTTTGTGACACGCCAAATCCTGAAATGAACTATCAGAAAATTGTATCTTCCTAAGGATGGAATCTGTACACATTAAGGTCCTCGGTAAACTATTTTTCCTAGGGGGCAATGATCAAAACCACGCATGTTGCTAAGTCATTGTTAGGAATTTTCGCTAGGGTGTCGTTTACCCACGAGTCTGCAATAGACGTTAAACTATGAACAAAGGTATTTCTCAATACCACCCTAGTCTGCAATAGACGTTAAACTATGAAAACAAAGGTATTTGTCAATACCACCATAAATAGTATTTCTTAATACTTGGACCTAACAGTGTTCCTAAACATTGGGTCATGATGATAAGAGTGTTTCTAAATGCTAAATAGGTAAACCATTTATTATTGATGAAAGAGAAATTAATGATTGATAATAATTTCTATGCGCGTGTTTGCAAAATTAATCAACAGTGTTCCTAAACACTATAATCACAACTGCCTATTTTAAAGAAAATGCATTGGTTATTGTAAAGGAATAATGAACTTTTCTTATTATCAATTTTTTATTGTTATGTTTCCTTGAGTGGCTCGATGATATCTACAATGGACTAGAGAAACAAGGAATGGGGGCATAACATTTTCTTTATCTTCTATTTGTGGTGCACTAGTACAAAAACAATAATATATGACTAAATAAAATACTAAAAATTGTAGATAAATGACTAATTTTGGTCACGTGACCAATAGTAGTTTATTGTTGGTCATTTATCTCACGACCAAATTTATGACTAAACTATTTTAGTCATTGATTTGGTCATTTATTTAGTCATTGATTTGGTCATTTATTTGGTCATTGATTTGGTCATTTATTTAGTCATTTATTTCATTGTTTATTTGGTCATTGATTTGGTCATTTATTTGGTCGTTTATTTTGTCATTGATTTAGTCATTTATTTAGTTGTTTATTTAGTCATATATTTAGTTGTTTATTTAGTCATTTATTTAGTCATTTATTTAGTTATATATTTAGTCATATTATATATTTAGTCATATTAGGGCACGATGGAATTGAACCACCATCCTCCTACTTGTAAAGTATGTTCTCTTCCATTGAGCTAGTACCCTTTAAAGAATAATCATTCCATGTATACTAGTACTTTCCATTAAACATGATTTCAAGTTTTTCCATCTATAGTTCAAGGGTTATGATAGTAAATGGTTATGAGAATCATTCAAAACAAAGTATGTCAAAGATTTTTATGAGACAAAGTTTTTGATTGTCATGTAAAGAGGAAGAATCACAGGTTCAATCATTGTGAGAAGCGCATTCTATACATGAAAGAAAATGTAAATTTGTTGATCTAGGGGGCAATAAAATGGCAAAAAAATAGAGTAGCAATCTCCATGCAATTTCATGAATAAAGGAGAAAAATTCAGAGATTAAAACTCTTCCTAATGACTGTAACTAGACTAAGTACCATAGAACTCTTCCTAATGATTGTAACTAGACTAAGTACCCATCTTTAGACTAATCCAATCCTTAATCCAAAAATTCACTTTCTAGACCATTGCCATGCACCTAGAGCCTCCAACTTGTCCAATCTTCAAGCAAAGCTTCCACCTTTGTTCTAGCACCTTAGAAAATCATAACATGGCCAATGTATAATGTTCCACAAGCCCTCCAAGTCTATTTGAGAGATTTGCAATGCAGCTCACTCCAAGAGCATAATCACCTTGTAGCCCTATCTAGTCAGTAATCTGCCTTTAACTCACAAACTTCCCAAACAACTAGGGAAACCCTTGATAGTTCCAAAACCATTTACAATTCTACTAAACATATCCCAAACCCAGGGCATGTTACTTTGGACTAACTACTTTGTGTGTGAAAATTGTACCTAGCTGCGAACACAACACTTCAGTTAAACATTAGAGGTTAGCAAAATTGAAATCTGTAAATAAATAAAACTAAGCTAACCAGGTGATTTACTGCCTTCTACTAGGTGCGAGTATGGTATTCTCAGATTAGACCAAGATCAGTGAAAATGCAACACCTAAATGAAGGATTTAAAACGATGAAAGCAATGAAATATGAATGCAAATTAATCTCTTTTTTTTTGGATTTTTGATGCAATTAGATGAAAAACTTGATATGAAACTAATCTAGAATGAATTGAAATGATATGCAGTTAATCTAACAATGCTATGAAGATGAATGAAAAACTATGAAAAACTATGAAATGATCTCACAAAATTGCCTGTCACAAAAGCTTTGTTCTTCGGTTGTAAATTTGCCAAGTAATTGTGCAAATTCGAGAGATAATTTGTAAAGAGCTGAGCTTTGATTTTATAGAAATCTAGGGCTTGAGGATGCATTGAGAAAAACCATAAATCACTCTTGATAAAATCAGGTTGATTTTTGAGTTAACAAGAAATTAAGAATAAATAAACTCATAAAATCATGCAAAAGCGGTTTTTATCTCAAAATAGAGTTTAGTTCTCTTTTTCAACTCATCATCAGAGGTTGAGTTTAGAAAGTTAACAAATTGAAATTGAAAATTGATTTAAAGTTAATTGCTTTTTTGATTGTGCATGATTTAATATGAATTAATTTAATAAATAAAGTGATTTATTTTCCACTTAACTGATTTTTTTTTAATTAAAACAATTGAATTATGGGTTAATCAATTATTAAATCAAACTTTATTCCAATTAAATCATTAAATTTGACAACTTTGATTTTAAATCAATTAAATAAATATTCAATTGATTTTTTGTAGGAATTTTGATTTATTGTCAAAATAAAAACAATATTAATTAGGAATAAATAGAATTAAATCTAATTAAATAATTAAGTGGCAGAATTAAGTTAATTGATTAAATATTCATCATATTCAATTAATCAACTTTAGGATAAAATAATCTCCAAATAATATTCAATTAAAGATAATTATGATAAATTAGGAATATTCAAGGAATATTCCCCGATGCAGAATTAAGATAATCAATTAGGTTTTTGATAAATTGATGTGCAGATGTGCCTTAGGTTAGGACTTCGATGTCGATTTTGTTCGATTTATTGATGTAGAAGGTTAATGAACATATAGCTCATTTTTGGGGTATTACATTTTGCCCCTCTTTGAATCACTGTGCGAAGTGTAGTGGTTCAAAGAATAGTCTATTTTTTTATGTTGAAACTGATTTGAAGGATGAACCAATTCCGAGACAGAAATCGATTGAAAGATTGGAAAAAGCTAATTCATGTCCTAGTTGACCAAGAATCGTGGTGATGTCAACTATAGAAACGATGAACTGGTGATTACGAAAAAGTGATAAAACGCTTGATTCTGAACCTTATGATTATAAAGAAGTGAAAGATTGATTATGGTACCAGATTGATATGGATCTCGATGAATCTGATATGCCCCAAGCGACGAGGTCTTTAGATGAATCAACAACTAGACGTAGTTGTTATCTTGATTACTGAGAGAAGATTTGATTTACAGATTTGAATGATATGCAATACCATGCCTCCTTTAGGATGAAAATAAAAATCTGACAAGAAATGTCAGAGTTGAATGGTTTAGAAGCATGGTAATTGATTGTAGAATTGGTTGTACATTTAGGGAATGCGTTATGCATCATTTGCAAGTCCTGGAGACCAAGTTCGACTAGGTTTGACCATGAGTTGACCATGGGTGACCAAGTTGAAATTTTGATAGTTTGATGTTAGGTAATCAATTAAGTTGAATTATGGATTTCTGTAATGATTGAAGGTCGATTATGCAAGCAGTCGGTCGTCTTGGGTCCAAAAATTTTAAATCACAATTTTGACAAAGTAAACGATCTCATATTTCAATTTTGTTCCCAAAAATGGATTCTACTTGTTGTTTAGTTAGAGGGACCTTCATATAATGCTCAGTCCTTGTGTCATGTTTAGCATAGTTTTGAAGAATCGTTTGAGTGTCAAGCTGATTTGGGCAATCATGAGATAAATGTAATCATGCAAAGTGCAAAATGAGATGCAAACCTAAGACCTAGGACCTAGGCACTGATCATGTGTCGGTTGTTTTCATCATTGAATTTTTATTAGGTAGCCGAATAAATCAATGCAACATCCACTAGTTAGGAAACTATGAATATAAGAATATTGATTTGTATGCACAAGAATCAATACAACGCCCACTAGTTAGACAACCATGGACATATGAATATTGATTTTGTTTTTGGAATGTCGGATTAGATATAAGCACCAAGGCACAAATGCCAAGATGACCTAAATATCATGTCCATTTTGATATAGAAATTTGTATAGGCATCAAAACATAGACGCCGTGATGACCTGAATATGCCTTGCATAACAAACACATCAACTGTCAAGAGATCATTCTCAATCCAGTGTGAATTACTCTTAGTGACCCTTTATTGTTCACATCCTTAGGTAAGATCGTGTTTCACAGTAGGAGTAAGAACTTTCTCAAAAGATTATTAGATTTTCACATACAAGGAGAAAACAAAGAAAAGATTATACCCCCAGTCATCACTCTCTAAATCCTATAAAGGACATCATCGAAGAGCTCAAAGGGACACAATATGCAAAAATCTCAATCCGAATCAGTAAGCATACAAGGAGATAAAAGCATGTAAAAGCATGGATTGTGTTCAATTTGTGGTGATGTTTGATTTCGTTGTTGTAGATGCAAAACCCTTTCTGGAGAGGAGACAGACAGACAAACTCATATGTACCTTCAAAGGACTTTGACTGATATGACTCATCTGAGATATTGAGCACTGTAGGATATGACTTTGATTGCCCCCAAGTTTGAACATTGATAGGATACAAACGTTTGAGCCGATTGGTGCACAGATTGACTTTATTGAAAATAGGAATGCGGAAACAAACCGGGAGGTATGTGCAAACTAAAGCAAGACTGAAAGTTGGGAGAGACCAAGATTGTGATGATAGATGAGATTTGATAGGCACCAAAGCTAAAAGTAGCAGTGATAACAAAGGGACCCAGCAAGTTGGGTTCAAATTTCCCCTTGTGCTCTCTATGTGATTGATTTTTAGGATTCTCTCTCGAGACTAGATCGCCAACCGGAAATTCTTTGTGTATGACTTTCTTGTTATAACCTCTAGACATTCTCTTCTAATATAATCTGAGATGATCATAGGCTACTTGTCTATGCTCATCTAGTAGTTCAAGTTCTTGCAACCTAAACACTCTGTAGTCATCATCAGTTACTAGACAATGCATTCTGATTCTTAGTGATGGGATTTCAACCTCAATAGGCAGTACCACTTCAGACCCATAAACTAAAGTGAATGGTCTAGCCCTAGTGGGTGTTTTGATAAATTTTTTTGTAGGCCCAAAGAGCTGGATTGATCATGACATGCCAATCTCTTCCTATTTTATTAACTATCTGGTGTAAGATTTTCAATAGATTCTTGTTTGAAGCCTCTGCTTGTCTATTCCCTTGAGGATAGTAGATTTATGACCAATGTTGTGTAATCTTGAATTTGGCACATAGATCATCTAAGTCTCTATTCTTGAATTGTCCACCATTATCTGTGACTATATAATGTGGGATACCATACCGACATATGATGTAGTTCAGAATGAGCATTGAAGTTTGTTTGTCAGTTTCTTGAGTCAAAGGGACTACTTCTACCCATTTTGTAAAATAGTTTGTAGCTGTAATAATATGGGTATGTCCATTAGAAGAATGAGGATGTATGGCTCCTATAAGATCAAATGCCCATTAGTGAAAAGGTCATTGTGTAGTAAAGGAAATTAGATCTCTCCCTGGTGCATGAATTAAGTTACCATGTACTTGGCACTTTTGATAGTTCCTAGCAAACTTGATAGCCTCTATTTCCATTTCAGGTCAATAGTACCCAGCCCTAATAAGTTTTTGAGCTAGTGTTAAACCATTCGAATGTGAGCCACATATACCTTCATGGACTTCCTCTAATGCATGTTGAGACTCTTCCCATTCTAAACATCTAAGGAGTGTACCATCTAGACCTTGTTTTTACAGATCGTGACCAATGATGACATACCAAGATGCATTTTGGATAAGGTATCATTTCTCATGGTGGTTGAAGGTATCGGGAATGATTTGATCTTGGAGATAGGAGAAAAAAATTTTGTAGCAGGATGAATCATGACCAACAATAGTGCAAAACATGTGGGTTTTGGGGGAATCATATGTGGGATAAGATAGTGCTTCCACCAGGAACTCATAGCGTAGCTCATGTTCGGGGTGCTGTAATAAAGTAGAGAGTGTTGCCATAGCATTAACAGTCTTGTTCTCCATTGTAGGAATTTGTTCAAAGGTGATAGATATGAAATATTTCTTTAGATCATCTACCATTCTCTTGTATGAGATTAGCTTTCCATCTTTCATTTGATACACATTATTGACTTGGTGTATTACAAGTTGTGAGTCTCCATGAATGTGTAGTTATGTTACTCTCCACTCAATTGCTATCTTCATGCCATTGAGGAGGGCTTCATATTCAACAATATTGTTTGTGCAAGGAAACTTGATTCTGAATGCTTTAGGGATTGAGTATCCTTGAGGAGTGATGAACAATATGCTTGCTCTAGATCCATTCTGTGTATAGGAGCCGTCAAAGAATAACTTCCATGCTCTAGAAGAAAGATTCATGATAGAGGAATCTGGGAATTCCATTTGCATTGGTGTATCATCAAACAAAGGTGCGTCAGTGAGTTGATCTGCAATTACTTGGCCCTTGATAGCTTTTCTTTCAACATATTCAATGTCAAATATGTATACAGCTAGACAAGTTTTCTCAATCATTGAATAGTTCTTATCATATGCTACCAATGTTCTACTAATATAGTATATAGCTCTTTCCTTCTTGTTCTCATCATGTTGTGCTAGTAATGCCCCCAGTGATGTATATGTGGTGGAGACATATAATATCAATGACTTCCCTTGTATAGGAGGCATCAAAATAGGAGGATTTGATAGATATTTCTTGATATTATTAAAGTTATTTTCACATTCCTCATTCCATGCAAAAGTCACACCTTTATGTAATGTTTTTGTGAAAGGTTGTGATATGTCTGCTAATTGAGATATGAAGTGTCTAATAGATTCTACCCTCCCTTGTAATGTTCTCATTTGACTGATATTCTTTGGAGGTTGCATTTCCATGATAGCTTTGATCTTAGCTGGATCTACTTCAATTCCTTTCTTTGTAATGATGTAGCCTAAGAGCTTTCCAAAAGTGACACCAAAAGCACACTTTTTAGGGTTCAGTCTGTGACTAAACTTCTCCATTCGATCCAGTATTTTGCTCAAATCATTCAGATGTTCAGATCTTATCATTGATTTTTCCAAAGTATCATCAACATAATCCTCCATAGTTCGATGCATCATGTCATGAAAAACAGACGTCATAGCTCTTTGATATGTAGCACCTATGTTCTTCAAACCAAATGGCATGACATTCCAATAGAAGGTACCCCATGCACATGTGAAAGCAATTTTCTCTTGATCCTCTGGAGCAATTTTTATTTGATTATATCTAGAAAAACCATCCATTAAAGAATACATCTCAAAGCCTGCAGTCATGTCCACTATCATATCAATATTAGGTAATGGAAAATCGTCCTTAGGGCATGCTTTGTTTACATCTCTAAAGTCCGTGCACACTCTGATAGATTTGTCTAGTTTTGAAATAAGTACAATATTAGAGATCCATTCTACATAGTCAATAACACAAATGAATCTGGCTTTTAGTAGTTTCTCTAATTCAGCTTTGACCAAGAGTGCAACATGTGGATGCATATTTCTCAATTTTTGCTTAACAGGTTTGACTCCTTGAGCTATAGATAAATGGTGCATTATAAGATCAGGATCCAACCCTAGCATATCTAAATATTTCCATGCAAAGTTGATCTTCTTCTCTATTAGGAATGTAGTAAATGTTTGCTTTTCTTCTTTTGATAAGGATTGTGCTACATGGATTAACTGTGGTTCTTCTGTTGTTCCCAAGTTGATAGATTGAGTGGGCTCAATCAATGCTGGAGATCTATCCTATAAATGACTCGAAAGGACATCAAATATCTCATCCTTAGGTGCCTCAGAGAGGTTTTCACCTTTGGATACGTCTCTTATTTTTACTTTTGTAGGTTTTGAGACTGTCACAAAGTGGTTTTCACCCTCGGAACTCCTTTTATTTTTATTTGTATTCTTATTCTTTTGACTAAGATACTTGATGTCTGACTCTGTCATGCTAACGCTCAGTTCACTAATGGAATTCATCATAGGCTCAACTGCATTGAGGTAGCAAGCAAGGGCATAGTCATTTGGGAAGGTATAGATACCTTGGCTCAAATTTGTGGAGGTCTGGTCAAGAAGTTTAGGATGTTAGATAGTCAAAGCGGTGAAAGATTGGGAAATAGTGTTTACAGATATGGATCTATCATCATTGGTCCTAACCCAACTCTCGATTTCGAAGGTGATATTACAACTCAAAACATTCAATTCGTGAATAGGCTCAATGTCATTGTTTGTTTGATTGACCAAGATTAGCTGGTTCTTGTGGTGAAATTGTCTCTTATTCTATAGTAGGTTCTTGTGTTTCTACTACATTGATTCTTTTTACTGGATCATCTTCAGCTTCAAGGAGGTCTTTTATTTCTTTAGGAAAATACTCATAAGGAATGAGCTCATCAGTGGTGTCTGAATCATCACTGTTAGATTGTTTAGTTCTAAGACATGTGGGGAGTTCTTGCTAAGATAGAAAGGCTTCTTCTTATATCCTAGACCTATTGTATCCTTGTTGGTTCAACCATGGTGGTCAAGAGGTGATAGAAGACCCTTACCTTTTAGTCCTAGAGGTCCTTTTCCAGTATATCCCATTTTTGTGATCAATTTGTCCCCTGGTCCGTATGACTTCTAAGGAATTTTGAAGAAGTGGAGTCACATTTTTGGACTGATTGGGATTGAGGCTCATCCTTGTATAACCATGCAAGCACGACTTCTTCTTCCTCAAACTGTTGTTTAGATACTTGTTCTATGACAAAGCTTCCATTAAATATGACCTGGGATTCTTTAGCTGTAGGTTTCACTTTGTCAGAAGGTTGTCCATAAGATTTAGGGGAAAACGGGAGAGATGTGAGAGATAAAATAGGTTCCATTGTGTATTCTCCCATACCATTGTCTTTGATTTTGACTTCTTTAGAAATGTCTTCCATTTTGGATGTTGAAGCAATGTCTCTCTACTTAGTGGAAGATTCTTTGTTATTAGGAACAAGTTTATCAACACTTTCTTTCAATGCATTGCAAGTTGTGTATAGGTCCACTGGAATCGTCACCTCTACTCCTTCATAAGGAAATTTCTCACATTGATGGTTTGTGGAAGGAATAGATCTCATTTCATCTATCTAGGGTCTTCCTAGAAGGATGTTGTAAGCCAAAGGTAGATCAAGAACTTGACATATGGTGTCTCTGATAATGGGTCCTGTTCTGATAGGTGAGACAATAGTTCCCTTGGAAGATCTTTCTTGCTCATCATATGCTTTGATAGTTATCTTCTTCTTTGGATCAATGGTAGCTTCAGAGAATCCCAATTGTGTGATCAAGCTGTAAGAACAAATGTTGATACTAGCGCCTCCATCTATCAACATGCATTTGACATGATGGTTTTGGATCAAGTCTTCAATGTGCAAGGGCTGGTTATGCGGATGACTCAAGGAATTATCATCTTCCTCTAAAAAGGATATATACTATGGAGACGTGAAATGACCAACCATAGTCTGGAATCTATCTAAATTAAGGTTGTCAGGAACATTGGATCCAAGCAGAGCTTTGTTTAGAATGGCTCTATGAGCTGGAGATATCCGAAGCAACTCAAACCTGGAGATTTTTGCATTTGTATGCTGGAGTTGTTGGACAATACTGTATACTGTTGGCCTTGTGTCTTTAGGATTGATGATTTAGAGGCAACCTTCTATTTAGAAGTAGATGAAAGATTTAAAGGTATCTTAGGGACAATGGATGAATCTGGGATTTGTCCTTGCAGATGTGCCTGAGCTTGTGATCGAGTAACTGCATTTGCTGATTGATTTTCTCTATCTTTTCTTACAATTGTGATGACATTGCAACGCTCAGATAGGCATGGTTCAACCATATTGATGACAACATTGTTTCCAGAGTAGGCATAATTGACTTTAACACCCACATTAGGCTAAGAAGATGAATCTCCTTGACCATGTTTCAGAAATGGCTCAGTGAATACTGTATGATCATTATTACTTTTATTATTGTCAATTACAATTTCTCCATTATCAATTTTGTCTTGTATGATGTGTTTCAGGTGTATGCAATTATTATTCATATAACCCTTATTGCAATTGAAGTCACAGAAATCATTCTCTCTCTACCATTTTGGTTTAGGTTCAGGATCAAATACCTTTATCTCAGGCAAGGAGATGTTGTTGGCCAACAGAGTCTTCATGGTAGATTCTACGGATTCTCCAAGAGGAGTAAACTTATGTTTAGGATCTATAGCCCAAGGTTTATAGTTAGATGGCTTCTTGTTAGATTCTGTTGCTTTAGCTTCAGAAGATTTGATGGCTTGGGTGGAAATAGTGAGATTGAAAGTAGGTGCCTTAGATGGGGCATGAATAGTATCAACAATGCCATCTATGACGATGCCCTTTTTCTTGTTCCAATTTTTTCCTTTGTCTTTAGAATTAGATCCAGATTCATACTTGTCCTTTTGAAGTGATATGTCTCTTTTTTACACAAGTACTCTCTCAATTTTGATTGCATTTTCTACCATTTTATCAAAGGATGTATGATTTTGCATTTGCAAATGGTAGTTGATTTTTGGAATAAGATTGTTGATGAAAATTTACAGCTTCTCAGTTTCTGGAATAGGTTGAGCATATAATGAAAACTTCTTCCTCCTTCTTTTGAGAAAAGTCAGGAATGGTTCTCCTGACTTCTATTTCAGATTTCAAATGTCAATCATGGTGACCAGATGCTGGATGTTTTAGGAGTATTGTTGATAGAATAGTTTGATTAAATCCTCAAAAGTTTTGATAGTTGGAGGTATTTTTGAGAACCAATGAATAGCTGAACCTCCCAGACATCGAGAGAAAAGATGCATTAGGTAGGTTGGTTCATGCATGAACTCCATAGATTGAGTACAGAATTCTCTGACATGATCTTGAGCATCAGAGTTTCCATCATACTTATCGTATTTAGGTATTTCCACTTGCTTAGGGAATGCTGGCATGTACAACTCTTTATCAAATAGAAAAGGGCATAGAGTTTCCATGGAGAACTCCTGAGGCTCCTTTTCTTTTTCAAGTTTGTTAAGTTTGCCTTGCATGGCATGCATCTATTTCATCATAGCGGTGATTGGAGTTTCTTCCTCATGTGTAATGATATCTTCAACATTAAAGTTGGGAGGAAGTTTATCCCCTTGACGAGCTAACTCTAGGAAGTATGTTTCTCTGTCTTCTTTCAAGAAATGCATCATCATTTTCTTGAAGTCATCATCATTTTGATATCGATCAATTTCAAAAGGTGTGGGTTCTTGATCCACACCATGTTGTGATTGATGTCCTTGGGAACCATGGTTTGTCCCTCCTTGAGACATGTTAGGAGTTTTAGGACTCCGTCGGATAGATTGATGTGGAGTTTGTTGATCACCTCCGTGGGTTGATGGAGGGGGGGTATGTAACCAGTTTTTAATCAAAGATTGTTGAGACCGTCATCTTCGTAAAGACCTGAATTGTAGATTTTCTCAAAGGTTGGACCCACGTGAGTAGACAAAGGTAAGGTATTGGGTGCTTCTCTGGATTTTTTGTGTGAGGAGGCTATAGTTTCCACCATTAACCTTGGATGAAGCAAAAGAGAAAGATGAAGACACTGAAGAATTACTTGATTCAAGAAGATTGAATGATGCAACCTTGTCAAGATTGGATTGATTGAAGATTATATTGGATGTAAATGAAGGATATTGTGCCCTAGTAGTATGGGTAGAGGCCCAAAAGATGGTGAACACAAGCTCACAACACTTAGCCATTTTGTATGAAGATTGAATTTGAAGATAATTTTGACAAGGTTTTGACACAAGATGAAAAAGACTCAAATCAATAAATCAGAAGGCTAAATCAAACTCAAGAGACCACTTTAGGTAAATGATCAAATTCTTTCTAGTTTATGCTCTGTTCCTGAAACAGTGAATATTTTGACAAAATCTAGAAATAGGCTGCAAAAACTAGATTCCTGACAAATTTTGAAGGCTTCTGACAACTTTGACTTTAGCTTTGATACGAGTTTTGAAATTTTAGGATGATCTTGACACCAGAAAGGATTTTTGCTTCATATTTGCAATTTTTTTGTTTTCAGTTTTAGATTGTTTGTAAGATATCCTCTATTCAAGTTTGCAGATCTGTCTAATAGTTCAGGATTGTTTGTTTCCAAAGGACCAAATAGACAAAAAATATGCAGAACAACAAGCAAAGGGAAGCAAGCAATCATCTCAAAACAATGAACAAGGGAAAAAGAAACCTTGCGCATGAAAAGGCAATAGTGACTTATTGTGCTAATCCCTAGGAATGCTAATTGTGTATGTTCTCAAAAGTTTTTCAATAACGAACATAGTCCTAGAAAATGAAAAATTGGCCTCGCTAAGGTTTGTAGTAATGGTCTAACTGTGCAAATTTTATGATGTCAAGTGGGTGAACTCCAATCCAGGTGCATCGGGGTTTTGACACAGTCTGAGAATTTAATCAATCAGGATCTGCTAGGGAGATTTGACAGCCCAACAAGAGACCACACCTGTGAAGATTTACTCTACAAGGACATTTATATAGCGGTTGTTGCTACCACGGTGAAAATGGCTATTGCCACTTGAGGTTCCATCCACATGGTTGACCCAATAAAGGGAATGTCCACTACAGTTAACCCTCTCTAATGGTGACTCACAAAAGATACCACATGGGGACTTGGTCCAAATCCAAGGATTTGAGTTTCAAACACTACCCAAAATGGGAGTAGAGCATAATCCTCTAGCCTTATCACTTTTACCCAAACATAGTAGATAGATTAATCCAACATGCTAAGACTGAAATTATCTCACCAAGATTTGTGATGTCAACAACTATGTCTATTTATCTCTTCGAAGAGAGAACGTATAAATCAAAAGCTGAGGACCAAACCCAGTAGAATGTGAGACAATCACAATATCTAGCCTACCTACAAGGGGATCTATCGTCAAGAAGAACTTCACATGCATGAACAAGTGAATGAAGCCCAATCTCTCAAGATCATCCATGAATAGTGTTCATGGGGCCTATTTACTATGTGTAATAGATATGCAAAAAGCAAATCTATGTTTGTTTTATAGCCCAAAACCGAAGTGTGAATTATGAAAGATATAAAGGCACTCAAGCTTGACACAAGAGAGTTCATTTTTTATCCAAATTGAAGTGTTATCAGATTGAACAGAATACTTGAGTTCCTTGCAACGTGCTTAGTAGATTTTTACCTATTTTAGCAATTTTTGAGCATTTGTCTTCTAACTTTTGTACCCACGGGATGTACCTGCACCTGCAAACCACTGTTATGAAAAAATTACCTATTCTTGTACATGAAACCCACTATTATAAAAATCCATCAAAAAATAAACACAACTCGTTAACCCCACGTGGTAGAAAATCAGGTCAGTCAAAGATAATATGTCATTTGATAATCGAAAAACTTGCTGTCATAAAAAATCAGATTCTAACTAGTCTGCACTAAATCAATCATAACTTTTTCAAATAAAGAGGAAATTAATTCAAAATGATGAAAAATGAAAGATAACTCAAATACCTTTCCAAAAATATAAATTTAGGATCTGTATCATGTCATATGTGCATATACCAATAAAAACATCAATCGGATTTCATAAAATCAAGTTCTGACCAGTCTGCACTAAAATGATCATAACTTTTTTCAAATCAAGATGAAATTAATCCAAACCAATGGAAAATTAAAGCTAACTCAAATACCTTTCCATAAATATAAATTTTAGATCTGTATCATGTCATATGTGCATGTACCAATAAAAATATCAGTCGAATTTCATAAAATCAGGTTCTGACTAGTCTGTACTAAAATGATTGCAACTTTTTCAAATCAAGACAAAATTAATCCAAACCAACAAAAAATGAAATCTAACTCAAATAACTTTCCAGAAATATAAATTTCAGATCTTTATCATGTCATATGTGCACATACCAATAAAAATATCAGTTGGATTTCATAAAATCAGGTTCTGACCATTCTGCACTAAAATGATCATAACTTTTGCAAATCAAAGCAAAATTAATCAAAACCAATGGAAAATAAAAGCTAAGTCAAATACCTTTCCAGAAATATAAATTTTGGATTTTTATCATGTCATATGCACATGTACCAATAAAAATATTAGTCAGATTTTTTGGAAAAATAGCCCAAAAATTTATCACAAAATTCATAAAAATTAACCTTGTGGTCGTGGGTTCGAGAAAAATGATAGAAATTTGATAGAATAGAATAGAATGGAAACCTATTTCAGGGCCCCATGGTGGGTGCCAAAAATGTGTGTGTGAAAATTGTACCTAGCTGCAGACACAACACTTCAGTAAAACATTAGACGTTAGCAAAATTGAAATCTGTGAATAAATGAAACTAAGCTAACCAGACGATTTACTACCTTCTAGTAGATGCGAGTATGGTCTTCTCATATTAGAACAAATATCAGTGACAATGCAACACCTAAATGAAGGATTTAAAATGATGAAAGCAATGAAATATGAATACAAATTAATCTTTTCTTTTTTTGGATTTTTGATGCAATTAGATGAAAAACTTGAGATATGAAACTAATCTAGAATGAATTGAAATGATATGCAATTAATCTAACAATTCTATGAAGATGAATGCAAAAGTATGCAAAAGCTATGAAAAACTATGAAATGATCTCACAAAATTGCCTATCGCAAAAGCTTTGTTCTTCAGTTGTAAATTCGCTAGAGTAATTGTGCAAATTCGAGAGATAATTTATGAAGAGTTGGGCCTTGATTTTATAGAAATCCAGGGCTTGAGGATGCATTGAGAAAAACCATAAATCACTCTTGATAAACTCAGGTTGATTTTTGAGTTAACAAGAAATTAAGAATAAATAAACCCATAAAATCATGCAAAAGCAGTTTTTATCTCAAAATAGAGTTTAGTTCTCTTTTTCAACTCATCATCAGATGTTGAATTTAGAAAGTTAACAAATTGAAATTGAAAATTGATTTAAAGTTAACTACTTTTTTTATTGTGCATGATTTAATAAGAATTAATTTAATAAATAAAGTGATTTATTTTCCACTTAACTGATTTTTTTTTAATTAAAACAATTGATTTATGGGTTAATCAATTATTAAATCAAACTTTATTCCAATTAAATCATTAAATTTGACAAATTTGATTTTAAATCAATTAAATAAATATTCAATTGATTGTTTGTAGGAATTTTGATTTATTATCAAAATAAAAACAATATTAATTAGGAATAAATAGAATTAAATATAATTAAATAATTAAGTGGTAGAATTAAATTAATTAATTAAATATTCATCATATTCAATTAATCAACTTTATGATAAATAATGACATTTATCACCAAATAATATTCAATTAAAGATAATTATGATAAATTAGGAATATTCAAGGAATATTCCCCGATGCAGAATTAAGATAATCAATTAGGTTTTTGATAAACTGATGTGCAGATGTACCTTAGGTTCCAGGACTTGGATGTCGATTTCATTTGATTTATTGATGTACAAGGTTCATGAACATATAGCCCATTTTTGGGGTATTACAACTACTAGATCCACTACCTTTGCAACAACCAAACAGGCCTACTTTGCACCCATTCACAAAGCAACCTATAAAAGGACATTCTCCCTTGACTCCTAACCTTTAAATAGTCTTATTAAATGGAAAAACACTAAGGATTATAAATTTTTTAAGGCACTATCACTCACCTATTCTTCTAGGCAGCAAACCCTCCCTTCTAGGGTCCCTAGGCTAGGGCTTTTTCACAAGGACACTTGCAAATCTCTCTAGATCCCCCCAATGGATCTAACACATCCCTATGGACCTTGCAATACTAGATCTATCACAAAACATACTCATCCTTAAGAGTATTTGTTCACATTAATGAATGGTGTCAAAATGGACACCCTTCAATCAGCAACCTACCACCATTCTGTGGTTTTCCCAAACTCATTTCACCTATCCCTGCATTAGAACCATTATGTACAAGGATATAATACACCATTATACCTCTCCCACCAATCACAGTAGCCACAGGGGTGGGAGAGTGACTTTATTGTGAAGATTTCAACTCCTAAATGCTGACTGTGACTCCACATCGGGAACAGTCAAGGACACCAGTTAATTCCCTAGTCTTATTAGTGGTGAAAAAATTGAAATAAATGCATGGAAAGGTAAAATTCACCCAAGGAAATGATCTTACATTATCATCCAAACAAAATCACATTTTATCCAAGCATATGAATTCCCTATTAAGAGGACTGTACCCATGGGACAGAGATTCACAGTGTGAAGAGAAAATATTGTTTATTCATTGGAATTGTTACATTATTGATTCATTACACATCCAACTCCACATCCATCCAAACTTGTGGATCTTCACTATTATAGACTTCTAACTCCCCAAAAACCCGACTGTAACCCACTAACTGTCTAAAAACTGACTGTAACAGTCTTAAAACTTAATGTCATAGAACACATCAGAACTAAATTGTATGAGTTTGGAGGTGATTGTGGTCTATCGTGCCAACATAGAGTGAACCATAGCAATAGCTGAGAGTGTTGTGCAACATTAGGAGTACACTTGTTGTTGATATATTCTAAGGACCATGACATTGATAGCACAACGATTTCTTGGTATGCAAACTATGTAATGTTGTTGAACTTGTAACTAATCATTCAAGCAAACACAATTTGGAGGCAATGTAGTGACTATAAATATTTGGTGATAAGGCTTTACTAAATTCAAGGAAAATCAATTGGCAGGTGCCAAATTTTGCAACCTTTGCCAACATGCTCCCTACCTATGTTAGAATGGAAGCTTTGAAAACAAGGTATGGACATTCATGCTTTAAAAACATAAAAAAAACATGGAATTCCTTAAAATAATATGGTTTTATGGCTTATAGTGGTTGCAGGATATGCACAAACATGATTTGTTGAAAAAGCTATTGAAACTTTCAAGAAAATGCAATTGACAGGTGTAAAGCCAGATTCAACAATCTCTGCTAGCATCCTCCCAACATGTGGTAAAATAAGAACTTTGGAATTGGGTATGGACATATATCAAACCATAATTAAGGTGGACTTATGTCAAATATTATGTTTATGAATGCTCTGGTACATATGTATGAAAAGTTTGGAAGCACAAACAAGCATATTAACTATTTGACGGAATGCCTCAAAAAAATGTTGTCTCAAAAAGAGAGTTTATACAATTATCATATGCAAGAGAATGCTCATACCCAGCATTGAGAATGCTCATACCTAGCACTGAGAATGCTCAATTGATCTTTAATAGTAATTGGTTGCTGCAAACTTACATAATACCCTATATAACATCAATCAATCTTTCCATCAACACAAACACCTTATAAATGTCTATGCATAGTTTTTAAGACACTGCAATGACTTACAATATTTTAAACCTATTTAATATAACATGGATTCTGATGAAGTTTTTAATAGGTGACACTAACTATGGAGTCCTTTTTTATCTATCACTTCTTGTAATACTTCTAGACTGGAACGCCATGCCAACTGATTTGTATCATGTGTACACTTCTTCCACCTGATTTATTGACAATGCACTTAAACACAAGTTATCACAGCGCATTCAACATTTATTACAAGAGAAATTTTTTGAGTAAAATTGATAATGCATCATGACAACATTCTAAAATAATTTAAAGTAATTAAAGATCTGTAGTGTAGTAGCAACTGTACACATCATGCAAAAAGTGGCAATTATGTAACAAAAATAATATTAGATGTATGACCACATTAGAAGCATTCTAGAAAGGTAGATGTATATTAGTGTTGGTAGCATTTGAAACATATTATCTAACTGTATGTGGTTTTTTACATAATGCAAAGATAGACAAGTATCTAATAGAAATAATAGAAAGAAATACAACTTAATAAAACTTGTACAACATACAAACTGAATAGGAGTGTAGAGCATCAACAGTGATATCAAACTAAGTAGGGACAATAAGGAATGAAGACAACAATTATAACAGTGAATAAAATGATGGGGATGGTGATAAAGTTCAGAGAAAAGCACAAAAGAAGAAATCAGTTCCATGATTAAAACAAGTATCAAGAATCCAATGACATTAGTGTCTAAAAATAGAGAGCATATCCAATGCAAGACTATGATCCAAATATTTTCAAAGCATTCATCAGAATAGTGATATGAAAGAGTGTATTCATTTCTTTACAAAGGATTCTAGTAGAGGAAAGCCCATAGGAATGGCATAAATCTTCACAAATATCACAGTGAAGACTCCCTTAATTACAAAGATATGTGTATGCACGTGAAGGCAATGTTGAGCTATCAAAAGGGATGGAAAAAGGTTGGAGAACATTGATGGGTAGTCCTTGAAGAGGTAGTTGATTAATACTGCTAATGGTCAAGATGGAAAATGAATAGATATGTCATTCACATAAAAAGAGCAGTCATTAAAAGTTAGTCTGGATACCAAAGTACATGATTTATTTAAATATGGTGTTCATCAACATAGCTAATTTGACAATTTATCTAGATAGAAAATATACAATACAACAGTTGTAGAAAAATACCCTTAGTCCATAATTGCCAATAGTTTTTGCTTTAATTATTCTTACATGTCGTCTCCTAGATATTATCTGAAAGGACCACCAACAATCAATATTGAAAAAATTATCATAAAATCAAGTTAAAGTTTTGGAGAAATGTGAAGAAAAAAAAATAGGGTCCAGGTAAACTTTAGGATTTTCAAAAAAATACATGTCTACATTCTGAATCACATATTATGTGGATCTTCACATGTCTTTATTCTATAGACTCATAGACTCAGAAGAGCCTACTTGTTAAGACCTGCAAGTTTGTTGAAACTCTCTAGATTCTACAATATTTGTAGACCAAATGAAAGACTACCTAATTCTTCCTTAAACAAAAACAAAAACCATTACAAATGTTTTAAGATCATTAACAGTCCTGACCAAAATCCTTTAGTGTAGAAATCAAGATACACTAATGCATCTCCCAGTTGAACCAAAACATGTCTTTCTTATCCATTATTTGTCAATCAAATTTGTAAATATTTAGTGAATAACATCTCAACCTTGTACACAACAAATCTAGGATCCATTACCAGTGTTATGCATCCAAACATATGCCAACAATGATATGTATGAAACATTTTGACGTCACTGCCTCATCTCAGACATAGATCTATCATATTATGATTCTATTTTTTTCTTCTCATATCTTGATGAAACAAGGGTAGAACCCCAGTGAGGAAATGGTACGCCTCATGCGGAAGGCCCTAGTGATGGTGACTTGGAACATGCACTGCTTAGAAAAATTGGTGAATGACCATACTATTGTTGATATGGAGAAGATATGTTGGTTTTCTTGCAGGGAACCGGCCAATAGCGTCATATGAGTGGACATTTAGTCTTGGAAAAAAAGTTCCAGTCATGTCACTAAGCACTTGTAGGAAGACTCTATGGGCCATCAGAGGATAACCCGAATGTTAGTGGCATTTGATAGAGACCATATGAGGCATATGAAGTGGTTGGAAGCCTATAAAATGTACCAATCTGTGGAGAATTGTCAGCATGAGATTGCAAACCATATGCACTATTGTTAGAGTAAGGATTGTATGAAGATGATGCTACCTCTCTAGATGTATAACTCCATAATGGTTTTACTTGATCACGAGAGTGGCCAGGTAGTTTTGGGGAATGATTTTCCTGCAGAAGATAAACTCCTGCCAGTCTTGATACTAGCCTAGGAAGAGACAATTGTCCAACTACTCTTGCTAACAAAGTATTTCCTCCCAATACATAGCCATTCATACATGAAATAGAAAATTCAACACAATGTACATCAGAAAATTTAACAAAACCACAACCCTTGTTAGAATCATTCGTATAGTCCCTAATGACTATGGCTTCATCTATTTCACCAAAAGAAGAGAACAACTGAATTAATTATTTCTCATCAATATTAAGAGGCAAATATTCTACGTACGATTTTGATTCGTCTATTTCTTTACCAATATTATATTCAAAACTAGATTTCGTATCTGCATGTAGAAAAGAACAACCTTCAGCCTCAGCTAATCTTTTTGTCTCTTTTATTTTATCCCTCTCTAATTCAAGCTCACTTTTAAAGGAATCATTAAGGTCCTTTCGGTTTTGAGCTTCCAAAGTAGTGCGTGCAAATAGATATCCAAAAAAACCTTATTTATGGATTCAATCTCCCTAATTATTGAATTAAGCCGCAAACAGATATCCAAAAAAAACATACGTAAAGACAACAATTTGCTATCTCACAGAATTTAAGTATTAAGAAGTGGTCCCTTTTCAATCATTAAAACCCAAGATAAGAAAAACAAACCAGACAAGATAGTACACCCCCTCCCTTCTTCACCATGTCTTCCACAACTTTCTTTGTATCTTCCAAATATGCTTTCAACAAATCCACCGGTTTTATTTCATCCATTATGCCAAATGCACGAGCATACCTGATGGCCTCTATCCAGTCGCCATTTTTAGAAAGCTTGTCCACAAATTCTACACAGATACCAAACCTCTATCATTCACAAGAACAAACCTAATGAATCCTATAGATGAACTGCAAATTAAGTTATAACTTATTATGTTTTATTGCCCCAACACAATCTTTAAAATGAAATAAGTTATTGAATTTTCAACATAGCAGTCGTCTGTCAAAATCCTTTATCCCCAGATTGCCTCTAAGCACCCTACTTAAGTTCATAAAAACTCTTTTCTTTAAAATGCGTAGAGAAAAACTAATCACAAAGCTTTTATAAAAGCCTAAAATATAGATACATTTTATGATCTATAGAATAATTCAAGAAGCCTTAGAGATCCCAGAACCATCAATTTATCACATGTTAAAATGCCAGCTAACAAACCTGGACATGAACTCATCACTAAGATGGCACAGGTTAATTATGAAATCTCATAGCAAGTACTTGCTGAATCTGCACATCAGACCCACCTAGGATGGCAGAAACACAGAATGTGGCCCAAACATAGGAAAAACATAGGTTTTTCATCTTTAAAACCTCAATCTAACTTACACTCTTCTTGCAAAGCATCTGCAATCTTCCTTGAGCAATTGAAGGCGATTTTTCAGCAATTTTAAAGTTTTCATTTTATTTCTATTTTTTTTCCAAGCATTTCTAGAATTATTTTAATTTTATATACTATTTTCCTTAGGGGAGGGTTTATATAATAAAAATATTGTTCTTACTACAGTAATTGTTAATTGAAACTACTAGGGGCTAAAGATGAGTGTAGGTGTCGATCACTTAAGTACCACCTTGCAATGTGAAATTGTGTCAAATAGGTAACACAGAGGGAGGACAAGAAATGAATGCAGCTCCCATAGTGATGGAATAAAAAATGATGAAGACAAACACAACCATTATAGTAGTGATGAATCCTGACAACACAAAAATAGAGGAAGAAGTGACAGAGATTGTGGGCTTCATTCATAGTCCAAGGATTCACAACACATCCACTTCATCAAGCTCCAACAATATCCAATCAGAAGATTGTTTTGTTCCATGAAACATGTCAAGAATGCAGTCTCTGCTTCAAGGTACAGCCTGAAACAAATACAAGCAAGAGGTAATAGACAAAGTTTAAGAATTTTTTTGAATATAGAACAGCCTTCCTATATGGAAAGAATTTGCACATATGGAAAAAAGGTACAGGGTGCCTACTCCACATGACTTAAATAGGTTGTTGGTAGAAAATGTAGTGGCAAATGCAAAAACAAATGTAGAATAGAAAAGGAAGCAATGATGCACATATGGATGCACCATATTATAAGATGGATGAACAAATGGAAGAAATTGTACACTAGTCTATTTTCCAATAGCTTCAAATGAAGAGATAGTGTTCTTTGAGTCCATAGATGGCTCAAACAAAATAAAAAATGTAGAGAATTTGGGTATAATGTTAAAGGAGATTGTATTAGAGGTGGGGACAGAAAATGTGGTTGCACTACACTTTTAAAACCCTTTGAGGTGCCCATTACTTCAATCTTTTATTGAAAAATTTAAAATATACATGATCTTGATTGGGGAAAGCCTATGGTAAAGATAAACATCTTCAAATACATCTACAATCACCTTTCAGTACTTAGTTTGGTGAGAGATTACAACTAGGGGAAAAATCTTGTGCAAGTGGATGCATCATTTTTTGTAGCTAACTTCATCACCTTGAAAAGCATTTCTAGTATGGTAACATCTTTTCAGCAGATGCTTATAAACTAAAAATGGTAGGCATCTTCTTATTCAAAGAAAGCTAGTTGAGAGAAAATTGCTAAGACAATTTATAATAAAGTATTCATGAAGAGATCTTCAGAGATTATCAAGATACTTCAAATTTTATTTTAAAGTTTAAATTTTATCATTAAATGTTACTTTCTCTAAATTTTAATTACAAGATGTTAGATTTTTTAAATTCAATTTTTAAGTGCAAATTTAATTTGCTTGACAGCGTCAGAACCTATGGTCAAAGTTTTGTGCTAGGTGAGTTGCGAGTTGATGGATTGAATTCATGAGGTGATAGACAGGGCCAAGGAGGCCATCCAAAACTATTACATGGGAGAAAGACAACATTCAAACCAGTTTGGAACATCATTAATTGGAAGTGGAACAATCAACTCCACCAACTCAATCATGCAGTATAGTATTACCTCAACTCCAATTCTCTTCAATGGACTTTAAATATGTTTATGGCCAAGTTATGGAAGGCCTCTCAACATGCATTGATGAGTAGCAGATACAGAAGAAGGCTAAGGGGAGGCTCTTTTCTTCTGCACTAGCAAATCCAAGGGAGACCCATCCAAACATCAAGTAATAAAATATTTAAGTATTTACTTCACTTCTATTTAACATTTTATGTGTACAATCATTGCTTACTAATACTTGCACACTTGTAAATGTGTCAAGACTATTACCAAAAGTATAGACAATATCAACCCAAAACTACTACAACAATAAATATTTTTTTGTTTTTATATTTTATTCAAACACACATACAGCTTGAAATTCACTAATATGATACAACTTACAAATCTAAATGTGCTAGTGCAATGAATATACAAACCTAAAAGGAAAAAATATTTCTAGAGTTTCTAAGTCACTCTAAATTTGATCTACTCCTTAAGGGTTTCCACAAGATGGTCTTATCTGCTACACTTCAAGGGTATCCAAATAACACCAGATGCTACGAAAATATCACAAGCCTAGGGATATAGATGATTTTGATTTCATGTCTTCAGTCACTTTATCTTTTCCTCCAAGTGCTACATATACATTGTATGCTTCCTCAATCAATGGAAATCTGCCTAACAAGCTCGTTCCTCAATCAATGGAAATTAAGTGATAATTCCATTAGCCTATTATTAACCCTAGCTGACTCATTCACCTTATTTCCTTATTTAATTGACCCTAATTAGCTAATCCCCTTTCATTGACCCTAACTGATATTTCGTGACTTAACTGACCCTAACTATTCATGTACTACAAGCACACTCACTCAATGCTACTATTATTCATCCCACACCGAATTTTCTTTCCCTCAAGCAAGTTAAAGTTGACTTTTCTAAAATGTCAATTGACTCTCAATTTAAAGTTGTGCCATGCACAATCTTAGTAGTCAAAGATCAAAGCCAATAATTCAAATGCATCATTCATTTCTGCTCACAAAATGGAATTACTCTCTAGATAAAATTTATTAAGAACATTTTTTAAAGAAATAGGTGTAACAAATTTTTGGGTTACTTTTGTGGTCACCAAGCTTAAAGCAGTGAAAATATTGAGTACACATACAAAACAAGGATCACCTGCATTGACATGCTGGATGTTTGACAATGCAAAAAACTCTTCTTCATATCTCCATAAATACCATAGTGATAGTATGATGGCATTTAAGAAATGCATGTACTTGCCAACCTTATTCTACAAACCCTTCCCAAAAGTTTCCACTTTGGTTGCTACTTTTAGAGAATAACACCTGTAATTTGTACAACACCATCAATGATAAGGTATCCACCTTAAATTTTGGTAGCTACAAGTAAATTCAAAGAACTATACCTGCCATTTTAGGCATCTGTGTGTGTGAATTTTGTACCTAGATATAGACACAACACTTCAGTAAAACATTAGAGGTTAGCAGAAATCAAAATCGTGCAGTGAAATGGAAACTAATCTAACCAGATGATTTACTACCTTCTAGTAGGTGCGAGTATGTATTCTCAGATTGGATCGGGATCAGTGACCTTGACAACACCTAAATGAAGGGTTTGAATGCAAAATCTAGATATGAAATGAATGCAAATTAATCTATACTTTTGTATTTTCTATGCAATAATGAATGAAAAACTGATATGCTATGAATTGATCTAACAATGATATTCTAAATGATATGAATGCTCAAAAACAATGAAAATCTCACAACAGCTCGAATTCGCAAAGATGATTCTTCAGTCTCCAATTCGACAGTGTGAGGATGCAATTCGTGGATGGATCCAAAATGAAGAGCTAAGGACTTAATTTATAGAAATCCAGGACTTTGGAGGTGCATGGAAAAAGCCATAAATCACTCTTGATAAACTCATGTTGATTTTTGAGTTATCAAGAAATTAGAGATAGATTTACTCACAAAAATCATGCAAATCAGCTTTTTGATTTAAATCAAAAGTTGAGATCAGCTTTCAACTCAAAAGAGAGTTGAGTTTAGTTAATCAATTATTAAATCAAACTTTTATTCAAAAACTATATTATTAAATTTGACAATTGACATTAATTAATTAAATAAGAATTTAATCAATTAGTCATAGGATATTTGATTTATTGTCAAAATGGAATAATACAATTTAGGAATAAATATAATTAAATAATTAAGTGGCAGTATTAAATCTAATTAATCAAATATTCAGAATATTCAATTAATCAAACTTTAGGATAAATAGGATTTATCGCCAAATAATCATTAAATTAAAGATAATTAGGATAAATAAGAATAAGGAATATTCCCCGATGCAAAATTTAGGATAATCAATTAAGATTCGATAATGTTCAGATGTGCCTTAGGTTAGGACTTCGATGTCAATTTCGTTTGATATGTTGATATAGGAGGTTAATGTACCTATAGCCCATTTTTGGGGTATTACATTTTGCCCCTCTTTGAATTGTTGTGTGAAGTGCAGTGGTTCAAAGACAGTCTGTCTATAATGTTTGAAACTGATGTTTGAAATTGAAATTGATATAAAGCAGAAATTGTGATATGAGACAGAAGCTGAATGAAATTGATATGAAGATGATAGGTCTTGAATGACCAAAGATAATGTTAACTATAACAACAAATGAACTGATGATTGCGAAAAAGTGTCAAAACACCTGATTCTGAACCTTATGATTGCGAAGAAGTGAGTGACCGATTCCAGACCCGATTGTCGATAAGAATCACATTGGTATAACATCTGAACCCTTCAGTTACGAAGAACCAAGGAAATAACACTAATGAACCAATGGTTACAAAAAAAAAACTGATAAAGTTTACAAGACTAGGAGAATACCAGATTGATATGGATCTCGATGAATCTGGTATGCCCCAAGCGATGATTGATTTGCCCCAAGAAATGAGGTCTTTTTGATGAATCAGTAACTAGACGTTGTTGTTGTCTTGATTACTGAGGAAAGATATGATTTCAAATTTAGATTACAGACTTTGAATGATGTGCAATACCATGCCCCCTTCAGGATAAAAATTGAAATCTGACAAGAAAAGTCAGTGTTGAATAGTTCAAAAGCATGTTAATTGATTCGAGAAGTGGTTAAACACATTCGAGAACACATTCTACATCATTTGGAGGTCCATAAGACCAAGTTTGACTAGGTTTGACCATGAGTTGACTATGGTTGACCAAGTTGGAATTTAGATAGTTTGATGTAAGATAATCAGTGAAGTTAAATGCTGGATTTCTATGACGATTGAAGGTCGATTATGCAAGCAATAGACTGTCCTAGGTCCAAAAATTTTAAATCATGATTTTGACATAGTAAATGATCTTAGATTTTGATTTTGATCCCGAAAATGGATTTAGAACATCGAAATTAGCCAGAAGTGCAACTTTTGTGAAAAATGGAGCACTTTGAAAATTAGGTCAAAAGCTATATAAAGGCCAGAAGGGTCATTTTCCATTCATTTCAACCTTTTGACTTTAGAAATCTTGTGGAGCCCTTTGAGCAAAAATGGCAGAAAAGGCAACAAAACCAAAGGTACCTGTGAGTTCGCATCGATTTGAGTGCAACCAAAGACACCAGAGACCTCGACAGTACGGACATCCGGTAGGTGGACCTCTTTGCTTCTTTGAAAAGTTGATTTTTGCATGATTTATAGCATTTATAGCATTTTTCGTACGTGTTTTAATTTTGAATTTTTGAATGCATGGAAACTCATACGACTCTCTAGTGAGACTCGTATGACTTTTGAACTGTAGATAGGTTGTTGTCTCATTAACCCCCAAGACTCGTATCAGAGGGACCCAAAAGTAATATGATGTTTCGTCAGGTCCCTCATAACTCGTACGAGGAGGAATACATTGTTGTATCACTATGCTTTGTCGTATGGTATGATTTAGAAACTCGTACAACTCTTCCTGCCAGTCTGAAGTGTCGTATGGAAAACAGCGAGCCTAAAACTTAGTATGAGGTCAAATTTTTGAGTTTTCTGATCTTTTAGCCTGATTGCTGACCTTTTAACCTACCTTGTGAAATACTGAACTGTCCCATTTTTGCTCATGTAACCTGTTATGTAACCAAATTACTCATAGGATTCCCTATTTCTATGCTATGTAGGTCATATATCTAGATGTTCATGTATGGATTTCACATCCCGCTACTCAGAGATTATGTGTGTCACTGTCAGACCCGATGAGGGTACATCTTGCTTCCTGTGGATTTGAGTACCTTATTCATTTACCCAAGATTAGGGTAAATCACAGACTTTTGACTGCTCTGATTGAGAGATTTCATTTGGAGACCCAGTCATTCCATCTACTGACTGGGGAGATCATTCTTACCCTTGAGGATTTGTATCGTATACTACACATTCCTTTCCATGGAGGTCGGCGGCCAGAGTATGTGAGTTTGGGGAACTCAAGTTTATTAGCATTCAAATGTCTCTTTGGAGATGATACTCAGATGACTGGCTCCATTTCTCGGGAGACTTTAGTACAATGTTATGGATAGATGCACCGGCTAGAGTGTATTATTGTCGGGATGATAGGAGGGATTATCATGTCTAACCATCAGCACAACGGTCTATTGATGGGCTGGGCCCTGATGGTTGCACATCTGATGGTGACACCTTCTGAGTTGGCTTGGGGTCAGTGTCTTTTGGCCCATATGTTCTCTAAGATGCACGAGGTAGTGTATTAGGAGAGCAAGTATTTCACAGCTGGAGCATTAGTTTTACAGATATGGGTGTGGGAGCATATCCCCATGTTGAGACCAGTATGTACCTCACAGAGGCAGCCTCAGGAGCCTGTCATTTATATATATGTTGGATATGTCATACAGGGACTGATGGGTCACATTGAGTACTAGAGGTGATGCCTCGATGATATGACTTTTGTTTTATGGAGACCATATGTGGGTATAGAGCCTTGGCCTACTGCTCAAGAGTAGTTTAGTTTCTTCTTCCAGAGTCATGTATTGATTGGGAGGTCATCGTCCACTTTAGAGAGATTCATCATTACCAGGGTGTGGCGGCAGTATGGGTGAGTGAAAGATGCACCAGAGGATTATGCCACATATGCTCGGATAGCTCGAGAGCTAGGACTCGGATGGACAACGAGGCTCTCTTATACTTTGTGTTCACATGAGTACAGTGCTATCATTGGTAGAGATTGGGAGTACCGACCAAAGGTACTTGATGCTGGAGTTATAAATGGATTCATTTCTTGGCTTGCTGACCATTCCATCCACAAGTTCTCAGATCCTACAGAGCTTATACCTTCCATGGAGGAGGTCATGGATGTGACCAGAGCACCATTGAGACAAGGTCCCAAACCCACACAGGTTCCTATTGTGCATCCCACACCTTCGAGACCTAGAGCGATGGCTCCTCTTTAGAGACCATCAGCATAGATGAGGCCCCCTCATCCCACTAGTTCTACTGCAGGTAGATCTACAGGTTCTCATAGATGAGCTAGGGGAGAGGGTGGTACTCTAGGAAGTGTTGGTGCAGCTGATGAGGTACTTGCAGCAGAGCAGGTTGTGGGTGGTGGTATGGATCCGATGGAGGAGGATACTGGATTTGATCTAGGTGCACAGGTTAGATGCCGTAAGACAATGAGAGAAGAGACTACAGAGTAGACTACCCCAGATACTTAGATGCCAACAGCCGATGTTGATCCTACCGTTCCTCTTACTCCTCAGGAGACTATCAGACAGCTCAGATTATAGGTCAGGGACCTGAAGGTTCACAGTGTGTGGTGGGAGGAGAGATACATAGAGGCTGATAGACAGTGCACTGAGCTTCATTCAAAGGTTGAGAGATTACAGGCCGAGGTGATTCATCAGACCGCACGAGCAGCTTACTATTTGTCCACATATTACACTATTGTTCCTACTGCACAGAGAGTCCCTACATACTCCCAGTACATGATGGCATCAAAGGGAGCCATAGCACCTAGAGAAGAGGCAGTACCAGATGCACCACCTCCACCAGATGCAGAGGATTAGGCTGACAGTTGATTTGTGTTGATATGTTCTGATATACTATGCTCTTTTTGATCATTGATATACTATTCTGACTTTGATAGCTCACATGAGCATATTCTTTTGTACATTGTGCCAGTAGTGCACCCCTGACTAGTTCAAGATTTTTGATATATATGAGATCGATATTGTGGTTATGACTTCATTTGTACTTGTCATGTTTTTTATTTATGATGATATCATGTGATGTTTATGCTATGAGTAGTGTAGAATGTTTGTATGGATATATGCAATGCAATGATTTCTTTCATATGTATGGATGTAATGCAAATGTGTTTTGATTATGAAAAGATGTATGTATGATTTATGCTTATGCACATGGATGTATTGTAATGCAACAAATGGTGATGACATGAAATGTAAATGCAACGATACACATGATATGTTTTGCAAGAATTGATGAAGACAAGTACTCAGTCTTATGTCAAAAAGGATGTTTAACCCAGGAGGATAACTGCTTGCAATGTCATGAAGAGACCTTTGAGTTCGGTTTCAGCTCTTGTTAGATTTGAATAGGTGATTGAAGAATCATTTAAGTGTTGAAGTTTGTTTAGCCATTGTGAGATCATGCATTTATGCAAAATGCAAAGAAACATGTAAAAATGCAACCTAAGACCTAGGACCTAGTCACTGATCATGTGTCGGTTGATTTCATCATTGAATTTTTAGGTAACTGGATAAATCAATACAATGCCTACTAGTTAGGAAACTATAGACATTTGAATATTGATTTGTATGCATAGGAATCAATACAACACCCATTGATTAGGAAACCATGGATATATGAATATTGATTTGATTTTTCAGAATGTTGGATTAGATATAAGCACCAAGGCACAAGCACCAGGATGACCTAAATATCATGTCCATTTTGATATAGCAATTTGTATAAGCATCAAAACATAAACGTCGCAATGACGTTAATACACCTTGCATTACAAACACATCAAGCAATCAAGAGATCATTCTAAATCCAATGTGAATTACCCATAGTGACCCTTTATTGTTCACATCCTTAGGTAAGATCACGTTTCACAATAGAAGAAATAACTCACTCAAAAAGACAATAGTTAAATCAAACTTCCTTGAATTTTCTGGGTATCAATGGTTGAGGTACGCATGGCCATCCAATTCGAGATAGAGGCTCTTACAGTCAGACACCATTTCAATCTAGAATTTCCAAAGTTGTTAGATTTTCACATACAAGCAGAAAACAAAGAAAAGATTATGCCCCCAGTCATCACTCTCTAAATCCTGTACAGGACATCATCGAAGAGCTCGAAGGAACATAATATGAAAAAATCTCAATGTGAATCAGTAAGCATACAAGGAGATAAAAGCATGTAAAAAGCATAGATTGTTTTCATTTTGATGTTTGATGTTTGATTGCGTTGTTGTAGATGCAAAATCATTTCTGGAGATGAGACTGACTGACTGACTCAAATGAAGCTTCAACGGACTCTGACTGGATATGATACGTCTAAGACATATTGGAGGCCATAGGATATGACTTGATTGCCCCCAAGTTTGAACATTGATAGGATACAGACGCTTGAGCTGGTTGGTGTACAAACTGACTTATTGAAAACAAGAAAGTGTAATCAAACTAGGAGATATGTACAAACTAAAGCAAGACTAAAATCTGGGAAAGACCAAGATTGCACTGATAGATGGAGCATTTTGAAACAAGTGGCACCCGTTTGCCAAGTTTTCACCATCTTGGCAGAGATTCTATTTTTGCTACCAAGGCACCTGTTTCCAGGTTTTCACCAAGGCACTTTTTCTTTTTCTCATTGTTTATTTTTATTTTCATTTATTTTCAATTTTTTTGTACTTTTTGATATTTTTTCAATTTTTTTGTGAATCATCAATGTGCCTATTGCTAGGTTTTCACCAAGATGTTCATTTTTTTAGGACTTTTTTGAATTTTGAAGACTTTTTAAAGATATTTTACCATAGACTGAATGCCTTAGGTGTAGAATTTCTTCAGATGGAGAACATTGATTGGTTCTCGGAGCTGTTCTCCTTCAGTCGTTGAGAGTTGATAGGCACCAGAGCCAAAAGTAGTAGTGATAACAAAGGGACCCATCCAGTTGGGTTCAAACTTCCCCTTGCATTCTTGATGTGATTGATTTTTAGGATTTTCTCTCAAGACTAGATCGCCAACCTGAAATTCTCTGTGTTTGACTTTCTTGTTGTAACCTCTAGACATTATCTTCTGATATACTCTGAGATGATCATATGTCACTTGTCTGCACTCATCTAGTAATTCAATTTCTTTCAACCTAGACACTCTGTAGTCATCATCGGTTACTAGACCATGCATTCTAATTCTTAGAGATGGGATTTCAACCTCAATAGGCAATACCACTTCAGACCCATAAACTAAAGCGAAAGGTGTAGCGCCAGTAGGCATCTGATACTTGTTCTGTAGGCCAAGAGAGATGGATTGATCATGAGATGCCACTCTCTTCCTATTTTATTAACTGTACTGTGCAAGATTTTCAATAGATTCTTGTTAGAACCCTCTGCTTGTCCATTCCCTTGAAGATAGTAGATAGATGACCAATGTTGTGTAATCTTGAATTTAGCACACAACTCATCTAGATCTTTGTTCTTGAATTGTCCACTGTTATCTATGATTATGGAATGTGGAATACCATACCGACATATGATGTAGTTCAATATGAACATAGATATTTGTTTTCCAGTTGCTTGTGTCAAAGGGACTTCTTCTACCCATTTTGTAAAATAATCTGTAGCTGTGATTATATGGGTATGTCCATTAAAAGAATGAGGATGTAGAGCTCCTATAATATCAAAGGCACATTGATGAAAAGGAAATTATGTAGTAAAGGGAATTAGATCTCTCCCTGGAGCATGAATTAAGTTTCCATGCACTTGGCACTTTTGACAGTTCTTTGCAAACGTGATAGACTCTTTCTCCATTTTAGGCCAATAGTACCCAGCACTAATAAGTTTTTGAGCTAGTGTTAAACCGTTCGAGTGTGACCCACAAATACCATCATGGACTTCCTCTAATGCACGTTGAGACTCTTCTCATTCTAAACATCTAAGTAGCGTACCATCTAGACCTTGTTTGTATAGATCATGACCAATGATGACATATCGGGAGGCATTATGGATAAGGTATCTCTTTTCATGGCGATTGAAGGTATTGGGAATGGTTTGGTCTTGGAGATAGGAAAATAGGTTTTTGTATCTAGATGACTCATGACCAACAACAGTGCAGATCATGCGGGTTTCAAGGGAATCATATGCAAGATAAGGTAGTGCTTCCACCAGGAACTCATAGCATAGCTCATGTTCAGGCAGCTGTAATAAATTAGATAGTGTTGCCATTGCATCAGCAGCCTTATTCTCTGTTCTAGGTATTTGCTCAAATGTGATAGATATGAAATACTTCTTTAGATCATCTACCATCCTCTTGTATGTAATGAACTTTTCATCTTTAGTTTGGTACACATCATTGACTTGATGGATTACAAGTTGTGAGTCTCCATGAACATGTAGTTTTGTCACTCGCCACTCAATTGCTATTTTCATACCATTCAAAATGGCTTCATATTCTGCAATATTGTTTGTGTAAAGGAACTTTAATCTGAATGCTTTAGGTATGGAGTATCCTTGAGGAGTTATAAATAATATGCCTGCTCCTGATCCATTCTGTGTATAGGAGCCATCAAAGGATAACGACCATTCTCTAGAAGAAAGAGTCATGATAGAGGAATCTAGAAATTCCATTTGCATTGGTTTATCATCAATCATAGGTGCATCTGCTAATTGACCAGCAATAACCTATCCTTTTATAGCTTTTCTTTCAACATATTCCATGTCAAATTCACTTAAGAGCATGACCCATTTAGCTAATCTACCCGTGAGGGAAGCTTTTCTTAGTAGGTATTTTAGTGGATCAATCTTAGCTACCAAATGGGTGGTATGTGCCAACATGTAATGTCTTAGTTTTTGTGATGCAAAGATCACAGCTAGACAAGCCTTCTCAATCATAGAATAATTCTTTTCATATGCCACCAATGTCCTACTGTTATAGTATATAGCTTTTTCCTTTTTGTTCTCATCATGTTGTGCACGCAATGCCCCCAGTGATGTATCTGTAGCGGAGACATATAAGATCAAAGGCTTCCTTGGAATGGGAGGTATCTAGATAGGAGGATTTGATAGATACTTCTTGATATGGTTAAAGTTGTTCTCACATTCTTCATTTCGCGCAAATGTGACACCTTTATGTAATGTTTTTGTAAAAGGCTGTGATATGTCTGCTAGCTGAGATATGAAGTGTCTGACAGATTGAACTCTTCCTTGCAATGTCCTCATTTGACTTATGTTTTTGGGAGGTTGCATCTCCATGATAGCCTTTACTTTAGCTGGATCAACTTCAATGCCCTTCTTTGAAACTATGTATCCTAAGAGCTTTCCAGAAGTGACACCAAAAGCACACTTCTTAGAATTTAGTCTGAGACTAAATTTTCCATTCTGTCTAGTATCTTGCTCAAGTCATTTAGATGTTCAGTTCTAATCATAGATTTTGCTAAAGTATCATCCACATAATGCTCCATAGTCCTATGCATCATGTCATGAAAAATAGATGTCATGGCTCTCTGATATGTAGCACTAGCATTTTTAAGCCCAAATGGCATGACATTCCAACAGAAGGTGCCCCATGCACATGTGAAAGTAGTTTTCTCTTGATCCTCTAGAGCAATTTTTATTTGATTATATCCAAAAAACCATCCATTAAAGAATACATCTCAAAGCCCGCAGTCATGTCCAAAATCATATCAGTGTTAGGTAGTGGAAAATCATCCTTAGGGCATGCTCTATTTACATCTTTAAAGTCTATACACACTCTGATTGATTTATCTAGTTTTGAAATAGGTACAATATTAGAGATACACTCTGCATAATCAATAACTCGGATGAATCCAGCTTTTAGGAGCTTCTCTAATTCAACTTTTACCAAGAGTGCAACATAAGGATGCATCTTTCTTAATTTTTTCTTAACTGGTTTTACTCCAGGAGCTATAGATAAATGGTGCATTATAAGATCAGGATCCAACCATAGCATATCTAAATATTTTCATGCAAATTTGATCTTCTTCTCTGTTAGGAATGTTGTAAATTTTTTCTTTTCTTCTTCTGATAAAGATTGTGCTACATGGATCAACTGTGGTTCTTCTGCTATTCCCAAGTTGATGGATTGAGTGGGCTCAATTAGAACTGGAGATCTGTCCTGTAAATGACTCAGAAGGACATCAAATATCTCATCTTTAGGTGCCTTAGAGAGGTTTTCACCTTTGGATACGTCTTTTATTTTTACATTTGTAGGTTCTGAGACTGCCACAAAGTGGTTTAACCCTCAGAACTCCTTTTCTTTTTATTGTTATTCTTATTTTTCTGACTAAGATACTTGATGTCCGACTCTGTCATGCTAACGCTCGGTTCACTGATGGAAGTCCTCATAGGCTCAACTGCATTGAGGTAGCAAGAAAGGGCATAGTCATTTGGGAAGGTATAAATACCATGGCTTGGATTGGTGGAGGTTTGATCAAGAAGTTCAAGATATTGGATAGTCAAAGTGGTGAAAGATTGGGAAAGAGTGTTTATAGATATGGATCTATCATCATTGGTCCTAACCTGACGCTCGAGTTCAAAGGTGATATTACAACTTAAGACATTCAATTCGTGAATAGGCTTAATGTCATTGTGATAGTCCACTTCAGCCATTGATGGATCAAACTCAATAAGTTCATCATTTTTCTCTAGACTTATGTTGGGTTTAGGTGCATATTGGTGAATAACATCAACATGTTTCTCTGTAATAAGCTCATCTTCTTCTAGAATGGTTCCCCATTCATAGTCATTAGATTCTTCATCTATCCCTCTAGGAAATCTAAGAATATGAGTAAAGTCAAGATGAATACCCTAAGAAGGGTTACCCTCAGATTCTGATTTGAATTCATACTCATGAGAATCTATCTCAGAATAACTACCACCTTCCTCTTTTTGATTGCCTTCGAGATTAGATGGTTCTTGTGTTGCAATTAAGTCTTGATCTATAGTAGGTTCTTGTGTTTCTACTACATTAATTCTTTTTATTGGATCATCTTCAGCTTCAAGGAGGTCTTTGATTTCTTTAGGAAAATGCTCATAAGGAATGAGCTCCTCAGTGGTGTCTGAATCATCACTATCAGATTGTTCAGTTATTTCCTTCTTTACTTGATTTTCTATGGAAGGCTCAATTTTTTCTAGAACATGTGGGGAGTTCTTGCTAAGACAGAAAGGCTTCTTCGTGTATCCTAGACCTATTGTGTTCTTGTTGGCTCAACCACGATGTTCAAGAGGTGATAGAAGACCTTTACCCTGTAGTCCTAGAGGTCTTTTTCCTTTATATCCCATCTTAGCTATCAGTTTATGCCTTGGGCCATATGACTTAGAAGGAACCTTCGATACTTTAGAGTCACTAGGTGGAACAACTTGGGATTCAGGTTCATCTTTGTAAAGCCATGCAAGCACAGCTTCATCTTCTTCAAATTCTTGCTTAGGTACTTTCTCTACAACAAATTTTCCTTTATATGCCTCAAGAGGTTCCTTAGATTCTGGTTTCAACTATTTTTGAGCTTTCCCATAAGACTTAGGTGAGATAGGGAGAGATGTCAAAGACAAGACTGGCTCTATAGTATATTATCCCATACCATTTTCTTTGATATTGACCTCTTTTGCAATATCTTCCATCTTAGAGGTGGATGCTACATCTGTTTGCTTAGTGGGAGATTATGTGTTATTAGGAACAATTTATCCGCATTTTCCTTTAATGCATTGCAAGTTGTTGACACGTCAGCTGGAATGGTTACCTCTACTAGGTATATCAAGAACTTGACATATAGTATCTCTGATGACAGGACCTGTTCTGATAGGCAAGACAATTGTTCCCTTGGATGATCTTTCCTCTTCATCATATGCTTTGATAGTTATTTTCTTTCTAGGATCAATGACTATTTCTAAAAATCCCAATTGTGTAATCAAGCTGTAAGAATAAATATTCAGACCAGCACCTCCATCTATCAACACATGTTTGACATGATGGTTTTGGATCAAGACTTCAATATGCAAGGGTTGGTTATGCGGATGACTCAAGGAGTTATCATCATCTTCTGAAAAGGAGATATACTGTGGAGACGTAAGATGACCAACCATAGCCTGGAATCTGTCTAAATCAAGATTATCAAGAACATTGGATTCGAGCAGAGCTTTGTCTAGAATGGCTCTATGAGCTTGACATATCCGAAGCAACTCAAACATGGAGATTTTAGCGTTTGTGTGCTGGATTTGTTGAACAATACTATATGAAGTAGGCCTCGTATCCTTAGGATTTGAAGATTTAGATGTTGCCCTTTGTTTGGAAGCAGAAGATGGATTGAAAGGCACCTTAGGGACATTTGATTGATCTGGGATTTGTCCTTGTAGCTGTGCCTAATCTTGTTATCAAGTAACTACATTAGCTGATTGATTATCTCTATCTCTTCTTACAATTGTGATGACATTGCAACACTCAGATAGGCTTGGTTCAACCATATTGATAACAGTATTATTTCTAGGATAGGCATAATTGACCTTAGCACCCACATTAGGCTGAGAAGAAAAATCTCCTTGGCTATGCTTTGGAAATGGTTCAATGAATGTTGTGTGATCATTATTGCTTTTAGGATTATCAATCATGATTTATCCACTATCAATCTTGTCTTGAATGGTATGTTTCAAGCGCAAGAAGTTATTAGTTTTGTGACCTTTACCCCAATGGAAATCACAGAATTCATTCTCTCTCCACCATTTCAACTTAGGATTAGGATTAGATAGTCAGATCTCAGGCAAAGAGATGATTTTATTATTCAGCAGAGTTCTCATAGCTAATTCCAAAGATTCTCCAAGAGGAGTGAACTTTCATTTATTATCAGCGAACCAAGATTTGTATTCTAGCTTCTTCTGAGATGATTCAAACACCTTTTGTTCTAAAGATTTGATGGCTTAAGTACCAATGGTTAGATTGAAAGTAGGTGCTTTAGATGGGGCATGATTATCAACAATGCCATCTGTGACGATGCCCTTATTCTTGTTCCAATTTTTATTCTTGTCTTTTTGAAGTGTGACGTCTCCTTTTTTCACAAGTAATTTTTCAATTTTGATTGCATTGTCTACCATCTTGTCAAAAGATGTATGATTTTGCATTTGTAAAGGGTAGTTTATTTTTGGAACAAGATTGTTGATAAAGATTTCCAGCTTCTCAGTTTTTGGAATAGGCCTAGCATATAGAGAGAATTTCTTCCTCCATCTTTTGAGAAATGTCAGGAATGGTTCTACTGGATATTGTTTGAGATTGTAGATATCAATCATGGTGACTGGATGTTGGATGTTGTAGGAGTATTTTTGATAGAACAATTTGATCAACTCCTCAAAGGTTTTGATTGTAGGAGGCATCCTAAAGAACCAATGGATGGCTGCCCCTCCTAGAGATCGAGGGAAAAGACACATTAGATAGGTTGGTTTGTGCATGAACTACATAGATTGAGTATAGAATTCCCTAACATGATCTTGAGGATCAGAGTTTCCATCATACTTATCATATTTTGGCATTTACACCCTTTTAGGGAATGGTGGCATATACAAGTCTTTATCAAATGGAAAAGGACATAGGCCCTCCATGGAGAACTCCTTAGGTTCTTTTTCTTTTTCCATTTTGTTAAGTTTTACTTGCATGGCGTGCATTTGTTTCAGCATAGCTAAAATAGGAGTTTCTTCCTCATGTGTAATGATATCTTCCACATTAAAATTGGGAGGAAGTTTAGCTCCTTGATGAGCTAATTGTAAAATTTATGCTTCTCTATCTTCTTTCAAGAAATGCTTCATCATTCTTTTGAAGTCATTGTCATTTTGATACCGAGCAATTTCTTCAAGTGTGGGTTCCTGATCTGCACCATGTTGAGATTGAGCTCTTTGAGAGCCATGGTTTGTTCCTGTTTGAGACATGGTAGGAGTTTTAAGACTCCCTGGGATAGATCGAGGAGGAGTTTGTTGATTACCTCTGTGAGTTGATGGTGGAGGAACATAACTAGTTTTTAATCAAAAGTTGCCAAGACCGTCATCTTCGTAAAGACCAGAATTGTATAGTTGTTCAAGAGTTGGACCCTAGATATGAGTCAAAGGTAAGGTATGAGATACTTCTCTAGATTTCTTATGAGAGGAAGCTCTAGTTTCCACCATTAACCTTGGGTGAAACAAAAGAATATGATGAAGACAACTGAAGAAATATCTGATTCAAGAAGATCAAATGATGCAACCTTGTCAAGGTTTGATTGATTGAAGCTTAGATTAGACATAAATGAAGGAGACTGTGCCCTAGATGTAAGGGTAGATGCCCAAAAGATAGCGGACATGAGTTCACAACACTTAGCCGTTTTGAAGATGGATTGAAGATTGATAGTTATGACAAGGTTTTGACAAAAGATAAAAAGGACTCAAATTGATTAGATAGAAGGCTAAATTGGATTCAAAAGGACACTTTAGGAAAATGATTGGATTCATTCTAATTTCTACTCTATTCCTGACATGGTGATTTTCTTGACAGACTCTAGAAATAAGCTGGAAAAGATGGGTTTTGGACAGTTCTGACAACTTTCTGGAAATTTTTCAAAATTTCTCAAATGACTTTCTGCAGGCTTGTATGACAATGGGTAGGATATGAAATGACAATTGACAAACTCGTACGACAGTTGTAAAACTCACATGACAATTGATAGCAGGATTTTGGACTTTTTGAATTGACTAGTAGCAAAACTCGTACGACAATATACCAGCTACCATACAACAATCTGGGGGTAATGAAACAACACTTTCTAGAAGTCGTACGACTTTCTAACTTCACAAGATGACTTTTGACTCCAGAAAGGTGTTTGACATTAGATTTTGCAATTTTTTAGATTTTTAGTTTCAGATTGTTAACAAAATTCTCTGTCTAGATTTGAAGATAGTACCAGATTGATTCATTCTTAGTAACCATATAGATAAACAAGCACGCAAAACAACAAGCAAGTGATTTCAAGCACATCTGAAAACAATGAACAGGGGACAAAGCAACCCTGTGCATGAATAAGCAAGTGATTGAATGTGCTAATCCCTAGGAGTGCTAACAGTGTATGTTCCAAAAAGTTTTGCAATAACGCACATATTCCTAGAAAATGAAAATTTGGCCTCACTGGGGTTTGTAGTAATGGTCCGACTCTGCAACTTTTGTGATCTCAAGAGAGCAAACTCCAATCTAGGTGCATCGAGGTTTTGACACAGTCTGAGAAATTAATCAATCAGGAGCTACTAGGGAGATCTGATAGCCCAACAAGAGACCACACTTGTGAAGATTTCCTCCACAAGGACATTTATATAGCGGCTGTTGCTACCACGGAAAAAATAGCTATTACCGATTGAGGTTCCGTCAACATGGTTGACCCAATTAAGGAAATGTCCACTACAATTAACCCTCTCTAAAGGTGACTCACAAGAGATACCACATGGAGACTGGTTCCAGATTCAAGGATCTAAGTTTCTGGCACTACCCAAAAAGGGAGTAGAGCATAGACCTCTAACCTTTTCACTTTTAACCCAAACAAAGTAGACAAATTAATCTGACATGCTAAGACCAAGATTATCTCACAAAGATCTATGATGTCAACCACTTATGATCTATCAACCTCTTTGGAGAGAGAATGTATCAATCAGAAGCTGAAGATGCACAAATCTAGTAGAACGTGAGACTCTCTCAGTAACCTCCCTCCCTACAAGGGTTCCTTCGTTGAGAAGAGTTTCGCTGGAAACCCACTATCTCAAGAACCATGAATAGTGTTCATAGGGCCTATTTACTATGTTTAACAAAGATGTTGAAAACCAAATCTATGTTCATTTTTATAGCCCAAAATGAAATCTGTGATATGAAAGTAATAAACATCACACAAGCTTGACACGCAAGAGTTCTTTTTAGTCCAAATTGAAATGTTATCAGTTAAGAAGATTACCTGAATTCCTCGCAACACGCTTAGTAGATTCTTACCTATTTTTAGCAATTCTCACACTTTTTCCCAATCAAAATCAGCAGAAATTAATCAGAAACAATAAATTTCAATTGTTAATGTTAGCTGTCAGTCCAAATTAGGAAAACAAATCTGGAAAATTGACTGAAAAAGTGAAACGACAATTGAAATCTGGCACTGAAACTCATACAATAGTGGGTCACCTACCAGATGACAATCCAAAAACTCGTACGACAATGGGTATCAGATCATACAACAAAAGGTCTTCCAAATGACACAGTGTTTCTGATGGTATGATCCTTGTTCAAATCAACTATCGTACGACAGTGGGTACCTCCTGATATGATTTTTTGACAAAACTCGTACGAAAATTGTATGGACAGAAATTAAAAATTGCAATTTTGAAAAGAAAACAATAAGAAGATGATAGAAATTGAATGGAAACCCATTTCAGGGCCCCACGGTGGGTGCTAGAAATGTGTGTGTGAATTTTGTACCTAGTTGTAGACACAACACTTCAGTAAAACATTAGGGGTTAGCAAAAATCAAAATCATGCAGTGAAATGGAAACTAATCTAACCAAGCGATTTACTGCCTTCTAGTAGGTGCGAGTATGTATTCTCAGATTGGACCGAGATTAGTGACCTTGACGACACCTAAATGAAGGATTTGAATGCAAAATCTAGATATGAAATTAATGCAAATTAATCTATATTTTTGTATTTTCTATGCAATAATGAATGAAAAATTGATATGCTATGAATTGATCTAACAATGATATTCTAAATGATATGAATGCTCAAAAACAATGAAAATCTCACAACAGCTCGAATTCGCACAAATGATTCTTCAGTCTCCAATTTGACAACGTGAGGATGCAATTCATGGATGGATCCAAAATGAAGAGCTGAGGCCTCAATTTATAGAAATCCAGGACTTTGGAGGTGCATGGAAAAAGCCATAAATCACTTTTGATAAACTCAGGTAGATTTTTGAGTTATCAAGAAATTAGACATAGATTAACTCACAAAAATAATGCAAATCAACTTTTTGATTTAAATCAGAAGTTGAGATCAGCTTTCAACTCAAAAGAGAGTTGAGTTTATTTTTAAAACAACTTAAATTGATTTTCTAATTTAAAGTTTAACTATTTTTTTTGGATGTGCATAATTAATATGAATTAATTAAATAAATAAAGTGATTTATTCTCAACTTAACTGATTTTAAAAATAAAACAATTGATTTATGGGTTAATCAATTATTAAATCAAACTTTTATTCAAAAACTATATTATTAAATTTGACAATTGACATTAATTAATTAAATAAGAATTTAATCAATTAGTCATAGGATATTTGATTTATTGTCAAAATGGAATAATACAATTTAGGAATAAATATAATTAAATCCAATTAAATAATTAAGTGGCAATATTAAATCTAATTAATCACATATTCAGAATATTCAATTAATCAAACTTTAGGATAAATAGGATTTATCACCAAATAAACATTAAATTAAAGATAATTAGGATAAATAGGAATAAGGAATATTCCCAGATGTAGAACTTAGGATAATCAATTAAGATTCGATAATGTTCAAATGTGCCTTAGGTTAGGATGTCGATGTCGATTTCGTTTGATATGTCGATGTAGGAGGTTAATGAACCTATATCCCATTTTTGGGGTATTACATTTTGCCCCTCTTTGAATTGTTGTGCGAAGCGTAGTGGTTCAAAGACAGTCTGTGTATGATGTTTGAAATTGAAATTGATATGAAGCAGAAATTGTGATATGAGACAGAAGTTGATTGAAATTGATATGAAGATGATAGGTCCTGAATGACCAAAGATAATGTTAACTATAATAGCAAATGAACCGATGATTGTGAAAAAGTGTCAAAGCACCTAAAAACTGAACCTTACGATTGCGAAGAAGTGAGTGACCAATTCCAGACCCGATTGTCAATAAGAATCACATTGGTATCACATCTGAACCCTTCAGTTACGAAGAACCAAGGAAATAACACTAATGAACCGATGGTTACAAAAAAAAAAATTGATACAATTTACAAGATTAGGAGAATACTAGATTGATATGGATCTCAATGAATCTGATATGCCCCTAGCGATGATTGATTTGCCCCAAGCGATGAGGTCTTTTTGATGAATCAACAACGAGACGTGGTTGTTTTCTTGATTACTGAGGAACGATATGATTTCAAATTTAGATTACAGACTTTGAATGATGTGCAATACCATGCCCCCTTCGGGATAAAAATTGAAATCTGACAAGAAAAGTCAGTGTTGAATAGTTCAGAAGCATGTTAATTGATTCGAGAAGTGGTTAAACACATTCGAGAATGCATTCTGCATCGTTTGGGGGTCCAGAAGACCAAGTTTGACTAGGTTTGACCATGAGTTGACCATGGTTGACCAAGTTGAAATTTTGATAGTTTGATGTAAGATAATCTGTGAAGTTGAATGTTGGATTTCTGTGATGATTGAAGGTCGATTATGCAAGCAGTAGACCGTCCTGGGTCCGAAAATTTGAAATCATGATTTTGACATAGTAAATGATCTCAGATTTTCATTTTGATCCCGAAAATGGATTCAAAACGTCAAAATTAGCCATGAGTGCAATTTTTGTGAAAAACGGAGCACTTTTGAAAATTAGGTCAAAAGCTATATAAAGGCCAGAAGGTTCATTTTCCATTCATTTCAACTTTTTGACTTTAGAAATCTTATGGAGCCCTCTGAGCAAAAATGGCAGAAAAGGCAGCAGAACCAAAGGTACCTATGAGTTTGCATCGATTTGAGCGCAGCCAGAGACACCAAAGACCTCGACAGTACGGACATCCAGTAGGTGAACCTCTTTGCTTCTCTGAAAAGTTGATTTTTGCATTATTTATAGCATTTTTAGCATTTTTCGTACATGTTTTAATTTTGAATTTTTGAATGCATGGAAACTCATACGACTCTCTAGTGAGACTCGTACGAATTTGAATTGTAGATAGGTTGTCATCTCATTAACCCCCAAGACTCGTATCAGAGGGACCCAAAAGTCGTACGACGTTTCGTCGAGTCCCTCATAACTTGTACAAGGAGGAATACATTGTCGTATCACTATGCTTTGTTGTATGGTATGATTTAGAAACTCATATGACTCTTCCTGTTAGTATGAAGTGTCGTATGGAAAACAGTGAGCCTAAAACTCAGTATGAGGTCAAATTTTTTAATTTTCTGATCTTTTAGCCTGATTGCTAACCTTTTAACCTACCTTGTGAAATATTGAACTGTCCCATTTTTGCTCGTGTAACCTATTATGTAACCAAATTACTGATAGGATTCCCTATTTCTGTGTTGTGTAGGTCATATATCTAGATGTTCATGTACGGATTTCACATCCCACTACTTAGAGATTATGTGTGTCACTGCCAGACCCAATGAGGGTACATCTTGCTTCCTATGGATTTGAGTACCTTATTCATTTACCCAAGATTAGGGTAAATCATAGACTTTTGACTGCTCTGATTGAGAGATTTCATTCGGAGACCCAGACATTCCACCTGCCGACTGGGGAGATCATTGTTACCCCTGAGGATGTGTATTGTATACTGTGCATTTGTTTCCATGCAAGCCAACGTCCAGAGTATGTGAGTTCAGGGAACTCAGGTTTATTAGCATTCAGACGTCTCTTTGGAGATGATACTTAGATGACTGGCTCCATTTCTTGGGAGACTTTAGTACAACATTATGGACAGATGCACCAGCTAGAGTGCATTATTGTCGGGATGATAGGAGGGATTATCATATCTGACCGTCAACAGAACGGTCTATTGATGGGCTAGGCCCCTATGGTTTCACATCTGATGGCGACACCTTCTGAGTTGGCTTGGGGTCAGTATCTTTTGGCCCATATGTTCTCTAAGATGCATGAGGTAGTGTATTAGGAGAGCAAGTCTTTCGTAGCTGGAGCATTAGTTTTACAGATCTGGGCGTGGGAGCATATCCCCATGTTGAGACCAGTATGTACCTCACAAAGGCAGCCTCAAGAGCTTGTCATTTATATATATGTTGGATATGTCATACAGGGACGGATGGGTCACACTGAGTAGTAGAGGTGATGCCTCAATGATATGACTTTTGTTTGATGGAGACCATATGTGGGTATAGAGCCTTGGCCTACTGCTTGAGAGTAGTTTAGTTTCTTCTTCCAGAGCCATGTATTGATCGGGAGGTCATCCTCCACTTTAGAGAGATTCATCATTACCAAGGTGTGGTGGCAGTATGGGCGAGTGTAGGATGCACCAGAGGATTATGCCACATATGCTTGAATAGCTCGGGAGCTAGGACTCGGATTGACCACGACGCTCTCTTATGCTTTGTGTTCACAGGAGTACAGTGCTATCATTGGTAGAGATTGGGAGTACCGACCAGAGGTACTTGATGTTGGAGTTACAGATGGATTCATTTCTTGGCTTGCTGACCATCCCATCCATAGGTTCTCAGATCCTACAAAGCTTATACCTTCCATGGAGGAGGCCATGGCTGTGACCGGAGAACCATTGAGACAGGGTCCCAAACCCACACAGGTTCCTATTGTGCATCCCACACCTCTGAGACCTAGATGGATGGCTCCTCTTTAGAGACCATCAGGAGAGATGAGGCCCCCTCATCCCACTAGTTCTGCAGTAGGTAGATCTACAGGTTCTCACAGACAGACTAGGGGAGAGGGTGGTACTCTAGGGAGTGTTGGTTCAGCTGATGAGGTACTTGCAGCAGAGCAGGTTGTGGGTGGTGGTATGGATCCGATGGAGGAGGATACTAGATTTGATCTAGGTGCAGATGTTAGATGCTTCGACATTCTCTCTATCTGATTTTCTTGTTTTAGAACCTAGACATTCTCTTCTGATATATTCTGAGATGATCATACGCTTCTTGTCTGCGCTCATCTAGTAGTTCAAGTTCTTGCAGCCTAGACACTTTGTAGTCATCATCAGTTACTAGACCATGCATTCTGATTCTTAGTGATGGGATTTCAACCTCAATAGGCAGTACTGCTTTAGACCCTTAAACTAAAGTGAATGTTGTAGCCCTAGTGGGCGTTCTGATATTTATTTAGTAGGCCTAGAGAGCTAGATTGATCATGAGATGCTAGTCTCTTCCTATTTTATTAACTGTACTGTGCAAGATTTTCAATAGATTCTTATTTGAAGCCTCTACTTGTCCATTCCCTTGAGGATAGTAGATAGATTACCAATGTTGGGTAATCTTGAATTTAGCACATCAATCATCTAAGTATTTATTCTCTAATTGTCCACCATCATCTATGACTATTGAATGTGGAATACCATACCGACATATGATGTAGTTCAGAATGAACATAGAGATTTTCTTGTCGGTTGCTTCAGTCAAAGGGACTGCTTCTACCCATTTTGTAAAGTAATCTGTAGTTGTAATAATATGGGTATGTCCATTAGAAGAATGAGGATGTATGGTTCCTTTAAGATCAAATGCCCATTGTTGAAAAGACCATTGTGTAGTAAAGGTGATAAGATCTCTCCTTTGTGCATGAATCAAGTTCCCATGGACTTGACACTTTTGATAATTCTTTGCATACTTGATAGCCTCTTTTTCCATTTCAGGCCAATAGTACCCAGCCCTAATAAGTTTTCAAGCTAGTGTTAAACCATTTGAATGTGATCCACATATACCATCGTGGACTTCTTCTAATGCACGTTGAGATTCATCATGTTCTAGACATCTAAGAAGAGTACCATCTAGACTGCGTTTGTATAGATCATTGCCAATGAGAACATATCGAGATGCATTTTAGATAAGGTTTCATTTCTCATACCGGTTAAAGGATTCAAGAATGATTTGGTCTTGAAGATAAGAGTAAAGGTTTTTGTATCTAGAAGAATCATGACCTACAACTGTGCAAATCATTCGGGTTTCAGGGCAATCATAGGTTGGGAATGACAGTGCTTCTACTAGGAACTCATAACGTAGCTCATGTTCAGGCTGCTGTAGTAGAGATGATAGTGTTGCCATAACATCAGCAGCCTTATTCTCCAATCTAGGGATTTTTTCAAAGGTGATAGATATGAAATATTTCTTTAGATCATCTACCATGCGTTTGTATGGAACTAACTTTTTATCCTTCGTTTGGTATACATCATTGACTTGATGGATAACTAGCTGTGAGTCCCCATGAACATGTAATTATGTCACTCGCCATTGATTTGCTATCTTCATGCCATTAAGAAGGGCTTCCTATTCAGCAATATTGTTTGTGCAAGGAAATTTTATTTTGAATGCTTTAGGTATTGAGTAACCTTGTGGTGTTAGGAACAGTATGCCTGCTCCAGATCCATTCTGTGTATAGGAGCCATCAAAGAATAACTACCATGTTCTTGAAGAGAGATTCATGATATAGGAATCTGGGAATTCCATTTGCATTGGTGTATCATCAATCAATAGTGCGTCATCCAACTGATCAACAATCACTTGGCCCTTGATAGCTTTTCGTTCAATATATTCAATGTCAAACTCGCTCAATAGCATCACCCATTTAGCTAATCTACCTGTGAGGGAAACTTTGCTCAATAAGTATTTCAATGGATCTATCTTAGCTACCAAGTGTGTGGTATGAGCCAACATGTAATGTCCCAATTTTTGTGATGCAAAGATCACAGCTAGACAAGCTTTCTCAATCATCGAATAATTCTTCTTGTATGCTACCAATGTTCTACTGATGTAGTATATAGCTCTTTCTCTCTTGTTCTCATCATGTTGTGCAAGTAATGCCCCTAGTGATGTATCTGTGGCAGAGACATACAGGATCAGCGTCTTCCCTTGAATAGGAGGCATCAAGATAGGAGGATTTGATAGATATTTCTTGATATGGTTAAAGTTCTTCTCACATTCTTTATTCCATGCAAAAGCCACACCTTTATGTAATGTCTTTGTAAACGGCTATGAGATGTCTGCTAGCTGAGATATGAAGCATCTGATAGATTGTACTCTCCCTTGTAATGTTCTCATTTGAATGATATTTTTGGGAGGTTGCATCTCCATTATAGCCTTGACTTTAGTAGGATCAATGTCAATGCCTTTCTTTGAAACAATATAGCCTAAGAGCTTTCTAGAAGTGACACCAAAAACACACTTTTTAGGGTTTAGTTTGAGACTAAACTTCTCCATTCTATCTAGTATTTTTCTCAAGTCATTCAGATGTTCAGATCTTATCATTGATTTAGTGAAGGTGTCATCAACATAATCCTCCATTGTTCGATGCATCATGTCATGGAAAATGGATGTCATAGCTCTTTGATATGTAGTGCCTCCATTTTTTAGACCAAATGGGATGACATTCCAAAAAAAGGTACCCCATGCACATGTGAAAGTAGTTTTCTCTTGATCCTTTGGAGCAATTTTGATTTGGTTATATCCAAAGAAGCCATCCATTAAGGAATACATCTCGAAACCTGCAGCCATGTCCACTATCATATCAATTTTAGGGAGTGGAAAATCATCCTTAGGGCATGCCTTGTTCACATCTCTGAAATTTGTGCATACTCTGATAGATTTATCTAGTTTAAAAACAAGTACAATATTTGAGATCCATTCAGCATAGTTAATAACACGGATGAATCTAGCATTTAGTAATTTCTCAAGTTCAACTTTGACAAGAAGTGCTACATGTGGATGCATCTTTCTCAACTTCTGTTTGACAGGTTTCACTCCTTGAGCGATAGAGAGATGGTGCATTATAAGACCAGGATCTAACCCTGACATATTTGAATACTTCCATGCGAAGTTGATTTTATTTTCTGTTAAGAAAGTAGTGAATGCTTTCTTTTCTTCCCCTGATAAGGATTGTGCTACATGGATCAGCTGTGGTTCTTCTACTATGCCCAAGTTGATAGATTGAGTGGGCTTAATTAGTACTGGAGATCTGTCCTATAAATGACTCGAAAGGATATTAAATATCTCATCCTTAGGCACCTCAGAGAGGTTTTCACCTTCGGATATAGCTTTTGTTTTTACTATTTCAAGTTTTGAGACTGCCACAAAGTGGTTTTCACCCTCAGAACTCCTTTTCTTTTTATTTTTATTCTTTTGACTAAGATATTTGATATCCAACTCTGTCATGCTAATGCTAGGATCATTGATGGAAGTCATCATAGGTTCAATGACATTGATATAGCATGTAAGGGCATAGTTCGATTTGAAGGTATAGATGTCTTGGTTTGGATTTTTGGACATATCGATTAGCTTTGGGTGTTGGATAGTAAGCTCAGGAAAGGATTGGATAACCATATTAATGCACACGGTATTGGTATCATTGGCAATGATCTGACTCACGAAATACAAGGTGATACTACTACTCAAGATGGTTAGTTCATTAAGAGTTTCAATGTCATTATTGGATTCTGCCTTGGGAATAAATGGATCAGACTCATTAAGTCCGTCATTTCGCTCTAGACTTACGTCGGGTGTAGGTGCATATTGGTGAATGACATCTACATGTTTCTCTATGATAATCTCATCTTCTTCTGGAATGACTGCCTTTCATAGTCATTCAATTCCTCATCTATGCCTCTAGTAAAGCTGAGAATATGTGTGAAATCAGGATGGATTCCCCAAGCAGGATTCCCTTCTGATTTTGATTTGAATTCATACCCATGAGAGTTTGTTTTAGAATCACTAGAAAGTCCCAAATGTTTAGCTATTGTGATAGTTTGACCTTCCTATTGTTTAGTAGTAGGTTCTTGTGTTTCTATTGCATTGATTCTTTTGATTGGATCATCCTCAGCTTCAAGAAGATCTAGTATTTCTCGAGATAAGCATTCATAAGGAATAAGTTCAGAGCCATCTGAATCATCACTGTCTGATTGTTTGTTATCTTCCTTCTTATTATTGGCCTCTTCTGGTGTGATATATTCTATTACATGAGAGGAGTTACCTTTGAGATAGAAGGGTTTCTTTCTATAGCCTAGACCAACAGTATCTTTGTTTGGCCTACCAGTATGTGAAATAGGTGCCATGAGACCTTTTCCCCTCACTCCTAGAGGTCCTTTACCTGGATATCCTATTTTAGCAATTAGTTTATCCCCTGGCCCATATGACTTGGAAGGAATTTTCTGTGTTTTAGAGTCACATGCTTGAACAATTTGGGATTCGGGCAAATCTTTGTATAGCCATGCAAGTACAACTTCATCTTCTTCAAACTCTTGTTTGGACACGTGTTCTGCAACAACACTTCCCTTATAGGTCTCAAGAGGTTATTTGGATTCTGGTTTGGACTATTTTAAAGACTGTTCATAGGATTTAGGTGAGATAGGGAGAGATGTTAGAGATAGGACTAGTTCCATAGTATATTCTCCCATACCACTTTTTTTGATTGTAACCTCTTTTGCAATATCTTCCATCTTGGACGTAGAAGCAATGTCTAGCTACTTAGTGGAAGATTCTCTGTTATTAGGAACAAGTTTGTCAATACTTTCTTTCAATGCATTGCAAGTTGTAGATAGGTTAGTTGGAATCGTCACCTCTACTCCTTCATAAGGAAATTTCAAACACTAATGGTATGTGGAAGGAATAGCTTTCATTTCAATATGTATCCAGGTCTCCCTAGAAGAATTTTATAAGCCAAAGGTATATTAAGAACTTGACATATGATATCTCTGATAACTGGTACTATTCTGATAGGTAAGACAATTGTTCCCTTGGAAGATCTTTCTTGCTCATCATATGCCTTTATAGTTATCTTCTTCTTAGGATCAATGGCAACTTCTGATAATAGCAGTTGTGTGATCAAGCTGTAAGAACAAATGTTGAGACCATCACCTCCATCTATCAACACACGTTTGACACGACGGTTCTAGATCAAGAATTCAATGTGCAAGGGTTGGTTGTGCGGATGACTCAATTAATTATCATCTTCCTTTGAAAAGGAGATATACTAAGGTGACGTTAGATGACCAACCATAGTCTAGAATCTGTCTAGATCAAGATTGTTAGGAACATTACAACCAAGCAGAGCTTTATCCAGAATGGCTCTATGAGCGGGAGATATCCAAAGCAACTCAAACATTGATATTTTTGCATTGGTATGCTGAAATTGTTGGACAATACTATATGATGTGGGCCTCGTATCTTTAGGATTTGATGATTTAGAGGAAGCCTTATGTTTAGAAGCAGATGAAAGATTGAACAACATCTTAGGGACATTTGATGAATCTAAGATTTGTCCTTGTAGATGTGCCTGAGCTTGCGATCAAGTAACTACATTTGCTGATTGATTATCTCTATCCTTTCTTATAATTGTGATGACATTGCAATTCTCAGATAGGCATGTTTATGATAGCATTGTTTCTAGAGTAGGCATAATTGACTTTAGCACCCATGTTAGGTTGAGAAGATGAATCTCCTTGACCATGTTTCAGAAATGGTTCTGTGAATGTTGTATGATCATTATTGCTTTTATTATTGTTAATTACGATTTCTCCATTATCAATTTTGTCTTGTATGATGTGTTTCAAGTGTATGTAGTTACTGGTTTTATGACCCTTATTGCGATGGAAGTCATAGAAATCGATCTCTTTCCACCATTTTGGTTTAGGCTCGGGATCAAATACTTTTATCTCAGGCAAGGAGATGATGTTGTTGGCCAACAGAGTTTTCATAGCAGATTCCAAGGACTCTCCAAGAGGAGTAAACTTGCGTTTAGGATCTGTAGCCCAAGGTTTATAGTTAGATGACTTTTTGTTTGACTCTATTATTTTGGCTTCAGAAGCTTTGATGGCTTGGGTGCCAATAGTGTCATTGAAAGCGGGTGCCTTGGATGGGGCACAGATAGTATCAACAATGCCATCTGTGACGATGCCTTTGTTCTTGTTCCAATTCTTGTCCTTAGAACTAGATCCAAATTCATACATGTCCTTTTGAAGTGTTATGTCTCCTTTTTTCACAAGTACTTTCTCAATTTTTATTGCATTGTCTACCATCTTATCAAAGGATGTATGATTTTTCATTTGTAAAGGGTAGTTGATTTCTGGAACAAGATTTTTGATGAAGATTTCCAGCTTCTCAGTTTCTGGAATGGGTCTAGCATAGAGAGAAAATTTCTTCCTCCATCATTTGAGAAAAGTTGGGAATGGCTCTCCTGGATATTGTTTCAGATTGCAAATGTCGATCATAGTGACCGGATGCTGGATGTTGTAGGAGTATTATTGATAGAACTGTTTGATTAGCTCCTCAAAAGTTTTGATTGTTGGAGGCATTCTAGAGAACCAATGAATGGCTACTCCTCCCAGAGATCGAGGGAAGAGATGCATTAGGTAGGTTGGTTTGTGCATGAACTCCATAGATTGAGCACAGAATTCCCTGACATGATCTTGAGGATCAAAGTTTCCATCATATTTGTTGTATTTAGGCATTTCCACTCTTTTTTGGAATGGTGGCATTTACAAGTCCTTATCAAATGGAAAAGGACATAGAGCCTCCATGGAGAACTCCTTAGGTTCCTTCTCTTTTTCAATTTTGTTGAGCTTGACTTGCATGGCATGCATCTGTTTCATCATGGTTGTGATAGGAGTTTCTTCCTCATGTGTAATGATATCTTGAACATTAAAGTTTGGAGGAAGTTTAGCTCCTTGTCAAGCTAGATCTAGGAAATATGCCTCTCTATCTTCCTTCAAGAAATGTTCATCATTCTTTTGAAGTTATCATCATTTTGATATTGAGAAATTTTAGTAGGTGTGGGTTCTTGATCCGCACCATGTTGGGATTGATGTCCTTGGGAACCTTGGTTTTCTCCTCCTTGAGGCATAGTGTTGTTGTGAGGACTGTTGGGGATTGATTAATGTGGGGTTGGTTGATGAGGAGTTGGTTGATGACCTGTGTGGATCGACGCATGAGGAGTGACGTAACCTCCCTTCAAGAATAGATTGCCAAGAGCATCTTCTCCATAGAGGTTAGTGTCATAGGGTTGATGAAATGTCTCAGCTTTCATAGAAGATGTTGAAGAGAATTTGGGTTTTTCTCCTTGTTTTCGCTATGATGAAGCTCTAGTTTCAACCATTAACCTTGGGTGAATCAAAAGAGCAAGATGAAGACAACTGAAGAATGACTTGATTCAAGAAGATCGAATGATGCAACCTTGTCAAGATTGGATTGATTGAAGTTTAGATTGGATGTAAATGAAGGATACTATGCCCTAGTAGTATGGGTAGACGCCCAAAAGATGGCAGACACGAGCTTGCAACACTTAGCCATTTTGTTGAAGATTGAATTGAAGATAATTTTGACAAGGTTTTGACACAAGATGAAAAAGACACAGATCAATAGATCAGAAGGCTAGGTCAAACTCAAAAGACCACTTTTTGGAAAATAATTGGATTCTTTTTGGTTTCTGCTCTATTCCTAACACAATGATTTTTTGACAGAATTTGGAAGTAGACTGTAAAAGCTGGATTTCTAGCAATTTTGGCAAGTTTCTGGCAATTTTTCAAAATTCTCATACGACTTTCTCTAGGCTCGTACGAGTCTGGGTAGGCTCTGGCATGATAATTGCAAAGACTCGTACGATAATTGACACCAGGGTTGATTTTCTTTGACTTTTCCTGACAAAACTCATACGACAATGTGTAGGCTCCCGTACGATAATCTAGGGGTTCTGATACAACTTTTGGTGGAAACTCGTATGAGTTTTTGAGACTCTGGGATGACTTTGGACTCTAGAAAGGAATTTTGTGTCAAATTTTACAATTTGTCAATTTTCAGAATCAATTTGTTTGTAAGATTTTCTCTATTCAGGTTTGCAGATTCATGTAATAGTTCAAGATTGTTTATTTCCAAAGGACCAAATAGATACCAAACACACAGAACAACAAGCAAAGGGAAGCAATCAATCATTTGAAAATAATGAACAAGGGCAAAAGCAACCTTGTGCATAAACAAGCAATAGTGACTTATTGTGCTAATCCCTAGAAACGCTACTTGTCTATGTTCTCAAAAGTTTTTCAATAACGTACATAGTCCTAGAAAATGAAAAATTTGGCCTCGCTAGGGTTTGTAGTAATGGTCTGACTCTGCAAATTTTGTGATCTCAAGAGGGAAACCTGCAATCCAGGTGCACCGGGGTTTTGACACAGCCTGAGAATTTAATCAATCAGGAGCTTCTAGGGAGATCTGACAGCCCAACAAGAGACCACATTTGTGGAGATTTCTTCCACAAAGACATTTATATAGCGGCTGCTACTACCATGGTGAAAATGGCTATTACCACTTGAGGTTCCATCCACGTGGTTGACCTAATAAAGGGAATGTCCACTATGGTTAACCCTCTCTAAAGGTGACTCACAAAAGATACCACAGGGAGACTAGATCGGATTCAAGGATCTGGGTTTTTGGTACTATCCAAAAAGGAAGTACTAGAGCATAATCACCTAGCCTCTTCACTTCACCAAAATAAAGCAGACAAATTAATCTGACACGCTAAGACTGAAATTATCTCACCAAAATTTGTGACGTCAACAACTATGTTTATCAATCTCTCCGAAGAGAGAACATATCGATAAAAAGCTGAGGACCAAACCTAGTGAAATCATGAAATAATCTCAGTAACCTCCCTACCTACAAGGGGATCCTTCATTAAGAAGAGCTTCACATACATAAACAAGTGAATGAAGCCCACTCTCTCAAGATCATCCACAAATAGTGTTCATAGGGCCTATTTATTATGTGTAACAAATATGCAAAAAGCAAATTTATGTTTGTTTTATAGCCCAAAACTGAAGTGTGAGTTATGAAAGTTGGAAAGGCACACAAGATTGACAAGTGAGAGTTCATTTTATGTCCAAAATGAAGTGTTATCAAATGCAACAGAATACCTGAGTTCCTCGCAACACGCTTAGCATATTTTACCTATTTTAGTAATTTATGTTGCACTTTTCCAATCAGCAAATCAGCAAATACCAATAAAAAATAGAAGATCTCAATTGTTAGGGTTAGCTGTTAGTCCAAATCCAAAAATCAAATGACAATCTGTAAACTCATAAAATAGTGGGTGTATGTCTGCACGATAGAGTAACTCCCAAATGACAATCTGTAAGAACGGGTACGAGTCTCAAAAATGCTAAATGTCGTATGACACTCAGGGGGCCCTGTTATGACTTTCTGACAAAACTCATACAAAAAATGTACAGACAGAAATTAAAGATCGCAGTCTTGGCCAAAAACTGACAGAAAATTGATAGAAAATGCTAGAACAGAAATGGAAACCCGTTTCAGGGCCCCATGGTGGGCGATAGAAATGTGTGTGAAAATTGTACCTAGCTGTGGACAGAACACTTCAGTAAAACATTAGAGGTTAGCAAAAATTGAAATCTGTAAATAATTGAAACTAAGCTAACCAGGCAATTTACTGCCTTCTAGTAGGTGCGAGTATGGTATTATTAGATTAGACCAAGATCAGTGACAATGCAACACCTAAATGAAGGATTTAAATGATTGAAAGCAATGAGATATGAATGCAGATTAATCTATTTTTTTGGATTTTGAATGCAATAAGATGAAAAAATGTATGAATTTAATCTAGAATGAATTGAAATGATATGCAGATTATTCTAACAATGATATGAAAAACTATGCAAAGCTATGAAAATAATGGAATGATATCACAAAGTCGCCTGTCACAAAATCTTGATTCTTCGTATGCAATTTCGCCAGAGTAATTATGCAAATTTGAGAGATGTCATTATGAAGAGTTGAGCCTTGATTTTATAGAAATCCAGGGCTTGAGGATGCATTGAGAAAAGCTATAAATCACTCTTGATAAACTCGGGTTGATTTTTGAGTCAACAAGAAATTAGAAACATATCAACTCACAAAATCATGCAAAAACAACTTTTAAACTCAAATTAGAAGTTTAGATCAACTTTCAACTCAAAATAGATGTTGAGTTTCAAAAAGATAACAACTTGAATTGATTTTCATATTTAAAGTTTAACTGCTCTTTCAAATGTGCATAGATAATTATGAATCAATTAAATAAATAAAGTAATTTATCTTCAACTTAATTGATTTTTGATTTAAAACAATTGATTTATGGGTTAATAAATTATTAAATCAAACTTTTATTCAAAAACTATATCATTAAATATTGACAACTTGATTTAAGTAATTAAATAGGAATTTAATCAATTGTTGACAGGATATTTGATTTATTGTCAAAATTAAATAATACAATTTAGGAATAAATCTAATTAAATAATCAAGTGGCAGTATTAAATCTGATTAACTAAATATTCATAATATTCAATTAATCAAACTTTAGGATAAATATGATTTATTGCCAAATAATTATTAAATCAAAGATAATTAGGATAAATTAGGAATATTTCAAGGAATATTCCCCGATGCAAAATTAAAATAACCAATTAGGGTTTCGATAACTTGATGTGCCTTAGGTTAGGACTTTGGTGTCAATTTCGATCGATTTGATGATGTAGGAGGTTAATGAACCTATAGCCCATTTTTGGGGTATTACAAATACCACTGACGAGGCTATCACCCCATGACATGTGACTAATCTTGGAAATGTAGAAGTTAGAGAGGTTACTATTCAAAGGGGCATTGCCAACAGCTATGGCAGTGAGATTGAAATTTTACAACACTAACTTGAAAAATTTTATTGCTGACAACCTGAATTTAGTTGAAATCTTTTGGCAGTCTCCTCCCAAATTATGTAATGGTAATTTTTATAAGACTCAAAATATATGCAGTAGAGTAGATATTATAGTTCATACTTTCTAATGGCTCAAGTCATGACTGCAATAATTGTAGGATAGGTACAAAGTGCATTTCTTGAAGAGGCTCTCGAAACATTCAAGCAAACATAATTGGTAGGTGTACAACCAAACTGGGAGCTTTGAAACAAGGTATTATCATTTACCAAAATATAAAGGAGAGAAGAATTTTTTTGTATGTTGTTGCAACTACCTTGTTAGGCATTTATGTGAAATGTGGTAGCACAGACAAGGCTAGTGAATTGTTTGACAAAATGCTTCAGAGAATTGTGGTTTTATGGAATGCCATGATTGCAGGAAATTTACAAAATGAACTTGCTGAAAAAGCTTCAGAAACTTTTTAGCAAATGAAAATGGAATGTATAAAACCAAATTTGACAACCTTTGATAGAACCCACCTCCCTATGCCAAAATGGGAACTTTGAAATAGGTTATGGATATCCTTCAAAGTATAATGGCAAGGGAATTTTCCTCAGATATTGTATTTGGAAATGCTTTGGTAGAGACATGTATGCAAATTGTGGAGTGTGGATAAGGTGTGTCATTTATCTGTTAGAATGCCTCAAAGAGATGCAATCTCATGGAATGCAATGACTGGAGAATATGCACAAACTGGACTTGTTGAATGTGTACAATTGATGCAGCAAGCAAGAAAAGGATTAACCTAAAGAGAAAAATAAAGCCATAAATTTTGAATATCATCTCGATGACATGCCATCAAATAAGATTATCCAGTTCAAAATATTAATGTAGACCATTATTCTAAATTTAACCAAGAAAAATGAAATTCCTAACTGACATGAAAAAGATGGCCTATTAAATTTCCCCTTGAAACTAAATCCCCCACCAATTTAGTTCAAAGTTCACACAAAAAGCACATAATGAAAGGAATATAGAATTTCTCACTAAGTACCTGTAAATTTACATCCTGCACAACTTGCAAATTCTTGTTGGAGATGCAACACTTAGGTGAGCCAATTTCTATGCCATTACCCTTGGCAATACATACTACAGAATTTGCAAGCTTCTCCCTCTGAGTGAAAATCATGGAATATTTCTACAATAACCTACTATTTCCTTGCATTCGCGGACTTTCTCAAATATTTCCTTTTCTCCTTTGGTTTTGGCGGACTAGGGCAACTACTGAAAAAAATTAAATGTGACTAGTTGTGATTTTATTTTATTTATTTATTTTTACCTCCTTCTAAAATACAAGAGGAGCTTAACTAGATTTTCCATGAGCTATTAGCAAAAGATGAAAAAAAATTAAAATAGGGATTTTTTAAACATTACAACTTAAATTAAGGGGCTCAATTCTAGAAACTTTTAATGAAAAGTTGAAGTCATGGTTTATAATTGTGATTTTATTTTATTTATTTATTTTCAAAATACAAGAGGACCTTAACTAGATTTTCCATGAGCTATTAGCAAGAGATGAAAAAAATTAAAATGAGGGATTTTTTAAACATTATAACTTAAATTAAGGGGCTCTATTTTAGAAAATTTTAATGAAAAGTTGAAGTCATGGAAAGACATGGAAAAAAAGACCCTTATGATGAACGTAATACTCAAATGTAAGGATATTTTGACCTAGAGGGAAAACTAGGTAATATGAATACTTTTAAACACTTCACTTCCTATAACTACAAACATGCACCTCCATAATGCTTGTAAAACACTTAAATGAATTTCACAACCCTCTAAAGGGTACCTAAGATACATAGATGGTTTTTTTATGCTTTAAAGAAAAAAATAGGTAACATGTTTAAGGGTTAAATATTTCACGCATGCAACCAAAATCTGATTTGATTTGAAGATCTAATATTGGATGCAAGTCATATTTATTTTTAGGCATGAGATGAGAAACCTATTCGAAACAGTAAGCCATGAATGAAAATTTGTTTAATGGAAACTATTCTTTGCAATTATATATTTTAAAGTTGTTTATGAATCGATTTTGAAATCACTTGAAAGCCAAATGGGTCGCTTAAGTAGGGGTCCCATGAGGGGGGCTTAAGCTCTATGGATTATGATCAAATTTGAAAGAAAAAATAATATAGGAGAAATAGTTATTAATTTAGTTATTTCGTCAATTATTTAGTTATGATTTATTCATATGACCAAATTAGTCATTTATTTATCCATTTATACTTGTGAATTACAAAAAAATAGTAGAATTTAGTCATTTTAGTCAAGTAGCTAGAAGTTTTAGTCATGTGACTAAAATTTTTAGTCACGTAGTCACATATTTGTCAGATTCTACTAGTGTAATGTCTGAATTATATGCACCTGATCTATATAAATTCTAATTGCAAAACGCTTAGATAAATTTTAAATATAGTTACCATTTAGAGATATTGGCAAATAGTGGCTGGAATAATGTTTGCACAATAAGTCTATTGGCGAATACACATTATTGGTGAAATGTAACTTGTAACAATATAAGTATATGATATTATCAAATGTTAATGTGTAAAGGAGTATTAATCATTCATTTAGTAATTTTTATTAGGGTAACTAATTATTTAGTCAATTATTTAGTCATTTTAGTTGTGATTTTACTCGATGACCAAATTGGTCATTTATTTAGTCATTTATATTTGTAGAACATGATCAGTTTTAGTCATGTGACTAAAATTTTTAGTCACGTGACTAAAAGTTTTAGTTGCCTAGTCATTTATTTCCCAAATTCTACTAGTGGTGATAAATCAAATGATCTAAGGTGATCGTACGGAATGTGTGTCTATGATAAGTGCCTCCATCACAATTGGAATGCCACATATACCTCGACTTGTTTCCTATGAAAGCTTTAGTGAGGTTGGATTTATTTGGACTTGCCTATTTTAAACTACAATGAAAAACTACTTCCTAGTAAGGTACATAGTAAATTGGATTATACTGAAGGATATGAATATAAAATGAAAGGTCATTGCGGGTATATATTTACACATTATGCACCATAAAATAAAAGGGTTTATATTAAATAGGAAGTAACTGACAGAACATTCTAGCCTATATGATTTAATGTTTAGGTTATATTTCGACATGACGAATGAGAGGGAAGTATTCATATTTTCATGATTGCTAAATCTATAAGTGAAAATTATACTAACCTATTGAGGTCCCATTAAAAAAGCTCTATGATGATAATTGATCCACTTTGAATAAACACTGACTGTCCTAGGTGTCTTAGTCTAGGTGCATTTCGTTGGTTAATTTCATTAAGGTTCATTTTTAGTTGCATATCATATTAATTTGCATTAAGTTCATTTAGATGCATTTCATGTTTTAGTTGCATTGAAGTTCATTTTAAGTTTGCATTCATTTTTAATATAGTTGCATACATTTTAAGCTACATCAGTATGAATGTGTGAATTCAATTATCTAAAACATCCATGTGAGCTGGAAATTCTAAAAACATTAACCATTTGCCATGTTTGACCAAGTACATCATGGAATCATAAGAACTTAAATGAAATGACTGAATATATATCACTGATATCCATTTTCATAAACCATCTCATATCATAAAATTGTCTGCATAGTACATCCATAATCATCTATACATAAATATAAATGATATGTCCATACATCGTATCACATTACATCTCATACATCCATATGCATACATAAAATAAAGATTGCATACATTTGCATAAGTTTGCATCCATACATCCATAAAGCTTTGAAAATACAAAAACATAAGCATATATTAGTGAAATATATCATGATGTCATCATATCATCACTATCTAACATAATCTAATCATGACCAAGTATGAAACATCACATCAATATCCAAAGCATGAGACACATATCAGTATCTATCACATATGCAAAAATTAGAAAACATCATATGAAGTAGCACAAAGATATCATATGACTATCAAAATCATCATAAAACATCAATATATCATCAGTACATGAGAAAGAGTATCATAAGCATCAATGACAATGTAACACAACATGAATGAAGTAGTATATTAGAATAACATGAATAAGTATCAGTGTATCAACAATAAAGAGTCCATGGGACGTCATAGTGTACATCGATAAAAAATGGTACAAGATACAAGATATGTCAATGTATTAATGATACAAAAATGAACAGAGTACAATGTATCAAATTTGACTAGCACCCTCATCCTCTCGTGGAGGATCAAGAGGGGGTGCATCTTCTTTTCCTGGGACAGGTGGATGCATCGCACCATCAAACTTTTGTGCTATCACTGAATATAATGGGTCTCTCTGAGGAGCAGGAACAACAACACAATATAATGCGAAGTAATAAGTGGCTCACTGTCCCTGGTGGGTGGTCGTGTGGGCATATCTGTCTCTCTCTACTCTCATCTGAGTCAGCTGTGAATCTCTCTCAGAAAGACGTTCCCTTAGTGTGGCAACCTCTAATCGTAAAGCTTCTCTCTCCTGCTCACACTGTGACAAAGGATCTCCATCACTACCTGCAGGTGGATCCCTATTAGGCTTCTCATCGCCTCCTCCACTGCTACCGCCTCCTGCTGCTACCCTCTGTGCATGCTGATCTCTGTGAAGTAGAGGACCTGTATCTCTTTGAGGAGGATGGACACTCAATCTCCGTTGTCAAATCTACTGACCCCCATCTCCGCAAGAGGCCCATTGCCTGCTGCCATCTCCTCCGCCTCCACCTCCATCTCCTCCATCTCCTCCACCTCCTCCATCTCCACCTCCGCGTGAACCATCTCTCCTGAGATGACCCCTGTCTCCACCTCTAGAAACTCAGCCTCGGCCACCACCCTCGTCAGCTAGATCATAGTCTAAAGCATCTTCAAGGTGAGGAGCGACCTCATCAAGACCTGTAAATCATGGATATGGGTGCTATGAATAATATGTATGGTAGCCATTTGTGATGCTGCCATCAGTGATCTCTGGGTGATAGTCCCAGGCAACAGGTGCAATCTATGAAATCTCATGTAAAGCAGTCTCATATATAAGACGAGACACCCACTATGCCTCCTCATCTCGAATTTGCGCATAAATGGCAGTCTCCTGTGATATGCCATGCACTCTACCATACTGTCTCTAGACATGCGTAATAAAAAACCACTCAACTATATAGTGGGTCCTGCCAATCAGATATCTCGACTGAAAGAAATAAGGCATCTTCCTAATGTCAGATGGCCACTGCTCACAATCTAGGTAGGGTCTACATACAACATCAATGACATCATCTAAGACACGATGCCAATAGTCCATCTTGCCCAGATGGGGTTGCTGAAGCATACTTGAATACATATAAATGTATGGCAACTTTGCATCGTGTTGCCGCTCAACAATAGGCCGTGTGACAGGGATGTGCTCCCATGCCTAGACCCAAAGAACTAAAATCCCAACTGTCATAGTATGAGAGTGTTGGTATACAATCTCGTGAAGCTCCCTATACATATGAGCCAAAATACAACTCCCCCAAATAAAACATCAAGGTGAATGTATCATATCCTCAATAACTCTAGACCACCCGCACATAAATCCATGTTGTCCTCGGTCTGACATCATCAATCCTCCAACAATTCGAGCCAGATATACAAGAAGAGGCTCATAGTTGGCCACCATGTGGTCCCAACGAATATAATGTCTCGCTATGGTATCATGATGAAAGAGCCTATGTGCGTCCACCATCGTCGTTGGAGCGCTCGCCTTGTACTCAACTCAAGACCCCATCACAGGAACATGTAAGATGCACAAGACGTCCTTTGATGTGAATGTCATCTTGCCGATGGGCAGACGTCAGAATGCCATCGCTTGGCAAGGGCTATCAACAACCCATGATTTACCTAAATATCAGGTAAATCGGCCAAGCTCCAAAGGCCACAGCGCGCAATAGTACATCTATCAGCAGGAGAAAGCTACTCATGCAACTCCAAGACTTAGGTTGGTTGAGGAGATCTAAAGGACACGACATTGAAATGTGTTTGCACAATAGAAAATAGGGGCGCTATGTCAGCATTAGACAAAGGAAATTGATGAGAAATTGCTTAAAAAGTTCAAACAGACAAGTGAAATTGGCTCAAAATTCAAGAAAACTAAATGTGATCCTATTTTCCTGGATGCAATCCAAGAAACCCAAGATGTGACACCCTAATGAGATATGAGCCAGGAAATCCTATATACGATACAAAAAATCAGGGACGCGATCTGGAATCTAGATGCGACTCTGTTTTGACCATACGCGAAAAAGGATAAAAATGCTATGAATTTGATCTAAAAAGACCGGATGCGACCTGACAAGGTGCGATCCAGGAAATACGTGAAGTGATCCAAAATTTTGTAAAAAACTGGATACAACACAAGATTTACCATGTGCGATCCTAAGTTCAACTAGCCCTAAAAAGCTTTAAAATGCATGAAATTTATAATTTCAAAATGAAATGGGATCGTTATAGGGTACTCACAGGTGCTGCATAATGTGTCAGATGATCATGTCGCCTAGCTAGCTCGAAACGATGCTTCTCCGCTAGATACACCATTTCACCTTAGAGCTCAAAAATTTACTATGGTAAAAAGTGAAAATGAATAGTAAAATCAACCTTTTAAACCTATTTAAGCCTCCCGAGGACCTCGGAGTCTTAAGGAACATTCATAATAAGATGTCACAGAAGCTTCATATCGGGACCGAAATTGAAATAGGTGATCCATATCACTTAAATGCAGTAAAAATGGAGTTACAAAGCAAAGTCAACTGTTAAAATGCAGAAGTCAATTATGGTCAAATTACAATCAAACATGGGCAAAATGAGCAGAAAGGATACCACAAACATGTCACATCAGTTTAGTAATGGTTATTACTTGAATGCACAGTCAACAAAAGTCAAAGTTTAGTCAAACGCACTTAATGAAAGCTACACAAAGCATAATTAATGCACAGAAAGCTTGCTGAAAGCTGTAAAAAGTGATTTTCTCACTAATACATTAAATTTTCAACTCAGGATATTGCTTAAACATCAATCAAACTTGGTCAACTCTCACCTTTTCTTGGTCAAACTTGGTCAAACTATGTTCTTTTAATACTACAATCGATTTTAATTACTTATTAACACTTCCTAAATGATCTGCGCTTGATCTAGATTCATTTCAATCATTGTAATTCTTCCTAAATGCTTGAAATCATGAATTTTATCTAAATTTATTCTGATTTCGGTCCCGAGGGGGCATAATCATACTAAAATTCAATTCTTCAAATCAAATTCTTCAGCGCCAGGGGCATGACAATTATCTTCAATCAAGTCGATGTTGTTAATCTTTACGACATTGATCAATTTCATCACTACAAATCAAATTGGTTATTTGTCAATATGTTCAGTTACCGCAAATCAAATTTAACTAAAATTTTTATCTAAATCTCTTTTCGGTTTTCATTTAATCAAGCTCAAAATCAGTATGGTCAATTCTTGTTTAATCAAGTTCAGAATTGATGACTTTCGAATCAAGTAGGATTTTCTTTGATCAAGTTTGAAGTTCTCAAATTCAGAGTAGTTCTCTTTACTGCTCTCTAAAACATTTAGAGTGGGTTTACTACTCTTTAAATCTCTTAAAATTAGAGTGGTCCTCACTACTCTCTAAATCACTTGAGTTTAGAGTAGTTCTTGCTGCTCTCTAAATCTCGTTGAATCTGTTAATTCCGCTGAATCATGTTTTGAAATCAAATTTTCTTTGAATCCTTGTGTTGTTCGCAAAGCAATTTAAAAAGGGGCAAATGTAATCACCTAAAATTGGGCTAATAGAACCTAAGGCCCTATTTGCCCTAATTCAGAATAAAAACTTTAATTGTGTTAATTTGATTCTTGATTATTAACATAATTCATTAAATTCAATAAAATCGTTAAATCTCATAATTCGGGCATTTATCATCATATAATCAAGCAAAATCACTTTGATTATCTCTTAGCCTAATTAATTAAATCAAACCCAGTAAATTCATGGCTAGAGTAATTAATTAAAAGAAATGAATAAAATCCCTCTCAAAATGACATGTCACCTTAAAGGGGACAACAAAGACACCTCAAGCCAATGAGAGGTAATCACCTGGATCAAGCTTGGAGGCATCTCAACCACTCCTCATGGATGCATCCCGACCATCCAAAATCTCAAGATTCTATAAAAGAATTTTCAAATCTTCAATTGGCTCCTAGTCTTTTGAATTTGCTCCTAACTCTTTGATTTTGATATAGTTAATTTGAATTCATACATGCATGTTGTTAAATTGATTTCATAGCTAATTAGATAACACTTCAATTTGGATAATATAATTAATGAATTGATGAATCAATGGCTTTCATGCATAATTTGAATGAATCTAGTTGTTTGAATGCATTATTTGTTTAAATCTCTCATTCTAACATGCATTGTCACTCTTTAAGATTATAATCTGAGGGCAAATTTCAAATCCTTTTCATACTTGTGTTAGTTAGAGAGCAATAGGATGATTTCAATTGTTATTTGTTTTGTTTGATTGATCATTCTAACAATTGATATAATGTTCTATTGAAGTGTTGTGTTGCAGCTTTGCAAGTCAATAATTCACACACACAATTATTATTTTTTAACATTGACATATTGTAATGGTTAATTTGTAATATTCTTATTTGACCATCAAAATTTAAACTTAACTGAAATACTATTATTAAATTTAAATGAAGAATATTTACCCTTCTTAAAAAAATATTATTACACCGAAGACGTTTCCATATGAAAGTGAGGAAGCTAAAATTTGCATCGGACAGTGGGAAATACTGTAGAAAGAATGACTACCATTGAAGGCTGGCTAGCCGTTAGATTTCCTAGACATTTTTCTTCAAGCCACATTTGTACGCTTCTCATTTAATAGACTGTCACATTTGTACGCTTGTCATTAAATAGACTATCGTACCTCTCAAATTTCATCTACCACGCCATTTTCATATATCGCGTTGGCTGCTCAACACTCAAAGCCGCTACAGGACTGTGCAAGATGATTCAAGCTTCTGTGGCTGTTAGATTTTTTCGTGTTTTTTTTTGCCAATTTTATTGTTTGTCTTCCTTGTCCATCGCTCTATGTTTTTTTCCTGTCATCACTATTACTTGCATCGGTAGGTAGGGGAGAGATTGACTCCACATTTAGCATAATAGTAGGGGTGATGCATGCTTGACCCTGCATCATACGGAGTCAAGCTTGGCATACAAAACTACAAGTTTGATTGCCAAATGCAAATTTGTGATAAATCCTATTCGAATTATGTGGGTATGGACTCTTTTAGCCTCTGGAAAGGATTTCTTGTTGAGGCATTGTTTTATAAGGAAAGCATATACATATGAGTATTTAGCCTATAATGTTTATGGTCAATACCGTGGAGAATATCTAATGAATCTTTCGGTAAGCCCTCCTTGCAATGTGTTTGCAATTGCTCCCAAACGACATTTGAGGTTTCAAAATCATCATTTACTATTTTTTGTTGTAAAGTGAGTGCATTAGAGGAGAAGTTGATTTGGGCACAATTGAATTGAACCATGAGCTCTAAAATGTGATGATTCTTCTTTTGAATCCTCCATGGATGTGACAATATCATGTTGTTTATTTGTTTTTCTACTTTTATTTCCACTGTAATTTGGTGTAAACTACATTACTAACCCTAGACTACAAATTGGTCAACCCACTGAATCTTTTTCAATTCTCTTGTCATTCGATCTATAGAGAAATTGCAGGAGTGATTCAATTATTTTTTCCTCGCCTATCATATAGTGTACAGAGTAGTTGCGGGAGTGATGGAATCATTTTTTTCTCACTTGTCATTTGGTAGACACATTGTTGAACTCCTTGAATTTGTTGGTTTTCCGAGCCAAGCAGGGAAGCCAAATGCTATTGTTCAATTGATGGTACCTATCCATTCGCTCAAAGTGTTGGACAATCATTCTGACTAAACATATGGGATCGACTTTAGGGGATAGAAAGTAAAACTGTAACATGGCATCTTTTATTTGGTGTTCCCAACTATTGTTGAATATAAATAGTTGACATTGTATGCCATCTTAATACATCCACATGATTGTTGAATAGAAATAGTTGAGATTGTGTGCCATCTTAATACATCCACAATCATGCAGAGTGCTTGACTCTACATGATTGTTCCCAACTAAATGTGGATGTTCATTTGGTGTTCCCAACTATAATAGTAGGGTGATGCATGCTTGACTCTGCATCCGTAGTTAGGGGAATATTATATAGTAATAGAAAGAGGCAGATATAGAAAGGGAAACAGAGAGAGATAATGAGATAGTCATAGATAGAAAGAGAGTGAGAGATGGAAAGGGATATATAATTCAAACGATTTTTAAATTACATAAATTAATAACTTATTCCACCTATCCATGTGTGTGTGTGTGTGAGAGAGAGAGAGAGGGGGGGTGGTTTGGGTCATGGCTAAATAGCCCGTTAAAACTTAATAATATAAGAGGAGAGTTTGGAAATAAAAAAAATTAAGTGTCCCCCTTGGTAAGATATATGTTTTAGTTTACTATTTAGACGTTACCTAGAGAGAGAGGGGGAGACATTGGGATAGGGATATAGAGAGAAGTGCAAGAGGGCTACATAGAGAAATATAGATACATAAGATATAAGGATATATAGAGTGAGAGGGAGAGTGGGAGAAATAGTGAAATACATTGATAGAGGGAAGTAGATATCAATAAATAGAGATGGAGAAAAGGAGAGAGAGAGGGGGAGATAGCTCAATATATAGAGAGGAAGTGATATATATATATGTGTGTGTGTGTGTGTGTATAGAGAGAGAGAGAGAGTATTTTACAACGCATCGTTTGACCTCATGTGCTTCATTGAAGTATGCAACAAAAGAAACAACATTTTCCCTAAAATTGAACTTCCACATTTCTTCGACATACCCATTACACACAAATGCAATTGCTAGTTTTTATTATTTCAGAGCATAACCTCAAATGGACTTTAGCTACCACATCCTCTTAACTTCTTTGTGCTTCTCTTTAATCTTTTTTTGTCAGCAATCAATGGCAGTCTGTCAAATAAAAATATATGCTCTGTGTAGCCTACGGGGACCACTCACATATTGTCCAAATAAACCTAACTTTTATGATAGCTCATCAAGTAACGTGAATCAGATTGTTTAAAATAAACTGCAGGTATATTGATGTTGCAAATTTAAGATAAAACTATTGATAAAAAGAGTTTGAATTTGTACGATTTCTTTCTTTGGGTTTTTCTGTGTTTTTAACTGTGTTTTGAATAATTATTATTAAAATTATTTATTCATTAAATAATATTTTAATATAAATAATCAATATATTTTCAATTCAATTTATGAAAAAAAATAAAAAATTAATATTTTTATTTTCTAATTTTAACATGTAATTGAATAAGTACATATAAATATTATGTTTTTGATTGTATAGATTGTTTGATGTTATAAATATTATTAGAAACTGTATTTTTATATATATTCAATAAAAAAATAATTATGTATCTTTTATGTTCTAAATTTTAAAGATTGTTTGATTTCATAGATATGAAGGTTTATTTCATTCAATAATATTATGTAAATTAAATTATATTTAATCAATAAAAAATTAAATTATGGAACTTTATTTTAAACAATAAAAAATAGATATTACATTATATAAAATATGTATTTCATATTCATTTCTATTTTAATAAAAAAATTAAGATCTATTAGGTTTTCACAATATATGTCTCATGAATGTTTATGGATAAGATTGTCTGTGTGTTTTTACATCAACGTTTCAGATCACACTCTGTGCTCCATCATGAGGGTGCAACAAAGAACAAGGAGAGAAAAAATAGTAAAAGAAGTTGAAATGTATCTGTTGAAACTCTTTGCTACATTCTGATGATAGATCATAGAATCATGTGATCCAAAATATTGATGTAAAAATACACACAATCTTATCCAAAACATTCACAAAAAATAAAAGATTTATCATATACTTAAAAAATATTTTAATAATACATAATCGTTGTTCTCTTTATAATTCTCTGAAAACATCCAGAAATATCAATTGAAAAACACAATATTAAAACCAAATTCACATTACATACATTACTTTCATAGAATACATTACTTTCATAGAATAGAGAAACCCATAGCACGTAACAAACATCGAGTTAAATCTAGAAACATTATCGTGTCTCGGTCTGATTATTATAAATACATTACAATGTGAACATGTCCAACTTCTTCCAGTCGTCTCTCTCATTTCCATGATTGACTTGAGAAAAATTAGTGGAGATAACTGCGAAGTGGGCATTCGTACGCTTCCATGAATGGACAGAAAAGTCATTCATAATCTTGAATAGAAAGGCGTGGAAGATCCGTCCTTTTATTCAATGTGAAAATTTAAGTGCCTCACATTTTAAAAGCATATTTCTGCTGGAGTTTCATCATAATTACAAAGAAAGAATATCTGACAACACACACCAAGAATATCTCCATAACAAAAATCTGTTTCCAAGGCGTTATCTGCTAAACGGAATTGAGTCTCCGTCATTTGTACGACACTTCTAGTTCCGTCTATTATACGATAGCTGGGGCTGTAATATCTAAGAATTGAAATTTTAGGGAGTAGTGAAAGATTGTATGCATGACTTTGGGAAGAGTGTAAATTTTAGTGTGAGTTTGGGTGGATACATTTCACGCCGTGCCCCGACAAACATTATGAATGTGATTTGTTTGATTTTTTATTTCTTTCTTCGCGTATTTTTAAGGAAAATTGATGTGAGTGTGTGGGGGGCAGGAAGCGGCACTGGTTAAATGGCCGAAAATTTGCAGCCTCGTGCCTCGTGCCATTGCCAGTTCTTGCATACATCCCATCGTCCTTTTACTTTGGACTTCCAAAGCAGTCAAATCATAAAAGGACTTCCAAAGCAGTCAGTGCGGCCGTAATTTATGCCACCAATATTTGATTGCTTAGGCTTCATAGTTCGAATTAATATTTACTCGCTAATATTTTCTCACTATTTTTGTTTTGGCTGTCTAATACTTTTGTTTTAATGATTTTAAATATTTTTAAATTAAGAATGTTTTGTTTAGTATTTTTAATCATTTATAATATTATATTTTAAATCATTTATAATATTATATTTTTAAATTATTTTTAACTTTATAATATTATAAAATTGTTTATTTATTTTAAAAATATTTTTATTCATTTATAATATAATATTTTTTTAATTTTTAATTATGTATTAAAATATTTTTTAATCATTTTTTATTTTTTTGTTGAGAGTAGTTCGTTCTCTTTGGCTGAGAGTCAAGGACTGAGGGGTTTCCATTCCACCAAATTTGCCCGGGTCACGATCCCGGCCTCATCTCTTATCAGATGTCTTTACGAAATTTGAACCCTGGTGGGCTCAATGAGAACCATTGAACTTCACCAGTCGACCAATTCACAATTGACCCTTAATCATTTTTTAAATTTTTAATATTTTTAATTATGTATTTTAATGATTTTAATATAAATAGACTTTTAATAATTTATATATTAAAATTAATAATTGTTAATAATATTTTTAAATTTTTAGAAAATTTCAATTAAAAAGTAATATTAAAAATAAATTTGCTTCTTTTGCATGTAAATTTTGTTTTTAATATTACTTTTTTAATTAAAATTTTCTGAAGAATTTAATCATTTAGGTAATTTTCTTATTATGCTTGACAAAAGTTTTAGAATTAAAAACGATCAATTTTTTTTTAGGAATATAATATTTAATTAATTTTTTAGTATAGTTGAACAATATATTAGTTGAATTTTAACTGTCTTTTTTTATAGTCTAAAACTTTAAAGAATTAAAATTATTCTTAGATCTACAAACTAGGCTAACACCCATCATAGTATCCATAGTCACATAAAATCTAACACATCCATGTCCTAGTTTTAGAATCACTTGCAACATCATAACATCCTAATACAAATTCATTTTTCATTAAGTCTTAAATTTCACTTAACTCAAGATAGGTTCACATTTCCTATAGATTCATACACTACCAACTTGATCACATCTTCATAAGCATCAATATCTTAGGTTTGATCACCATCCATATTGATGTTATACTTTTATCACCATCCCAAATACCAATACTTTATGTGGGAAATACTTAATTTAGTAGAACTTTTAGCAGACTTAGCTTGATCTTCATTCTCATACAAGGATTGTCACTTTAGGAAACAAAGTTACAATCAATTACATAAATACAATAAAACATAATCAACTTATTTTATTTCATTCTCATATCATGTAGCTTAATATGGAAACGAAGTTACAATCAATTACATAAATCTAATAAAACATACTCAGCTTATTAGTACTTGTCGATAGGCTAGGCAAGAACTATTGCATCCGTTTTTGGATTTCTTCCATTAACTAGTGATTAAAAAATCACATTTCTACCAATTAAAATTATTATTTTTATCAAATTTGTTACAAAATTAATAATTTGTATATAGTATACATGCACATTTTTTATGTTTATAATTCGACAAAATTAATTTAGAACTTTTTTATTGGCTTAAAAATTTAGCTTAGGCAATATTATAGGGGCAAATACTTTACCATGCCCAATTAATGGTTTTGGATATAGATTATTTATTAACTAATGTATATTAAATTGAATAATAAAATTTGTTATATGTATTATAATTAGATGTTATATATTTAGATTATATAACATAAATTATAATTATAATCTAAATATTAATAAACTTAACTTTTTTATTATATATTTTATATTAATTAACTTATGAATTAGTGATAATAATATCTATTATTTATAATAAATAATTATAAGTTATATTTTAAAATATTAAATAATATTATTTGACATAAGTTATATGAACTATATAAAATATTATTAAAATTGTTCCTTGTCAATTAAATGATGTAATTTATTTTGATTTTAACAATTATTTTTTAAAATAGGAAATTATATTATATTAGATTAATAATTTATGTGAAGTATTTAAATTTTGATTTATAGTTATATTTTTTAAATATCTTACAATATATTATATTGATTATTTATGTATAAATTATTTTATTTCAAAAATTAATAATTATATTTAAGAAAAATAATTTTATTGATATTTTTAATTGTATATTTTTTAAGTATTGAGAATATATAAAATTAAAAAATTAAAAAATAATATAAAAGATATTAATAATAATCTTTTTAAAACTTAAAGATATATTCACTTACATTTATAAGAATTAATTTTGTTTTGTTTTTTATTAATTTGATTTAAACTGTGATATTAAAATTGTAAAACAAAAGAGTAAAATATTTATAATTATTATATATTTATAATTCTAAATTAATCAAATAGCTATAATATTAATTACATTGTGATTAATACCAATTATACTTGTACTTAGTAACTACAACAATGGATATTTGTTTATCTTTAACTTATTATTATTAACTTAATATCCAACTCCTAATCAATTAATCAATCTAATTATATTTGTATGAAATAGCCATAATACAATTTGGAAGAATTTTATAATTATTATTATTATTATTTAGGCAAGTACTTTGTCACTATGTGGCACTTGTTCTATTCATCTCCATTTCAATTTTAAAATAATTTTTTAATCTAATCAAATACATATTATCTATTAACATTCTTTATGAGAAAAATATTTACTGTTTCTGACAATGGGATGTATGTATGTCTATGTAAGAACTAGCAATGGCACGAGGCATGAGGCATGAGGTGCAAATTTTTGGCTATTTCGACAGTTGAAAATATACAATTATGTTTTAACTTTATTTTGTGGCATTGTGCTTTTTATAACATATATTTAGTTAGATATAACTTTTACAATATACATTGTAAGATTATAAGTTTATATATTATATTGTATAATTTTTTTATATTATGCATAATTTTATATTATATTAAAAATATTTTAAATTATGTTAATTATTTATATTTTTATAAGATATAGAAATTTTACAATAAAAAAGTTAGCCCACTTCTTAAATATAATGTATATAATTTTATATTATATCAAAAATATATTTTTTATATGGCTTATTTATATTATAATTTTCTATATTATACTAATTAGGATGAGTTTCATACTTTTTTTCTCTGCATGGTAAGTTTTTCTTTTCAAATTTCTTCTTTTTGGAAAGTAAAATAATTGCGGAAAATGATTTTTAACAAAATTTAATGTTTATTATTTTATTTTTATAGTTTATGTAGTATTACTAGTATTTTTTTTCAAAATTAATGTATTGTAAATTACATTACTTGACTAATGTTTGTCTATTTTGTCTATTTATTAAACTATTATAATAAGTTTATAAGAACAAAATAAACAGACAATTAGTGAAGTAAACCAATTTTATGATTCATTAACTAATGTACTTACCAATTAATGTTTCTCCCCATTAAGATTGATTTAGTTTTTATGTTTTCTAATAGTGTATAAGATTGCATAGTATACTTAACTAAATTTCCCAACTGAGTTTAATATATAATAATTATATTTTAAAAAATTCAAAACATAATTATTTAATAATATATTTTTAAATTATTTAAGTATTTAATAATATATTTGTGTGGTACATAATTAATTATTTTTAAAAATTCTATACTAGCTAAAATCAATAAATTCAAGACATACACTAAATTCTATATTAAATATTTTGTAAAACAACTTATTATAGTAATTTAATAAATAGAAATTCAAATTACCTCCAAGTTGGTATATAAACATTGATAGAGATCATAAGAAATTTAGATTTATCATAAAAAGAATCTTTTAAAGAAACTTAACGAGATATCTTATAGTGAGCCAAATAAATTTAAGAGTGAAATAATTACTCAACCAAAATTCAATAAAGAAAAGTAATGTATCAATTTATTATTAATGCTCCATTTGATTATATGAGATTTTTAACATCAATATTTCGAATCACTCTATCATCAAGATGCAAGTATCGTACTTAATTCAATTCATTATTCTTATATAATTATACTTAATTTCAATTAAGTAGTGGTTTACTCTTTTTTACATCAATAATATTTTCTCATAATTTTATACCTTTAAGAATACAAATTACATATTTTTAATTGTTAACTTAGATTTATCTCTCTATATATTCACAGATATAGTTAAAAATCATTTTCCGCAATTATTTTACTTTCCCAACAAGAAGAAATTTGAAAAGAAAAACTTACCATGCATAGAAAAAAAGTGGCTCGTCCATTTCATATATGAAACTCAGCCTAAATAGTATAATATAGAAAATAATAATATAAATAAGCGATAAAAAAAAAATATTTTTGATATAATATAAAATTATAGACATTATATTTAAGAAGTGAGGTAACTTTTTTTATTGTAAAATTTTTATATCTTATAAAAATATATAAAATATAAATAATTAACATAATTTAAAATATTTTTAATATAATATAAAATTATGCATAATATAAAAAAAATTATACAATATAATATATAAACTTATAATGTATATTGTAAAAGTTATATCTTAACTAAATATATGTTATAAAAAGCACAACCCCTACACAATAAAGTTAAAAAATAGTTGTATATTTTCAACTATCAATAAACAAGGCAACCATGATTTGGAAAAATGGACATCTAAACTGTCAGCTCAAACCTATTTACATAGTGATGGGTAGTCTTGAAAAGACCTCAAATTAGGAGAGGGGGACAAGGGTGATAATCTAAAGGTAGTGTCTATCCAGCCACGAAAATCTTTTTCATTATATAGCTTTTTGCAAACTTTTGAAAAAAAATTAAGTGTTTCCCCTTTGTATGGTTAACAATTTTCATGGTTGCATAACCGTTGCCTAATCCAAACAGGTGGATAGATGTCAGTATCTTTTTTTTATATAGTATATTATAATAATATGAATAAGTATATATTTAAACTAGAAGTCATCTTTTCATTAAGAAGTCACAAAGTTTGAGTATATGTTTTAAGATTATCTAAGTGTCAAACATGGCCCATCAAAGCCACTTAAATATTTAGTGGGCACATTAGTGATAATCTAAATAGCTGGATACTTTTGTTTTTGTTTTATATAGTATATTATGATAATATGAGTAAATATACATCTAAATCATAAGTCATTTCTCATTAAGGAGTCACAAATTTGGAGTATATATCTTAAGATCATCTAAGTATCGAACATGGCCCATCAAGGTCACCTAGATGTTGAGTGAGGACACTTGGTAATATGCCTGTGGTGTCCTCTCTCCTTGTCTTCTTTTAAGAATTCCTTGACTATCGCATCTGAGAATTTCCCATCCCTGAAGAATGTGGCACCATCAGTAGATAAAGAAATGACCTCTACTATAAGATTCTCATAAATGTTAAAATTTCTCCTGAATAGAGAAATTTTACTATCTTTTCAACCCTTCACAAACTTCATAGTAACCTCAAGGTCCCATCCATGGAGCTTTTTAATAAATGGGTTCACTCCTCCCTGCTTCAAGATTCTCCAGATTGTGGTGTTTTTTCCCAAGTCCTTATAGTCAATAGGTTTAACTCTTCTTTTGTCACCACCCATACTGACATAGTTCATAACAATTCCAATCAACACCAACAAAGCAAGAATGGAGATCTTTGATTAAAAAAAAACCTTCAACAACACCCACAAGGCATGCTAAAGTTTACAGAAATAATCTCCAAAAGATCCCATGATGCCCTCCTCACTCCACATAATAGTGGTAATAAAGACTAGCACTAACAACCTTATAATTAACCCATAGGAAGATGGACACTCTATGCATGTGTCATGTCATACCTCATCAAATTAATGACCTCCTCTTTTATACTTTCTCTCTTTTTCCACATCAGTTGATCATGAGCATGAACCCAAGCTTGTCATTAAACCATACCATTTGGAAATTAAGAAGTTTTCCAAGTCTTAATCCACGGAAGGTGGCAATAGCTTTAGCTATGTGGTTAGTTTTGGAACCTAAGGGGAGTGCCACCATTGAAAGAAACCTACCATTATCATCTTTGATTACTCCCCCACACCCAGCGAGCTAAAGGTTTTCTTGGGTATTGATATCTTCATTTCAAGACATAATTAAGGAGTTAATTCAAATGCATACAAAAAAAGTATGCATGATGACATACTATAAGGAATAAAATACTATTGAAATACATCACATAAGATTAGTTTATGAAATAAATGCATAGTCGCAAAACATGTAAAACATTCAAATGCAAATAACATTTAAATAAATAAATAGTACATTGATTTCTCACAAAACATGATTCATCACATTCATTTACATTTTTTACCAACTTGTTGAATGAAAAAGATAATATAACTAAAATAAGATGCCAACCAACTTTTCGAATACATCAAATATAAAGTTCATTGTAAGATGCAATAGATGACTGAGGTTGATTCATCAATACATGGTAAAGAAAATACTCTGTGCATTCACGTCTCTTGAAGCCATCAGACTACTCTCCATCTATTGTGCTCAAGATGATAATGGAGTCTAGGCTCCTTTTCACCCAATTATGAAGTGGTTAGCTCCCTTGGCGCTTAATATGATAAGTTGAGCACCTAACCAAGGAATCTAGCAACTCAAAATTGGCAAGTATAATGAATCTGGTGCAACATTGTAACATAACTGCAATTCACATATGCCATTGCAACATCTAAACAATGTTGTGGAGAGAGATGGTACAACTAGCATATATATAGTACAAAATATGCATTAAAGCTTTGGCCAACACATTGTAAACTAGATTTGGGTAAGTGCGAAAATACAGGGGACCAAAAAGGGGGCATAAGTTGCCGCTTTTATTTGAAATCAAAATATTTTGAACTTCGACGAGAAAATCAATATAGTTACACTCAAAATTTGAAGATGTGATAAGAACAAGAGTTGTAGTACTCTAAATCTAGTTTCTAAACTACTATTTTTTTTAATTAGTTAAGATTAATGCCTCAAAAAGGGGGACCACACAAAGTGGTCCTATTTTTTTCGAAAAAACATAGCATAGTGTCTAGTTTGCTTTCGTTAACATGTCAACTTTTTTTTTTTTTTTTTTATCGCTCCTATGTGAGTTAGCTAACACCACATAGTTTATCCCAATTTTTTTGGCTATTTTTTTATGAATGTGTGATTTTTTTACTAATTTTTTAAGTGGACGCATCTTGAAAATATGAAATTTGAGCGTGCTCCCTTAGAAATTATTGAAAACTAATTGAGAATTAACATTTCTTTTTTTTTCTAGGTGTGCAGAATGGAGTCTAGTTTCTAAAAAAAGTAATTTTCTTCAAAGTTTGAAGAACAAGCCAAAATCTACACTTAAAATACTACATGTTAGGTTTTGAAATTGTCTAACATAAAGTAATTTTCTTACAAATGAAATTAGATATGAAATGTTTAACATAATCAAAATTCAAAATAAATTATATAGTTAGATAGCTAACATAGAGCTTAACAATATCATGGTGTCTGATTTTGTTTGTGTATGACGGAAACAAAATCATCACACCAAAATCCTAGCACATTGTTTACAAGAGGTTTAAGGTTGTTTGTTTTACTATTACTAACTTTGATTATTTCAAATACGTGTAACTATAACATTTTTCCCATTATGATATTATTAAGTCTACTAATGACATAATTTAATTTTAGCAAAAAAATTGTTCATTATTTCATCAAATTCTAGACACGATTATCTTTTAGGATTTGTGACTAATATAATTTTATATTTTCATGTTAAATATGAACATTTTTCTCACGTAAACCAACAAAAAATTCTAAACATGCTTATTTTGTGAGATTCACAACTAAGATAATTCATTCTAATCATGTCAAAATATAAACGCGCATAGTATAAAAAGGATATATGACATTTAGATAAGAAAGATAAATCCTATATTCTAATATAAAAAATATTCTCTAACACCATCTCTTCATGTGCAATGAGAATTTCTTCAATTGTGTTGCGCTAGATCTCTAACATCATCTCTTAATGTATAGCCAAAATTTCTTCAATTGTGTTGCATTAGGAGTCCTCTTTCACAAAAATATCTTCATTATATTTCACACATAAATAAAAATATTGACATTTATTTTTATAAGCTATTTTTTATATTTTCAATATTATATTTAAATTACATAACCATCTTTTTAAAGAGGGTGAAACACTTTTAGTCCGGATCTACGGATCTATGGACTGATGAGGGGTGAACATCATCCACAACATCAACACTCAATAATAAAACCCAAATAGGGTTTGAACACAATATTTTCACTTTTAAAGAATCGAGAACAAAATATTTTCACAACTCATTTTAAAAATTGACAACACTTTTGAATTTGATTTACACAATTTTCATTAATATTTCATTGTATGATCAAATGGGAGAAAATATACACCATTTTTATTTAAAGAATTTCTTACTTCCTTTATTTATTATTCACAATTTAATAACAAGAAACACATGTGAACAAATTTCTTTTCTCTTGTTTGACTATCGATGTGGTATAAAATGTCTAAAATACCCTTATATTTTCTATATTTCCTAATGATAGATTGTGGGGTTTGATAAATGAATAAAAATTCAATGTTATAACAAAATATAGTTAGATATATAAACCATGGAAAAATAATAATATATATGCATTCTTTTTATTTTTATACTTTTTCTAAAATTACACTAGATACTTTATTTTATCACATATGAGGATTTTGACTTTTGTTGAACATTTAAATTTACCATTTTAATGTACCAAACACTTCTAGCTAGGTTGGCTAAGCACAATTGATAAGGATGATGGTATACATACATACATACATACATACATACATACATACATACATACATACATACATACATACATATATATATATATATATATATATATATATATATATATATATATATATATATATATATATATAAATATAAAAGAGGTTGAAACTTACCAAAGAACATTTGTGTTATGTTCAACACTTTGGTGACGTTGATGGGCCATATTCAAGAGTTATGTGGCCTTGACGAACAAATACCCCAACTTTGTGTCTTCTTAATGAGAAGATAGATGACTTGTGATTTAGATGCATGTTTATTCATATTGTTGTTATTATATATTATGTTGTATGTTTACTCATATTGTTGTATACACTTTGTAAAAACAAAAATAGTGACATCTATCCAACTATTTAGATTATCACAAGTGTCCCCACTCAACATTTAGGTGACTTTGATGGGCTATGCTCCACTTAGATAATCTTGTGACATATACTCCAACTTTGTGACTACTTAATGAGAAACAACTTGTGATTTAGTTGCATATTTACTCATATTGTCATTATATACCATATAAAAATAAAATTACTAACGTCTATCCAACTATTTGGATTATCACCATTGTCCCCACTCAACATTTAGGTGACCTTGATGGACCATGTTATATACTTAGATGATCTTAGGACATATAATCCAAATTTATGACTCCTTAATGAGAAATGACTTCTTAATGAGAAATGACTTCTGATTTAGATGTATTTTTACTCATATTATCATAATATACTCTATAAAAACAAAAACAAAAGTATCCAACTATTTAGATTATCACTAGTGTACCCACTCAACACCTTGATTTTAGTGGGCCATATTTGACACTTACATAATCTTGAAACATATTCTCTAACTTTATGACTCTTTAATGAAAAAAAGACTAATATAAATATATGTTTACTTATATTGTCATAATATACTATATAAAAACAAAAATAACATCATCGACCCAACTATTTAGATTATTACCCTTCTCCCCTTCTCCTACTATGCGGTATTTTCAATACTTCCCATCACTATGTAAATAAGTTTGAGGTGACAGTTTAGATGTCCAACTTTTCAAAGGTTTCCGCCTTGTTTATTTCTTGACGCCACGGCTGCGCTCGCAGGATTTCTGTGGTAGATGCTGACTCCCATGCTTTTATTTTCCTTAACTATGTATATCATTTTCTCAAAGCAAATTTTCCGTATAAAAACACAGAGAAAGAAACGAAAAAAACAAATCAATGAATGCACAGTCCACATCAATAAGATGGCACGGCACATTAACATCATCATCATCAATAAATAAATCAACAACAAATCACATTCACAAATGTTTGTCGGGGCACGGCATGAAAAATGTTGAAATGAAATGAAATGTATCTGCTCAAACTCGCCACAAACTGCATACACTAAAATTTACCGTATAAAAGACGGAAGCAGAAGTGGCGGGCAAATGACAGTCAATTCTGTTTGGCAGATAAAGTCTAGCTGGAAACGGATTTAATTGCGTCTTGTCAGATATTCTCACTTTCTCTGTAATTATGATGAAACTACAGCGGAGATCTGCTTTTGGAAATGTGGTGCACTTAAATTTTCACATTGAATAAAATGACGGATCTTGTACTACTTTCTATTGAAGATTATGATTCGCTTTCTTTCTAAGATCTGGTTTTTTCATATCATATTCGCTTTCTTTCTAAGATCTGGTTTTTTCATAACATTTTCTAATGGAGAGGCTAGAGTGAAGGGTTTAAAAGTCGTTGCAACAAAGGAGCACATTGTAGAAGTAACATGGTTACCAACAGTTGGTGAATAGTTTACTAAAACTAAGGATACAAGGAATGCTCAAGCCTAGTTCACTCATCCCATTGATCCTTAGCTTGTTGTGGATAAACAAGGGACTAGGAGGCTTTCTATACTACCTATATCGATGGAGGTGACAGTCTATATTATGAAACATTTAACTTATGAATGGAGATAGGCATGCTTACATTCCATCCATTTCAAATTGCTTAGTCATATCCGACATGAAATATTAAAGAATGTGTCAAACATTTTGTATATTTTTCTCTCCATCAGTGCAGTAGAAACCGAGAAAGGTAGGCCACATTATATGACCCATCACTGCTTGATTAAGTTGTTTGGGGAAAGATCTTTAAGTGATGTTTCTCCAATGATTTGGGTTGAATTTGTTAGAGTTAAAAGGTTTAAGATTGACAATGTGGGACCAAGGGGTCAACCATTAACTCACAAAATTAATAGACCAGAAGGGGTTGTTAAAATGACTATGGGGGACCCTTCATCTAGGGCATCTCCTATAATAGAATCTCCTACAACCAAGACAAATTTTCTTGAAACTTCATCTATTGATTATGATGATAATCCCTCAACAAACCCAAATTAAAACTAGGGTTGCTGCTAGAAAGGAAAAAGGCAAAGTAAAATAAGTTGAGGGTAGGAAAGAGAGCATTGAGGAACAAGAAATTGAACATGTCACCCCTAGCCCTAAAAAGAGAAGGATGGAGGAAAAAGATTCTCTTGTAGTAGTTGCATCGACAAAAAAACCCACTAAGAAACCAAACAAATCTAAATCTACTAAATTCATTGAAGAAACACCTCAGTGAAGAAGTCACTAGCTTAGAGGAAAGCCTAGAAGGGTAACACAACCTGGGGATCTAGTGTTAGTGTTCACATGGAATTATCATAATATCCTCATATCTCCTCTACAAAAGAAGAATTGCCTACTCACAGCCCTCTTCAGAAAAATTCACCACCATCCACACCTGTTGAGTAGACATACAAACCTGTAGATGAGGGTAAATTGAAAATGGAATAAGTAAGAGAGAAATTTCCTCAAGAAAAACATAATTTATTTATGGAGGAAAAATCACAAGAACGTGGTTTCAAGGTCTTCATGAGCTTATTGTTGCTGCAAAGAAGCTAGGAGAACAAGTACCAAGCACAAGTAGGGAAGGAAAGAGAAAAAGGACATGAGAGAAAAAACCTCTTTCTTCCCTCACATGTCACGTTGTAGCTTTCGATTTTTGCAAATACATGTTATATAAGCAAAGTGAATGGGAGTTAGAGAAAGAAAGGGTGTAGAAAATTATTAATGGACAAAAAAAAGAGATTGATGAGCTAAAGAATAAGGTTGACACAATAGTAACTAGGGTTCCTCAATTAATGGAGTGTAGAGCACCACCTCAAGTTTATTCTCTATATTTTCAAGAACAACATCTTCTCTTTAAGTTGATAAGGATTGCTAGAGATAAGAATCCTTCCTTAGAGATGCCTCGAGATTTTTACCAAGTGTATCAATCTTCTCCTGGAGCTATTAGAAATTTTCTTTGTGAATTGTATCTTCACAACTATGTTGTTCCACAGGATACTGAGTGGAATCCACTGCTCTACATCAGGGGACACACATTTGAGGGCTCTGATGTCTTGGATCAATAATTAAATCAGTTGGGGTGAGAAATCTAGAGCATACAAAGAAAAAGAACTTAACATCCCATTGCAACTAAGCGCTGAGGCCTGGAAACCTAGGATGTTGTATTATGATTGACAGAAGATTCTATGGAATGATGGTTATGGAAAGATAATTCTACCTTTAATAAATAATAAATTATTTATTATTGAAATAAATTATTTACATAAAACTTTATTACATATGAATAAAATAATATAAATATATTAAATTTATATAAAAAAATAAAGAAAAATACTATTAGAAGATACATATCAACTTATATAATAAATTTAAATAAGGTATCTCTATATTAATGTCTTTTAAATACAAGTATTTAAGATATATGTTCTTTTTTATTATTAAGTTAAAATATGTAATACTAAAATTTTATATAAAATTGATAAAAGTACATTTACAATCAAGAAAATACATTTACAATCAATTACATAAAATTAATAAAACTTAATCACTTATCTTATCTATATGAGAACCCACTACTTGAACACCGTCCAATGGTTGTGATAGGAGTTGCTAACTTAATACCCACATTTTTTGATTTAATATCTAATATTTTTTACAACATTGTACCAATAGTTGTGACTTTAAAGTTCTTTTTGCTAATGATGACTACCCATAATTGAATGAAATGTGTACCGTACTCTAAAACACAATCAATAGTGTGATGCCACATCACAAGTATGGGGTCCCTAACGCACTATGATTGGTATCAATTTTTTTGGGGTTGTTTTGGACACCTTGGCAAAAAAACATGTTGATGTGGCATCATATTTGATAATGTGGCCCTAAAACTTTAGTTACAAGCACAAGACTTGCCAAGTAAGCTAGTGTAAAAAATATGGGAGTGATTTGAAATTTTCACATTAGATTCTAAGAAGGACAACGTTAATGTGCTCAACTACTAGATCCTCTCCCCTAATACATATTATCTATTATATTTCTTTATTAAAAATATTCATTCATATTTTATCTATGCATTTTATAAAAAATAACTTACTTATTATTATTATTATTTATTACTTAGAATACAATTTATTCATTTACATGCTAGTAACAACAATTATTAATTTTTAGAACACCAAAACAAAACACTTCAATTTTAAACTTATTATAAATAAATTAATAAAAAAAAATTCAAGATGAATAAATAAAATTAGATTAAAAGTTTTCCAAACAAAAATTCACTATGTTAATTTTTATTTTTTTTAAATGTCTATTATAAAATGTACAAGAACGTCAATCTCCTATATGTATTGTGACGGACGTGCTTGGTGATGCAAACCCTGACAGAAATCAGTACACGGTAAATGAGATGGGTTGCATGGGACGTGGATGCTCCCACCCGTAAAATTGTATGGATAGCCCGTGCCCCCATACACACTTTTATTTTCCTGCAGCCAGAAAATCATAATAAAAAATTAACAATGAAATAAATGCCCTCGAAAAACTTCCATACCTTACCTAGCTACGCATTTCGTTTTCCCCCATAATTGACAAAGCAGGGCGGGGCAGTTTCGCTTGCAGCCTGCCCCGCATACAGTCACATCAATTTTCTGTATAAACACACACAGAAAGAAACGAAAAAGATCATCAATGAATGCAGAGTCCACATCATTCACAATGTTTGTCGGGGCACGGCGTGAAAGAAGTTTTTATGAAATGTAATAGTCATTCTAAATTTAATTGCTTTTTTAATCTATGAAAGTAATGTGTATGATTATTTATTTTATTATTTATTATTTATTTATTTTCATTGCATCAATCGAAAAGAAATACTCTTTCCTTTCACTCTATCTTTTCACAGGATGAATCAAACATTGTATGTATTTTTTAATTGAAATTTTAAATCATCTTTCTCCTTTTCCACATGATAAAATCTCCTTTTCCACCTGTTAAATCAAGATTTTATGTATTTTTTAATAGAGATCATATTTCTTCTTTTCCACATGATAGATAGCGCACTAACTGACAAACCTACAAAACTTTCCAACATTTAGCTTGAAATTCAAAGGCCCAAAAGCAATACATTCAAACATAATAATTCATACGATATAGCCTATCTTAATGAGTGGACGGATGGTTAGACACAGCAAATTTGGGAGGCATTACCTTCGGGCTGTCCGCGTCTTTCTCTCGCACACCAAGATAAAAAAATGCGCGTACTTGGCAGTCAAAACCTCATATTCATATTCATATTCATGCGGTTGTTTCCCATGTGGGGACCAATGCAAATACATGTTATTTGGTCTTTTCATATCATATTCGCTTTCTTTCGTACGCTACGGCTTAAATAGTTCGCTGGTATTTAGTTTGTTATTATTATTATTTAGTCGAAATAGTTACTATTATTTGGTCCATGATTGACTTGGCCAAATATTACTGCAGATAACTGAATAGAAAGGAGTAGACGATCCGTCATTTTCTAAAAGCAGTTTCATCATAATTACAAATATCTGACAAGACACAATTAAATCAGTTTCCTAGGTTTTATCTGCCAAAACGGAATTGACTCTGTCATTTGCTTCCGTCTTTTACACGCTAAATTTTAGTCTATGCCGTTTGTGAGTTGCGGTAGATACATTTCATTTCATTTCAACATTTTTCATGCCGTGCCCCGACAAACACTGTGAAGGTGACTTGTTGTTGATTTATCGATGATGATGATGTTAATGTGCCGTGCCATCTTATTGATGTGGACTGTGCATTCATTGATTTGTTTTTTTCGTTTCTTTCTGTGTGTTTTTATACGGAAAATTTGCTTTGAGAAAACGATATACACAGTTAAGGAAAATAAAAGCATGGGGAGTCAGCATCTACCACAGAAATCCTACGAGCGCAGCCGTGGCGTCAAGAAATAAACAAGGTGGAAACCTTTGAAAAGTTGGACATCTAGACTGTCACCTCAAACTTATTTACATAGTGATGGGAAATATTTCACATTAGACTAACTTCATCAATAAGTAGTCGTTGTATGGAATATTGTAAGACTTTTGTTTTTTTAGAAATGTAAAATGAACACTTAACTATCTATAATTAAGGTTTGAAGGTGTGGCTCATTACACAACTAGTTAAAATAGCATTCTTAGTTAAACATGTACAAAAATTGGTTTTTTAAATATTTGAGCATTTAAAAATCTCTAGTAAGAGAGAGGACCGAGTGCTTGAACACGTTCCAATGGTTGTGATAGCAGTTCTTAACTTAATACCCATAGTTGTTGATTTAATTTCCAATATTTTTGACAACATTGTACCAATAGTTGTGACTTTAAAGTTGTTTTTGCTAATGATGGCTACCCATAATTGAATGAAATGTACCCTCTGTTCTAAAAAGCAGCCAATAGTGTGATGTCACATCAGCTACACAACTATTGGGGTCCCTAATTCACTATGATTGGTCTCACTTTTTTTTTTGGGCTGTTTTGGACACCTTGGCAAAAAGCATGCTGAAGTGGCATCATATTTGATGATGTGGCTCTGAAACCTTAGTTATAAGCAGGAGACTCGCCAAGTAAGCTATTGTAAAAAAATGGAAGTGATTTGAAATTTTCATGTAGGTTTTTGAGAAGCCTGAAGTTAGGGTGCACAACTATTGGGTCCTCTCCCCTAGTTGAATTTATATGCAACTTAAATGGACCATATACCTATTCGCAATCATAAATATTTGTTATATCTAACTTTTAAATCCAACACAAAAAGACCAATGCTTCAACACAAAAAAATTATTTGTTGTTATAAAAATAACACATTATTATATAAAATACAACTTATATCCAACACAAAGGGACCAATAGTTGAACACTAATTTTTTTTTTGACAATCTCACACATTTCATGGGAAAATACAAGGTATTTATTGTGTTCACCTTTTATATTTGTGATAAAACAAATTATTAATATGAAATACTCTAATGCATATACTTTGCTACTCCAATAATTGTACACATAAGAATAGTATTTGTGCACTAAGATAACAATACTTGTTTAAGTGGGTATCTTATTTTATTAAGTGAGCATATTATTTTTTAAGTGACACACATATGATAGATAGTTATGATATTTTATTTGGGACAAAAAGTTATCTATTTCACTTGTTAATGTTCTTTTAATATAACATTTATAAGTTCAAGTATTGGTCCATTTTTATCAACATTTAGAAATTTTTTGATTTACACTTGGATTATTTAATCACAATATATAGTAAAAATGTGGTGTAAGACTGGCTAATATATTCATTAATGAGTGATCAACTATTGGACCCCGCACAACTACTAGTCCCTCTCTCCTAGATGATGTTATTTTTGTTTTTATATAGTATATTATGACAGTACAAGTAAACATATATCTAGATTAGTCTATTTTTCATTAAAGAGTCATAAAGTTGGAGTATATGTTCTACAATTATGTAAGTATCAAATATGACCCATCAAAGTCACAGTGTTGAGTGGGTACACTAGTGATAATCTGAATAGTTGGATACTTTAGTTTTTGTTTTTATAATATATTATGATAATATGAGTAAATATATATCTAAATCAGAAGTCATTTTTCATTAAGGAGTCACAAATTTGGAGTATATGTCCTAAGATCATTAAGTATATAACATGGCCCATCAAGATCACCTAAATGTTGAGTGGGGACAATGACAATAATCCAAATAGTTGGATAGATGTTAGTAATTTTGTTTTTATATGGTATATTATGACGATATGAGTAAATATACATCTAAATCACAAGTTGTTTCTCATTAAGTAGTCACAAAGCTGGAGTATATGTCACAAGATTATCTAAGTGGAGAATAGCCCATCAAAGTCACCCAAATGTTGAGTGGGGACACTTGTGATAATCTAAATAGTTGGATAGATGTCACTATTTTTTTTTACAAAGTCTATACAACAATATGTGTAAACATACAACATAATATATTACAACAATACGAATAAACATACATCTAAATCACAAGTCATCTCTCTTCTCATTAAGAAGACACAAAATTGGGGTATTTGCTCATCAAGGCCACTTAACTCTTGAATATGGCCCATCAAAATCACCAAAGTGTTGAACATAACACACATGTGCTTTGGTAAGTTTCAACCTTATATATGTTTTTTTCCACTTATCACATACCATCATCCTTATCAATTGTGCTTAGCCAACCTAGCTAGAAGCGTTTGGTACATTAAAATGATAAATTTTAATGTTCAACAAAACTCAAAATCCTCTTATGTGATAAAATAAAGTATCAAGTGTACTTTTAGAAAAAGTATAAAATCAAAAGAATGCATACATATTATTATTTTTCCATGGTTTATATATCTAGGTATATTTTGTTATAACATTAAATTTTTACTCATCTATCAAACCCCACAATCTATCATTATGAATTGTAGAAAGCAAGAGATAGTAAGATTTTTCATGGACGATATATCATTAGAAAATATAGAAAATATAAGGGTATACAAAGACATGTTATACCACATCAATAGTCAAACAAGAGAAAAGAAATATGTTCACATGTTTTTCTTGTTATTAAATTGTGAATAATAAATAAAGGAAGTAAGTAATTCTTTAAACAAAAAGGTGTGTATTTGTTAGAAATAGGAAATACTAAGAGGCGGGGAGGGGGGTGAATCAGTATTTCACAAACTTTTACTTTTGCCCAATTAAGGATAGAAGAAATCAACTTGAAGCTTGCATAAGAAAAAACTAAGTAAACTGAACAACAAGCATAGCAATAAAATGAATGAGCTCATAACACCATGATTGTTCTCGAGGAAACCTTGGCCAAGGGAAAACCTTGGTGGGGATGGTCCCCACAACTGATCCACTAATCAAAAGTATCTGGTTAAGGATGTTGACCCTGTTAGGAGTCTATTACATACATATATAGTGTTTATGTCCTGGTTAAAGGACTTTAGGCCTTGTTAGAAGTCTCAACCCTATTAGGAGTTGCTATTACAAAACAAGATTTTTGCAAGATGAGTTCACTACCAAAACATGCAATATAAAATGATAATTGATGATACAAACGATAAGATACAAAAACCTTTTATTTGTGATTGAACTCCATGGTAATTTTTGACCTGTGAAAATCCTCCTATTTCTTTCTTTCCATAATTCCCAGGCAACTATTGCCAGGGAGATGGTCCATATATCCTTATATAGATTATCTTTATAAAGCGATGGCCATGCTTTAAGGTTACTTAATAGATCAACGTGGAGAGCGGACTTCCAGCCTAAACATTGATGAAGCCAATTCCAGCAGTTTTGGGCATATGGGCAGTTGAGGAGGATGTGATTAACATCCTCAGATTGACTCTCACACATGGGGCATCTGGACGGCCCTTCAAAACCCAATTTCTTAAATCTGTCTGCTGTCAGAATTTTATTTTGCAAGGCAGCCCATGGAAACATACCTGCTTTTGGGAGGGCAGATTTATTCCAGCAAAGGTTCAGAGGGATATCTATATCGTCCATCTTCTATTCTCGGATAATGGTATTGTAGCCCTCCTTTACAGAATAGTTACCATTCTTTGATCCTGCCCAAATCAGTCTGTCTAATCTATTTTTAAGTACAACTTCTCTTTTTTCCATTATTGACGTAAATTTCTGCTTCTCCTGCCATACAAAGTCAATTTCTTCTAAATTGCTCCATTTATTACTCTCTTTCTTACATATATAATCCTTGAGAAAGACGCCTTTGACTCTTTTACATTCTTCCATAAACTCCATGGAAAAACCCAAATTGCTAAGGGGAGTGAGACCTGCCCACGAATCCTCCCAAAAAAGAACTTGATCCCCTACACCTACATCCCATGATAAATAGTTATTAATAATTCCTCTGCATTCTTTGATGAAATTCCATATCCTGGATCCTTTGACATGTGTGGAGGACCTGAAGATGTTGATGGGATCCGCATCGAGAATGTATTTCTGGAATAATATCGACACCCATTTACATCTAGGTTCCTTATACATTCTCCATATAAGTTTAGCTCCCAGGGCTTGGTTTTTCCATAGAAGGTTTTTAATGTCGAGGCCTCCCTTAGAAATAGGTTTACATAAGGTATCCCATTTTATTAGGGCAAGTTTTTTGTCTTCTGATGGGCCTTGCCAATAAAATTCTCTAAACATTTTATCTAGGTTCTTTTTAATATTTATTGGTAAAGGGAGAGCTGACATCTGGTACGTGGGCATGGCCGAAAGGACCGACTTGATCATAGTTGTCCTTCCTGCCTTTGTTAGCCATCTTCCTTTCCATGAGCTCTTCTTATTTTGGACTTTGGTAATCACTTGTTGCCAGAGTTTGGAAGATAGGAGACCTTTATCCAGGTCAATGCCCAAATACTTACACGGAAACTTGCCAATTTTATAACCCATCAACTTACAAATCTCTCTTTCTACTCTCGGTGTGAGGTATTAATGAAGAAAATTTCTGATTTAGTGGGGTTAACCAGTTGCCCTAAGGCTTTCATGTAAATAGTTAGGATATCTTTAAATGCTTTAGCTCCTTGACAGTTGGCTTGACCAGGTAGAATCGTATCATTTGCAAACTGTTGGTGTGTGATATTTGAAATGTTTTTAGCGACCTGTAGACCTGAGATCTTTCCTTCCAAATGTCTCTTTGTTATAGATCTTGCCAAAGCTTCTGCCATGATTACATATAGAAAGGGGGACATTGGGTCCCCTTGCCTAATGCCTCTTGAGATACTAAAGAAGCCTTCCGAAGTGCCATTTATTAGAACTGATATCTTAGGGGTTGAAATACAATTAAAAATAAGATTGACCCATTGCTTAGAGAAACCGAAAGCTTCCATGCATTTGCAAAGGAATCTTCATTCTACTTTGTCATATGCTTTTTGAATGTCTATTTTCATAAACATACTTGGTACCTTTGTCATTTGAGCAGTATGGACTAATTCTTGTGCTATAATTATTCCATCTAGGATCGATCTATTTGCTACAAAACCTGTCTATTCTTCAGAAATTATATTGGGCAACAGTGTTTTAAGTCTATTTGCTAAGCATTTAGAGAGGATCTTGTATATTGTGTTACAGAGGGATATTGGCCTGAAATCCCCAGGATCCACACTTTCATTTTTCTTTGGGATTAAAGCAAAAAAGGTGTTATTGATTTCACTTAGCAGGGACCCCGCGTTCCTAGTAGCTTCCACTGCTTGCCATACCTCTTCCCCAATAAATGCCAACACTTCTGGAAAAAACCTGCTTGAAAACCATCCGGACCCGGCACTTTATTCGGGTGAAGTTGGAATACTGCCACTCTGACTTCTTTGAGGGATAACTTATTATTTAACATTTTATTATCGAGCTCCGTAATCAGTTTAGGAATGGCTTTAAGCATTTCATTTTGTGCTAAAAGGTCAAATGCTTCTGCACCATTGAGAAGGGTATGATAGAAGTTCGTAATCACACTTGATATCTGCTTAGGGTCCTCATTTATAAGCCCATCACTGGACTTAATTTTAGCTATACTGTTGATGCTTCTATTGCACTTAGTGGTGTTATGAATTTTTTTTGTATTGTTGTCTCCTTTTAACCAAGACTCCCTAGATTTTTGTCTCCAAAAAAATTCTTGTTTAAGAAGAATATCATTGTACTTAGCCATTAATTCCTTTTCTCTATGATAGCTTAGTTCGTCCATACCTTGTTCTATAACTAAATTGTTGAGGTCAGCTATTTCTTGCTCCAACTGATCCTTTTCTTCGAAGATATTATTAAAATTGTTGTTATTCCATTCTAATGCTTTATGTTTAATAATTTTTAATTTTGTTGTTAAACAATACATTTTAGATCCTTTTATTGAAATTTGTTTCGACCATTCCTCCAAGAGATTTATAAACTCTAGGTTTTGGAACCACATAAACTCGAATTTGAAAGGACTTCTAGCTGGTTTGGAATCCTCTATAATAGCAAGCCTAATCGAAAAATGATCTGATCCTGCCTCTGGCAGAATCTCTGCACTATACAATAAGTTACAGATTCCATCATTCATCTTAACGAATAATCTATCTAATTTTTCTGCTATATGGCTAAAACCTGCTCTTCTATTGTTCCAAGTGTAAATGCCATTGTTTGTGTTTATGCTAATTAGATTATTGTCCGATGCCCATTTACTGAAATCCTTATGAGCTTGTGATATATATTGAGAACCCACATATTTCTCTTCTATATCTAAAATAGCATTGAAATCCCATCCAATAAAGAAGAGGGATTCTGAATTTACGGATAAAAAGAGGTGGATTTCCTGCCAGACTCTCCTCTTATCCTCATTAGGTATGGGGCCATATACGTTAATTAAGTTGAATTTTAAATTAGACTTTAGACTTTTAATTTCTAGAGCCAACCAGTTACTATTATGGGATAAAGGTGTGGCTACTAACTTCCTAGGATCTCATAATACTGCTAACCCTTCAGAAGTACCTATTAAGGTCGCGTACTCTGCTTTCCATATACCTAATTTTTTGCTGAACTTGGAGCTTCCTACTTTATTAAGTTTAGTTTCCTGTAATAAAATAATTTTGGAGTCAAAATTTTTAAGGTATCTTTTAATTAATCTCTGCTTATTAGGGGCATTTAGTCCCCTAATATTCCATGTAGTGACTTTCATTGTTCTTGGGGAAGGCACTTCCCCTTCCCTGTGTTCAGAATATCAGCTAATTTCTTTTGATTACCTGAATTTCCATCTATGGTTCTGAGTTCAACAGCTGATTTTCTCCCTCTTTTCTTTTTGATTCTATTAATATTTGGTGTACTAAGGCATCCTCTATTCATTGCTATTCCCAAATGTCTATTTTCATTAGTTATGCCAAAGAGGCCTTCTATGGAATCTTTAACTATTGACATGTTTCCTGCTATACTGATGATCTTGTCCTGCTGCCCTGCACTCACTTGTTCTGGTTCCGTTTGTATATTGATCTCATTGTTATCTATAATCTCTTTACCATAGATCTCAATTACCTCATCTGGATTCTTTGGTATTATCACATTAAGGGATTCTATTTCTATCGGGATTGTTGTTTCTGGTTCCTTCCCCTTGTGCAGTGATTCGGTATCATTTATATTGCAATAGGGAACCTCTTTATTGGTTCCCTCATTTCTTGAGCCTTCATTTTGAATAGAAATAGGGTCCTTTTTTAGACTCTGTCTGTCTTCACCTTTATCCTTTGCGTTTATTTCATAGTCTCCTAGGAGCCTATCACCATTTTGACAGGGGTTTTTAATAGTTGTATTGTTTCATTATTCTCCTTCTCTGCCTAAACTAAGGTTGCATTGCTGATATATCTAATTAATGTTTCTCTCTGGTAATTTAGTTCCTCTAGATCAAAAATTTCATCCATGAACATTTTCATAAGATCCTCTACAAGAGATTCTCCTTGGCACTTTATAATTTGGTCTAGTGTGGTTATTAACCAATTGATAAATTATAAAATATCATTTAATAAATTTAATTAACAATTTTAATTAAATAATATATATATTTTTAATTAATAATCATAATATATTAACTAATTAATATAACATTAATTAATTGATATTTCATAATTAGTTACTAAATATGAGTCTCATATAAATATAATCATCATTTAAATTGGTTGATATAGCTTATCATATTAAGGATCAACATCAATTATCTTTATGTTTTTAATAAACAATGTTGATATTAGTTTAAGCATATCAAAATCTATAATCAATGTTATAAGGACGTTAATTAAAGAATATTCTAGGCAATGTCCTTTAAATAATCTATGCGGTTTTTAAATCAAGGAATTGTTGTTAATTCAATTATTGAGACCTCCTTTCAGTGAAAACCGCTTGGTATCATTAATGAAAGAATTATGGAAAATAGACCTTCCTAGATTGTAACTTAGTTGTAACCAGTAGGGTGACCTAATTGTGAATAGTTTATTTTTAAGTTAATTCCTTGCTATAGGGTCACTCTAATAATTTAATAATGATTGGTTAACCTATTAGGAATCCTTGGATAGACCTTGTTGGCATCACCAAATGCTAATCGAGAATAGATCATTCTATCCCTATTGAACTGGATTGCAACGTCACCACTTTAATGGAATCCCTTGTTATAACTTTAACTGCTAGTGTCTTTTGGTGACCGACTTTGATTATCAATTTGTTTATCTGGAGTCCTTGCGATCTATTGCCATGATCACCTTGTTAACCTGCAACATTAAATTTGACCTAATTAATCCCTTTTTAAAAAAAAATTGGTGTGTTTTTAGTCTGGTTTTCGATGGGCATGACAAGATTCTCCTAGGCACTTTATAATTTGGTCTACTTCCTCATTACATTTTTCTTCAGGATCCCTATCTGTTGTTGTGGATGAGCCCTCTAGGTACACCGATTGATCTGCTAATAAATCTGTATCATCTTTGGTAGTCTTGCTTTCTATCTCTATCTGTTATGTTTCCAAAAATAGAATACCCTCCATATTTGGGTTGGGCATACTATTATCAGCTAAGTCCCCCATTTCCAAATTAAGAACTGGATTTCTATTGTCCTCCTTCTGCATTTCTTTATGAAGAGAGGGGGAAACTATTGCCTTTTCCTCTCCTTCTAAGGGGCAAATTCCTGTATCCTTAATCTCCTGTGGAAGGTTGTTTATCAACTTGCCTTGATCTTCCCCTAAAGTTCCAGGTTCAAATTGAGATATAGGTTTATCAACATTATATTCTTTAGGTCCCTTTATATTGAAACCTCCCTTGCCCTTACAGAAGTGGATTTCATAATCATTGCTAAACCAATTTAATGGATTAGTGCTTGCTTGTTCTATATTGGTGGCTATGTTAATTTCCATATAATCTTCTAAGATAATTGGGTTAACAATAATAGAGTTAGAATTGAAACTTAATTGTATAGGAGAGATATATTTTTGGTGGTAATCCAATTCTACAATGATTATCTGATCTACATGCATGTTTGTTGTTTCAGCCATTCTAATAAAACTACCAATCTTATTTCCTATATTGCAGAAAATATCCTGACTAGACAATTCCAATGGTACATTCTTAATGGTTACAACTTTTTCAACTTTAAAATTCTTCAAATACATGGGATTGAATAGAGGGATCCAATCAAATAAAGCAAAAGGAATACTTCTAAATTTAAGACACTTTTTTCTTTTAATGCTATTTTTAATATCTATATTCTTGCAATCAACATACATGAAATTTTCCATGAGTCGAGAAATACTTACCTCTCTGGGAAGTAGTGATGTCAGCTCTGTGACTAAGACATTGATAGGAACCCCTGTACCTTTCCATATGCAGATTAAGCCTGTGTCTACAAGGTATTTCTGCTTTTGGACAATAGCATCACTATCTAGGATGAGATTATCATAGTGCATACCAACCTTTGAGATGCCTTTATTCAGATCCTTACCGTGCCTATGGGGACGCGTATATGTGAGATTCTAGTGATTATTATTTTGTAGAACAGAGTATTGCCCGTGTTGCTTACAATCAGACAGAGCGGGCCTTGCTAATCTTTTGCGATGTGGAGGGCTATAGATTTTGGTAGTTGCAATGTTCCTCCAATCCCCTGCAGAGAAGGAAGGACTTTTGGCTATAATAGGGTAGGGTTTCCTTTTCTTAGGCTGTGCTAACACATCTTTCTTACTCTGATGTGCTGGCGCCCTATTAATTTCCTTACCTATCATAACTCCTTTCCTTTTATGCAGGGGCGAGTAAATGCCAGGTAAGTTTTCCTTCTTACTTAGTAAATCAAACGCATTCCTTAATGGTAAACTATTATCAATGTGAGCCGAAGTAGAAACCCTAACCTTATTCTTCCTTTTAACCGAATGCCATGCCCAATTTTGATCTATGAAGCACCCTAAGGTAGCCTCTGCTGTAACTTTTCCTTCCCCCGAACCTGACTGGGGTATATTGGTATTATGATCTGAATTAATTCCAGATTCATGAATACTAGCGTACCCGCTACTAAGCTTGGCCCTTAACGCATACTTGGTTTTTGCAAACATACCAAGCTGCCTATCCAGAGATTGAATTGTAAAAATGTTAAATGTAGGTTCATTGTTTTGCCCTAATTTCTTAAAGCCAGTCGAAGCCTTTGCTAAGGAACTAAAGTTCTTTTCTTCAATCCCTCTTTCTTTTAGAGAAGATTCGGCCATGCTTTTCTCCTTTTGCTTAGCAATGAAACCCTTTAAGTGTTCATAATCTGATGGATATGATCTTTGGTCTAGTTCCCTACATTCCAACATTTTGTGCCCATATAACAAGCAATTGAAACAATAACTAGTAAAAACCTTGGCATCTCTATGTTCTGAGCTAGTGTTCGCATGAAAGCCAGCCTCGGGGGAAGAAGATGGAAGCAAGATGCCTTGCTTCCTTGCCTCCTCTTTCTGATGGAAAAGGAGCCCTTTTCTAATCTGTCGCTACTGCAGAAAAGACTTTCGCTGAATTCATATTTTCTTCATATCTCGCAGAGTGCATTTTTTTTGTCCGAAAACCAATCTTATTATGATTGATGTTACACTTGCTCAATGTTTTGTATTGTAATTTCTTAAGTAGGTCTGATTTATCTCAAAGCCTAACATGTATTTCGAGCATAGATTTTGGCTCGTTATTCAAATTTTGAAGCAAATTACATTTTTAGAAACGAGACTCCATTCTACACACCTAGAAAAAAAGAAGTGTTCATTCTCAATTAGTTTTCAATAATTTATAGGGGGGCACACTCAAATTTTATATTTTCAAGACATGTCCACTTCAAAAATTAGTAAAATATCACACATTCACAAATATATAAAAAGCCAAAAAATATGGGATAAATTATGTGGTGTTAGCTAACTCACACAAGAGCAATAAAAAAATTCAAAAATAGAAGTTGACATTTTTAGGAAAGCACACTAGACACCATGTTATGTTTTTTTGCAAAAAATAGGACCACTTTGTGTGCTCCCCTTTTTGAGGCATTAATCTTGAATAATGAGAAAAAAGGTAGTAGTTTAGAAACTAGATTTAGAGTACTACAACTCTTGTTCTTGTCGCATCTTCAAATTTTGAGTGTAACTATATTGATATTATCATAGAAGTTCAAAATATTCTGATTTCAAATAAAAGTGGTAATTTATGCCCCCTTTTTGGTCCCCCATATTTGTGCACTTACCCAAATCTAGTTTAAAATATGTTGACCAAAGCTTTAGTGCATATTTTGTACTATGTAAATATGTTGCTTGTACAATCTCTCTCCACAACATTGTTTAGATGTTACAATGTCATAGGTGAATTGTAGTTATGTTACAATGCTGCACTAGATTCATTTGACCTGCTAGTTCTGAGTTGTTAGGTTCCTTGGTCAGGTGCTCAACCTGTCATGTTAAGCGCTAGGGGAGCTAACTGGACTTTGTGATTGGGTGAAAGAGTGCCTAGACCACATTATCGTCTTGAGCACAATAGATAGAGAGTATTGTGATGGCTTCAAGAGACATGAATGTACATAGTATTTTTTTTACCATGTATTGATGAATCAACCTCATAGTCATCTATTGCACCTTACAATGAACTTTATATTTGATGTATTCGACAAGTTGGTTGGCATCTTATTTTAGTTATATTATCTTTCTCATTCAACAAGTGGGTAAAAAATGCAAGAATGTGATGTATCATGGTTTGTGAGAAATCAATGTACTATTTATTTATTTTTTTAAATGTAATTTGCATTTGAATTTTTGACATGTTATGCGACTCTGCATTTATTTCAAAAATTAATCTTATGTGGCATGTTAGTAGTATTTTATTCCTTATAGTATGTCATCATGCATACTTTTTTTGCATGCATTTGAATTAACTCCTTAATTCCATCTTGAAATGAATATATCAATACCCAAGGACACATTTCATTGGTTGAGTGTGGGGGAGTAGTCAGAGATGATAATGGTAGGTTTGTTTCAATGGTGGTACTCCCCTTAGGTTCTGAAACTAACCACATAGTTGAAGCTATTGCGACCTTCTATGGATTAAGACTTGGAAAACTTCTTAATTGTTAAATGATATGGTTAGAAGAGGATTCCAAAACCATTATACAATTCCTTAAAGGTGTCCAAACATCCTCTTGGACCAATGAAATTTGGATTAAAAAATCCTTGGAGATTACCAATTCTTTTGATAAGGTGTTTATTTCTGATGCTTTTTGTGAAGCGGACAAGGTGGCAGATTTCTTTGATAACAAGCTTGAGTTCATTCTCATGATTAATTGATGTGGCAAAAGGGAGATAGTATAAAAGAGGAGGTCATTCTTTGATGAGGTATGACATGACACATGCATGGAGTGTCCATCTCCCTATGGGTTAATTATATTATTGTCAGTAGTAGCCTTTATTACCACTATTATGTGGAGTGAGGAGGGCATAATGGGATCTTTTGGTGATTATTTCTATAAACTTTCCCATGCCTTGTAGGTGTTGTTGAAGGTTTTCTTTTACCATAGATCTCCATTCTTTCTTTTCTGGTTTTGACTGGAATTGTTAGCAGCTATGTGAGGATGGGTAGTGACAAAAGAAGAGTTGAACCTATTGACTCTAAGGACTTGAGGAATAACACCACAATTTGGAGAATCTTGAACTGGGGAGGAGCGAACCCATTTATTTAAAAGCTCCATGGATGGGACCCTGAGGTTACTATGAAGTTTGCAAAGGCTTGGAAAGATGGGAAAATTTCTCTATTCAGGAGAAACTTTAACATTTATAAGAATCTTATAGTAGAGGTCACTACTTTATCTACTGATGGTGCCAAATTTTTCAGTGATACGAAATTCTCAGACATGATGGTCAAGAAATTCCCCAAAGAGGACAAGGAGAGAAAGGACTTGGTTAAAGCTTCTAAGAGAAACTATGTTACTTCTCAAATTAAGTTAGTTTGGTGCATAGTTCTTCTTCAACATGGACTTAGATACTCAGCAAGTAGAGTTTTGGATATCCTTAGCTATCAGGCCACCGACCTCCCCTCTACCTACCAAGGCCTCCCCCTAACAATCAAGAAGCTTAGAATTGATTTTTGGAACTCTATCTTAGAACACACTCAGACAAAACTCAAAGGGTGGAAAGGTAAGATCCTCAGTAGTGCTGGAAAGCTTCAGTTACTTGTTGCCTCCCTCCAAGAGATGCTAGTTTACTTCTTGTCTATGTTTAAAATCTCGAGTGCCATGGTGGACAAACTGGAGAAAGTCCAGCGTACCTTCTAATGGTTTGGTACTAAGGAGAAAAAGAAACTATCTCTGGTTAGTTGGGATAGAGTTTCCACTCCCAAAATTTTGGGAGGTCTTGAGCTATAGAATGTGACCAGTCTGAATTAGGCTCTTATGACTAAAATCACCTCAAGGCTAGTCTTCGGGGTTGTTGACTGGTGCAAAATGATGGAATCTAAGTACCTTGATAGAGACTTCTTTAGAAATATTTTCTTGGCTAGGAACTTGGCCCAAGGGTCCAAAATCTAGAATAACATCCTTAAGTACAGAACCCTCCTTTCCACTAGAGTGTATTGGCAACTAGGTAATGGTAGGGATATCAAATTTTGGGAAGACAAATGGGTGCATAATTTCTCTCTAGAGGTTGGGAGGTTCTTCCCCTTATTTTATTTTATTTCGTCGCCTTGGTGGAAGAGTTAATAATTACATGGAGCAGGGAAAATGGAAAGACTTAATTCTTATTATGGCTGAAAGACCAGATCTGAGAAATATCACTCATGAGCTAATGAATATGTTTCATGGGATTAGAATCCCTTTGTCTAACATCTTTGACCGTGTTATCTAGACTCTTACTCAATTAGGTAATCTCTTGGTTAAATCTTCTTACAATCTCCTTATAAGGGAATCAAATGACCCTTTAGAATGGAAGAATGTTTGGAATTCCCACCTCGTTCCTAAAGTCATTTTTTTCGGTGGACTCTTATGCATGGAAATTTTTTGACTCATGATAACTTGACCAAAAGGGGATTCAACTTTGCTAACATGTGTATTCTTTATAAAAGAAGAGGAAAACATGAACCACATTTTTCTACACTTTGATTACACCTCCTACATCTGGCATCATGTCTTTGGTAAGCTCAATGTGTCCTAGGCCGTCAATTCTAATATTCAATAATTTGTGGATTTGTATTGTCCTTCTATGCACCCCCTTATTTAGTTTCTTTGGCATCAGATCCCCCCCATATTTGTTTGTGTATCTAGAAAGAGGGCAATAATAGGATTTTGAGTGATTTGAAGGTGACACTTGATGTTACTCTCAACCTCGGCCTAAAATTCTACATGAGAATGTCTCCACTTCCCACTGGAAGAGCCCTACTACCTCCCCTAGTGAAGTTGATGCTAGGTCGGCTAGAACTTGGAACCTCTATAATGTGTTTGATAGATTTGACAACTCTAAACTCTTCGCTAGGTGTGCCGCTAGGTGTTTACCTTCCTCCCCCAATTGGGTAAAACTTAACTTTGATGGTGTTGCTATGTATGGTGCTCAGACAGGTGGGGTTTTCCTAGAAGACCATTGTGGGTGGCTTAGAACGGTTTTTTTTAGCCCCCTCTTTGAACGGTTACACTCCTGGTGGTCAAAGGTGACTCTAAAATTATCATTGATGTTGTCAATGACAAGGTGAACACTAGGTGGAAAGTGAATTGCATCTTGCTACACATCAAGAATCTTATCTATAATTTTGATGAGACCAAGGTTATACACACCTGTAGAGAGGGGAACTCAGTTGCGGTCTCTCCTGCTACTATTGGTTTGAGGTTGGAAGCTCTAAGATGTTGGAGTGTTACCAATCAGCTCCCAAAAAATACTCAATGCCTCGTAATGCATGAGGAGGACATCACCCCTAATATTTGAAATGATAGACAATTTCATGACTTTTGGTGCCTCTAGGCCCACTGGAGTTCTTTCAAATTCTGTTCTCGTCCTTAATCATATATTCTATTATGGTCACCAGCTAGATTTTTTATTGGGAAGGGTGTATAGCTTCGTTGTGTGGATTTCCATTTACACATGTATGTTGATAAGGATGACTCATCATTACTTATGGTGGAGAGATTTTGGTAACTTAATGAAATATATTGATTGCATGGGATTTGATGAATCCTAGAGGGATGATCTTTCTATTTTTTGTGACTTCTTGTATGTGTTGCCTGGTACTTTGATAGGGTGAGGATTAATTGCATTTATTACAAGAAAAATGGAATTTATTTGTGCCCTTTGTATCACTTTTTTTACCTTGCCTTAACTTGTCTGTTGTGGGGTTTTCTGGTAGCTCATTCTTCTGCTCTTTATTGTGTACTCTATTATTTTCAATGAATGCCATGGGGGGGATAAGATTAGAATAGAACCTAATAAGATTATTGACGAGTTCCTTACTAATCCAACCGTTATGTTTTGTTGCAAAGAAGGTGGCATCCTCACCTTTATGGAGAGTATGACTGGTTACGAAAACCTTGTCTCTCAACAATTCGGCTCATCCTAGAATGAAAGAAGGGTGACGATGAATGAGATAAATTTTGAGATAAATGAGGAGGTTATTGGGAAGGCCAAGTGCCTACCAATACATGGTTGCAAATGGATAAAAGCCAGTCACACGCCCGACTAGGAAAGTATCAACCAGTTCTTTCATGCTCCTGAGCAACATCCAGTGAAGAAGCAGGGATAATTTAGTAGAGAGGACTTACCTGACATCTAGCCTAAGGTGTGTTCCATAATTATGAATTATTTCACTTTGGAAGGAAACTTTATCGTTTACTATTTCTACCACCTTCCCTTTCTTAATCACTTGCGCCATAAAGATTATATATTTTCATTCCCTTTTTTTTGCTTCATTCGATGGAGATAAATATTGCGTCTTTTACTGAGGCTAAGGATGTTGGAAAAAACTATACTATTCTACATCAAGGTCTAATGTTTAGGCTGTATAAGTTTCTCCTAGCGCTTTGTCCTCCTCTTAATATTCTTGTCCAGGATGTGTTATAGAACAATGCTCCCTCTCCATTAGGGTCCTCTCATGAGAAGAGTTATATGGCCCTCTATAGCTCGAGATGTAAGTAGTGTGTGGAAAACCCTTTTGGGTCTAGGGATTGCAAAGAGGATTCCCTTATCTCTGAGACCCATGTGGTTAAAGGGAAGAAAAAAGCTGAAAGTCCTGTGGAGGATTTTGGAACCCTAAAAAAGACCAAGAGGTTGGTGTATACTAGACTCTGAGGCTGAGTATATTGAAACTCCCCGCCACTATAATTGTCTTGCCAAGGAAAAATGAAAAAAGGCAATAAAAAACACTAATGCTACTAATTCTTATGAGTCAAAGGGAAATAGTGAAAAAGATTTAGAGAACAGATCCTCTTACCATTTCTGTGACAGTCTAAAGAGGGATATGTCTCTGTCCCCTGTCAAGAACCCTGCTGAGAACAACCCTAACCCTAACCCTACCCCTCCCCCTTCCCTCCTGAAAGATACTCATAAGATCATTGATGAAATCCATCCTACGGTGGTTGCCTCTACCAGCATTGACTCAGGGGCGTTGTTGGTAAATTTAAACAAAAAACTATGGAGCTAGATTGTGAGGTTAACAACCTGAAGAGGGAGGTGGCTGACATCAACAACTGTCTGTAGGATACAAGAAAGTTCACCTTTAAATTTATGCATGCCTCAGTTGTTACTCCGTGTGTGATGCAGGAAAAAGTGTCTATGAAGAAGCTAACGACATAAGAAGACAATAGTGATTTGTTCAAATTCCTTAATGAGGAATGGGTGAACATCCCGCTCTCCAAGAGGCTAGGGGGGAAATAATAGTTTTTTTCTGATGGTTTGTATGTTTTTTGACTTAAGATCGAGCCTTGAGAGTTATGTTTTTAATAGTTTGTTTAAAACTTTGTTAAACTAGTGGTGGTTTTTCCCTGTGCAGCATTGTATGCTTTTAAACTTTAAGACTTATGATTTGTTAGTTTTGTTTTAGTTTCTTTGTGGTTTATCTAGACTTATATTTTTGATAGCTCAGTAGAAGAAGGATGTTGTTAATCTTTCTTGTAGTTTCTATAGTTGCAGTTAATGTGCTTCTAGTGTTTCTGAGTTTGTACCGTGGGCCAGCACCCTCTTGCTGTTGTTTCTATCAAAAACATGTAAGTGATGCATACACAAGGATGAAACATAGGGACTTTAAAGAGGTCACTTATCACAACATTAGTCTAAGTAAAGTATGCTTAACCATGAAGTCTTTCGTAAGATCAATCCCACTTGTCTTGCTTGCTCATTTGCAAAACCTTCAACAAGTGTTGTGCCTTATAAACTATCCATCATAGGACTCCTTTAACTCATCATAATTAACACAAAAATACCTCCTACTTGTTTTAAAAGAAAATCAAACTCGCAAATAAATTGCATTTTTCCTTTATGTTAACTATTATTTTTTACTTTTCTAAGTCTACTATCAAAACTCATTTGAAAAAGAATTATACATAGAAAACATTATGACACTTCAAAATTGTTATAGATAGTATTTTTTTATTTTCACATGAACCTATATCTCATGAGAATAAATGATCCAATTAGTGCTCATTGCATCTACTCATGAAAATAATTGATACATTCAATATTTATTGTGTTTAGAAAATGTACATAGAGGTGAAATATGAGGACCACCTCTATTACAAAAATAATTTATTATAGAACTCTATAAGCACATCTTATTTTAACACTAATTATCAAGAAACATATAAAGAACAAATAAAACTCACAAATGAATTGTCTTTAAATACTATAATCCTATTTCTTTTATTTATTATTGTTTTTTAACATTGACATATTATAATGATTGATTTGTAATATTCTTATTTGACCGTCAAAATTCAAACCTAACCGAAATACTATTATTAAATGTAAATGAAGACTATTTACCCGTAAAAAAATATTATTTTTATTTTTATTATTTCAGAGCATAACCTCAATGGACTTTAGCTACCACACCCTCTTAACTTCTTTGTGCTTCTCTTTAATTTTTTTTTCCAGAAATCAATGGCAGTCTGTCATATGAAAACATATGCGCTGTGTAGCCTACGAGGACCACTCACATATTGTCCAAATAAACCTAACTTTTATGATAGCTCGTCAAGTAACATGAATCAGATTGTTTAAAATAAGCTGCAAGTATATTGATGTTGCAAATTTATGATAAAAATATTGATATAAAAGAGTTTGAAAGTGTTGTAAGGTTTCTTTCTTTGGTTTGGTTTATGTGTTTTTTATTGTGTTTTCAATAATTATTATTAAAATATTTATTCATTAAATAATATTTTAATATAAATAATCAATATATTTTTAATTCAATTTATGTAAAAATTTAAAAAATTTATTTTTTAATTTTAACATGTAATTGAATAAGTACATATAAATATTATGGTATAGATTGTTTGATTTTACAAATGTTAGAAACTATATTTTTTATGAATTCAATAAAAAGTTAGTTTTTCCATTTCATAGACATGACTAGAAGATTTATTTCATTCAATAATATTCTGATGTAAATAATAGTACTCTTTTATATTTAATCAATAAAAAATTCAATTATGCAATTTTATTTTAAACAATAAAAAAAGATATTACATTATATAAAATCTGCATTTCATATTCATTTTTATTTTAATAAAAAAATTAAGATCTATCAGGTTTTCACAATCCACATGTCTGGTGAATGTTTCAGGCTAAGATTGCGTGTGTATTTTCAACAAAACCATCATCAGAATGTAACAAAGAACAAGGAGAGAAAAAATGGAAAAAGAAGTTGAAATGTATCCATTGAAACTCTTTGCTGCATTCTGATACTCTTTGCTGCACTCTGATAATAAATCATAAAGTGTGATGGAAGACGTTGATGTAAAAATACACACATAATCTTATCCTGAAATATTCACAAGAAATAAAATATTTTTATCATATAATTAAAAATATTACTTTAAAAAAAATACATAATTGTGATATTCTCTTTATAATTATCTGAAAACATCCAGAAATATCAATTGAAAAACACAATATTAAAACCAAATTCATATTACTTAAAATACTTTCATAGAATAGAGAAACCCATAGCACGTAATAAACATCGAGTTAAATCTAGAAACATTATCATGTCTCGGTCTGATTATTATAAATACATTACAATGTGAACATGTCCAACTTCCAGTCGTCTCTCTCATTTTCCATGATTGACTCGAGGAAAATTAGTGGAGATAACTGCGAAGTGGGCATTCGTACGCTTCCATGAATGGACAGAAAAGTCATTCATAATCTTGAATAGAAAGGAGTGGAAGATCCGTCCTTTTATTCAATGCGAAAATTTAAGTGCCTCACATTTCTAAAAAGCATATTTCTGCTGGAGTTTCATCATAATTACAAAGAAAGAATATCTGACAACACACAAGAACATCTCCATAACAAAAATCTGTTTCCAAGGCGTTATCTGCTAAACGGAATTGACTCTTCGTCATTTGTACGACACTTCTAGTTCCGTCTATCATACGATTGCTGGGCTGTAATATCTAAGAATTGAAATTTGGGGGAGTACATTAATACAAAGTAGTGAAAGATTGTATGCATGACTTGGGAAGGGTGTAAATTTTAGTCTATGTCGTTTGTAGGGAGTTTGGGTGGATACAGTTCACGCCTTGCCCCGACAAACATTGTGAATGTGATTTTTTGTTTGATTTTTTAATTTTTTCTTTCTTTCTCCTTCGTATTTATACGGAAAATTGATATGACTGTGCGCGGGGCAGGCGAAACTGGTCCGCCATGCTTTGTCAATTATGGGGGAAAGCGAAATCCATAGCTAGGTAAGGTATGGAGATTTTTTGAGGGCATTCATTTTATTGTTATATTTTATCATGATTTTGTGGGTGCCGGAAATGGAAAATAAAAGTATGGGGAGTGAGCATCAACGCCTGAAATCCTGCAAGTGTAGCCTGAAACAAGGCGGCAACGATTTGGAAAAATGGACAGCTAAATTGTCACCTCAAACCTATTTACGTAGTGATCGGTAGTCTTCAAAAGACCTCAAATTAGGAGAGGGGGACAAGGGTGATAATCTAAACAGGTGGATAGATGTCAGTATCTTTGTTTTTATATAGTATATTATAATAATATGAATAAATATATATTTAAATTATAAATCATCTTTTCATTAAAGAGTTACAAAGGTTGAGTATATGTTTTAAGATTATCTAAGTGTCAAACATGGTCTATCAAAGCCATTTAAATATTTAGTGGGCACATTAGTGATGATCTAAATAGCTGGATACTTTTGTTTTTTATTTATATAGTATATTATGATAATATGAGTAAATATACATCTAAATTATAAGGCGTTTCTCATTAAGGAGTCACAAATTTGGAGTATATGTCTTAAGATCATCTAAGTATCGAACATGACCCATCAAGGTCACCTAAATGTTGAGTGAGGACACTTGGTGATAATCTAAATAGTTGAATAGATGTTTTTGATAAGTAATACAACAAAAAAAGGGTGCTAGGCCTAGCCCAATACAACAAGCCACAAGGATGAGGAAACACATAACCACACTAACAACAGAGTACAACATTGTCAACAAATTGACAACCTCAGCAAGAAACCATAATCAACACATTAACCTTGAGGCATTTAGTTTGCATCCTAACATTACTATCAAAAATCAAAACAACAAAACTATAATTGGTACAGTGCATACAAACCAGAATAGTAGTGCAATTCAAAGCATAAATGATCCAAAAAGTAGGAGAGTTCATGGTAATCTCAAACAAAACATAAAAGTCTAACCAAGTAGCAATAGTTTTAAACATGGTCCTTGCAAGGACATAACCCCTAGAAATCATATTATAAGTCCAGAGACAGAAAGGAAAGACTATATAGTAACTATCACAGGGCCATGAGTGCCCAGCCTAGCAAAAAAGAAAAAATCCCCAAGAGGGTCGAGCCCTAAATCTTTTTCTTTATCCATTCACAAGTAAGCATCATGGAGGTTCAATCTTTCGTGAGGAAGTGAAAGAGTTCCTTGCGTTCCCCCGCGTCTTTGGTGTTCTTTTCATTGGTAGTTATGCATCACTTTGAGTGCAAACCTACAAATATTATACAACTTCACGTCCACCTCCTCCAACTTCGTGTCCACGTTCACAATCTTCACATCCACCTCTGCCAACCTTTTCTTGAGAACCTCCATCTCATCCATAAGCGGGTCTACTATAAATTTTTCCTCCTTCAATGGGCCCTTACCTTTAACATCAGTGATAGGTGCAATCTCAGTGACGACCAAACCCTAAGTGGGCTCCCAAGGGTCAGACTTAATATTGGCCGAGACATGAGTGAAGCTTCTTTTTTGTGGCAGAGTTGGAGGCCTCATCCTCATAAATTTCCTCAAACTCCACAATATCAAAGTTGGAGGTCTCCTTAATAATCTCTTTGTTAGGTTTGCCTTTGAGGTGTCTAGAACGATAAGGAGTGTTGGTTTCCTCCATGATTTCAACATCAGAGTCAACATTCAATTTGACTCTTTTGGGATTTTTGGGCTTAGTAGGAGGAGTCACCATCTTATGGTACATTCTTGTTTAGCTTTTCCTTGGAGTTAACTAGGGGGGACTCAATTTTAATTTGGGGAGCTAGGTTTTTTATGATACAACTAGGGCCATGGATGTCTACACTATAGTTGGGGCAGGGGGTAATAGAAAGGCTACCCAAAGCTGAAGTGGGGGAATGTTGTACCTCTTCAACAATAATTTGGCAGGGGGGACACAGAGTTAGGTGGAAGTAGTAAAGATGGAAGATGAGGCCTTGGTGCAAAATAGTGAAATTCATCCTATTGTTCTTCAATTCATAAACCTCCTTAACATTACTCTCCAAAGGGTGCAACAGGGAAAAATAAATGGAAATAGAAATATGATTACAGAAATGACTCAAGAAAGGGAGATGATAGTAATAGTAGACTCCAAACCTACCCTTTAAAGTAAAATATCTCATGACCACGACAGACGTGGTCCAAAGGCTCCAAACGTTGCTCACAATCAAAATCACCACAAAGTTTAACAGGTTGTTCCCCCGGTTGAAATAATTAATTCAAACTAGCAGGATTAGAGACTTTAACCATTTTTATTTATTTATGTTCCTTAGTGGAAAGACCCATAGCCTTGGCAATGACATCCTCATTCACCTCGAATGAGATACCACCCATTTTAACCCTTCTCGCATTCTAAGAGCTAAGAAAATTTTCCATTCATCAAATTTATGAGGCTCAACCACACGATCACCTCCCATGGTGTTATAGTAGCAAAGAGACCAGTTGGAGAGGAGGGTTTTTATTAGAAACCCAAAGAACTTTCGCAAAAATTCTCCCAAAAGAGTACTTTTAAGGAGAATAACCAAATCAAGGTAGAGTAAATGGGAATTATGAAGGTAATTAGTGAAAATCCATCCCTTATCGCAACCCAAATCAAATCTGATAGTTCACTCATGTGAAAGAACTCCCAAATAGAAGGCACAGGATGAGATAATTATCCTGAGAATAGCATGATTTTTAGCACAGGTTTCCAGCTTGCTCAAAATGACATCAACCCCAATGGTGCTCAAAGAATTATGAAACTGAAAGCTTGAGAGAATAAGATGGTAGTAGACACGTGGGCCCATATGATGCCTATGTGGCCCATTCAAATAAAACCTTAGGAGAGGTTTCAACGAGTAATTGATCCCAAGCCTGCTAAAAAGCTTGTGCAACACAAAAATCCAACACCACCCCAAAGAAGTGTAAAACATCATGAGTGGTAGGGGATTTATTTTCTTATGAAAGCAAGAGTTCCCTGAAGGAGGGTAGTCTCCTTTCGCTAGCATCTAATTCCTTTTGTGTCAATTCCAACAACAAAAAGATGATTTGCAACAACATTGCCCTCTTGGTGGATATGTTGAAGCTTGAAGTCCTCAAAATTATTGAGGAGACTTTGTATGTCATTAATGATGCCCTAAATAGACCAACTAGGAGAGCAAGTTCCTTTAGAGTATTCAATAATTAATTGGGAATCTCCCTCAATCTCCAGAGTGCAAACACCAATGGTAAGGGAGAAATTAATCCCCCATAGAAGCATCATGGTTTCCACTTGATTACTAGTGGTGTTGTGTAGGTGACCCATGTAGGAAGAAATGAGAGAGCCCCTATGATCTCTAATGATACCTCCCCCAGCATCCAGACCATTTCTGGTCGCACCATCAAAATTAAGCTTTCTCTAGGAAGAAGCTAACAAAGAATCCCACTTAGAAGGAGTGTCTGAAGGGGCCTTCCATTTGTTGAGCAACATGTTCTCCTAGATAAGTTTGTGGAGGATAACTAGCACATTATCAACAAATTGCTCCAGAACTCTCAAGAGCATGTTGTTTCGCTCCTTCCACAGACATCATAAAACATTAGAGGGTATCTAGAGCTATAATTGTTTAATGAGGGGGTGTTGTGAGGGACTTCCACAATCTAAAAAAATTGTAGGATATCCTTCTGAAAAAACCCAACATATATTGATCCTTTAAATGATATGTTTCCAGCTATGGGATGAAAACTTGTAGTGAATGAACATATGTGAGATAGATTAAGAGTGAATGAATGAATCTATAAAATAATTTAAATTAACATAAAAATTAATTAAAATTTATAATTTATATTATTAAAATAATTATAATTAAAAATAAAATAACCTATTGCTACATCTATAATTATATAAACTAATATAATTATTATCAAATAGTTCTATAATTAATTAAAATACATTTAATAATTATAATACATTTATTAATATTAGAATTTCATTTAGATATAAATTAAAATTAATTATAAAACAAAAGGTTACTAGAATATTATTTTAAAGATTTTAATTATTATCATTCATTCTTATAATTATACTATAATCTTGAATTTAATTAATTTTCTTGATTTCATTATTATTAAATAATTATTAGTATTTATAATAAATATAATAATATTAGATTTGAATTTATTTATAGCTAAAATTATAATTAATTCCGGCAAGTATTAGCCATTAGTGACACTTGTTTATTATTACTTTTTAACATTGACATATTGTAATGATTAATTTGTAATATTCTTATTTAAAATACTATTATTAAATGTAAATGAAGAATATTTACCTGTCTTAAAAAATATTATTTTTATTATTTCAGAGCATAACCTCAATAGACTTTAGCTACCGCGTCCTCTTAACTTCTTTGTGCTTCTCTATAATTTTTTTTTGGGTCAGAAATCAATGGCAGTCTGTCAAATGAGAACATATGATCTGTGTAGCCTACGGGGACCACTCACATATTGTCCAAATAAACCTAATTTTTATGATAGCCCGTCAAGTAATGTGAATCAGATTGTTTAAAATAAACTGCAGGTATATTGATGTTGCAAATTTAAGATAAAACTATTGACATGAATGAGTTTGAAATTGTTGTAAGGTTTCTTTCTTTGGGTTGGTTTCTGTGTTTTAAATTGTGTTTACAATAATTATTATTAAAATTATTTATTTATTAAATAATATTTTAACATAAATAATCAATATATTTTTAATTCAAATTTGTGTAAAAACTTTTAAAAATTATTTTTTAATTTTAACATGTAACTGAATAAGTACATATAAATATTATGGTATAGATTGTTTGATTTTACAAATGTTAGAAATTATATTTTTAGTGGTCAAGTACTTGCTTTTAGTTTTATAAATAAATTTTATTTTAATTTTGATTTATATGTAAAGTGAATTTTTAATTATAATAATTTATAACTAAGTTTAATTTTAATTTTAATTTATATGTAAAGTAATTATTTAATTATAAAAAATTATAAAATTACTATAATTATAGTTATAATAATATTTTTAATTTTATAAATAATTATAAAATATCATTTATAATTAATTTAAATTGTAAAATAGTTCTACTTATAATTAATATTAATATTAATTATTTAGTCCAAATAACTCTTTTTCAACAATATTATAATGTTATTCTATTAAATCTAAATTTATATAATATATATTAAAATAAATCCAAAATAAGAAAATGTGTTATTTTTAACAAAATAAGAAAATACTAAATTATAATTGGTGCAAAAAATTGGTTTTAATCACTTAATGGAAGCAATGCAAAAAGTGATGTAATAGCCTATTGGCAAGTACTAATAATAGTACACTTATATTTAATCAATAAAAAAAATTCAATTATGCAATTTTATTTTAAACAATAAAAAATAGATATTACATTATATAAAATCTGCATTTCATATTCATTTCTATTTTAATAAAAATAATTAAGATCTATCAGGTTTTCACAATCCACATGTCTGGTGAATGTTTCTGGCTAAGATTGTGTGTATTTTTTACAAACCCATCATCAGAATGCAACAAAGAACAAGGAGAGGGGACGGGAGGCAAGTAGTTCCAAACACCAAAAAGAGGAAAAATAGAAAAAGAAGTTGAAAAGTATGCATCGAAACTCTTTGCTGCATTCTGATAATAAATCATAGAATGTAATCCAAGACGCTGATATAAAAATACACACATAATCTTATTCTGAAATATTCACAAGAAATAAAATATTTTTATCATATAATTAAAAATATTACTAAAAAAATAATACATAATTGTCATACTCTCTTTATAATTATCTGAAAACATCCTGAAATATCAATTGAAAAACACAATATTAAAACCAGATTCACATTACTTAAAATACTTTCATAGAATAGAGAAACCCATAGCACGTAACAAACATCGAGTTAAATCTAGAAACATTATCATGTCTCAGTCTGATTATTATAAATACATTACAATGTGAACATGTCCAACTTCCAGTCGTCTCTCTCATTTTCCATGATTGACTTGAGAAAAATTAGTGGAGATAACTGCGAAGTGGGCATTCGTACGCTTCCATGAATGGACAGAAAAGTCATTCATAATCTTGAATAGAAAGGCGTGGAAGATCCGTCCTTTTATTCAATGTGAAAATTTAAGTGCCTCACATTTTAAAAGCATATTTCTGCTGGAGTTTCATCATAATTACAAAGAAAGAATATCTGACAACACACACCAAGAATATCTCCATAACAAAAATCTGTTTCCAAGGCGTTATCTGCTAAACGGAATTGAGTCTCCGTCATTTGTACGACACTTCTAGTTCCGTCTATTATACGATAGCTGGGGCTGTAATATCTAAGAACTGAAATTTTAGGGAGTAGTGAAAGATTGTATGCATGACTTGGGAAGAGTGTAAATTTTGGCATTGTCTGTGCAGGAGCCAAAATGCATTCGATAAGGCAATTTATTTACATTTATTAATTAATTTAAAAATTATAATACAATGTTTTTTTTAATTTTAAATTAATTAATAAATATAAATAAATTGCCTTGGCCCCTGCATAGCCAAAATCGTAAATTTTAGTGTATGTCGTTTGTAGTGAGTTTGGGTGGATACATTTCACTCCGTGCCCCGACAAACATTGTGAATGTGATTTTTTGTTTGATTTTTCCTTTTTTCCTTCGCGTATTTTCATACGGAAAATTGATGTGAGTGTGTGCGGGGCAGGCTGCAAGCGAAACTGCTCCGCTCTGCTTTGTCATTTATGGGGGAAAACGAAATACATAGCTACGTAAGAAGGCCTGGAATTTGATGGCCGTAGTGACCGTTTGTCCACTTTTTAACTGTATATGATAGGCTAATTATTAATAAACAGTCAAAAACTGTTATCGACAATATAATATATAAATATATTATTATATATATTATGTATGATATATATGTATGATAAATATAAGACATTTTATTATATATATGATTTTATTTTATTAAAGTATGTTAAAATTAATTTAGAATTTTTATAAGACAAAATATATGATTTTTATAAACTTTTTTACTAATAAATATTATTATTATGAAACATTTATATTTTATATTATTATTTTAAAAAATCTTTTTTATATTAAATATATGATTTTAAAAACTTGCTTATATTTATATTAATTTAACATTATTTTTAAATAAAATATATGAACTTAAAAACTTGCTTAGTTAATTTGATATTTTTTTATTTTATATCACAAATAAAAACTTCTAACATTCTTATTAATAATTTAGAAACATGCATGATTTTTTGAATATATGACTAGTTTATAATTATTAATTTTATTATTATATTTAGAATTATTTTCAAATAAAATATGTGAATTTAGAAACTTACTTTTGTAATTTTGAGATTTTTGCACATGTTACTAATTTATGCTTATTTTCTAATTTTACATTATTTGTATATGTATAAAAAGATTAATATCACCAAATTTTTCATTTCTTATCAAAAGACAATTGCATCTTTGCAGCTTCAATCTTTTTCTTCTTCATCATATTGAATTACAAAAGGTAATTACTTCATTATACAATTATATTCTAAATTATGTTATGTAGTTTTTCAATGATTTTATAGAATAATTTTTTACACATAGTTACTAATACTATATTGGTTTTTGCAGGTACCTCAAAAATGTCTTCAAAGAGAAGGAAACAAGCAACTATTGGAGAAATGTACAGGTGGTCTGGCTTTTATAGTAGTTCATTGTTAAATCAAAATGAATAATCTCGTAATAATAATTTGAAAGAAACATTTAAGGAAGTTTTTGGTCTGGATTTTATAGTAGTTCATGCAAGTACACTTGATTGTGAAAGAGGATTTTCAAAGCAAAATATCATAAAAAATGTCAGAAAGTCAAAGTTAAGTTTGGATACACTAGATGCATTAATGAGAGTATTCTTAAATCCATCTAAAACAAATACACAAAATCAAGACAAGTTTTTGACCTTTGATATTATTAGTTAGTTTCAATTATATATAATAATATGTGTTTTAAAATAGTAATTAGATTATTTGCACTGATTTATTAAAAATGAAATATTTTTTTATATTTAATATATGTATTACAAGTTATATTGATAAAATATTTAAATTTTAAATAATTTATTAACTTACTCATAAATTACAAAATTTGACAATCAATATTTTTCTTAAAATGTAAAATGAAAGGCAGTAAAATGATCAAGCCGTCATAAAAAATTCATATGACAGACAGGGGTGACCATCAAATTCCAGGCCTGTATGTAAGGTATGAAAGTTTTTTGAGGGCATTCATTTCATTGCTATTTTTTATCATGATTTTGTGGGTGCAGGAAAAGGAAAATAGAAGTATGGGGAGTGAGAATCAACGCTGAAAATCCTGCAAGTGTAGACGTGGCATCATGAAATCAATAAACAAGGCGGCCGCGATTTGGAAAAATGGACATCTTATAAATTGTCACCCCAAACCTATTTACATAGTAATGGGTAGTCTTGAAAAGACCTCAAATTAGGAGAGGGGACAAGGGTGATAATCTAAATAGCTGGATAGATGTCAGTATCTTTGTTTTTATATAGTATATTATAATAATATGAATAAATATATATTTAAACTAGAAGTCATCTTTTCATTAAGGAGTCACAAAGTTTGAGTAAATGTTTTAAGATTATTTAAGTGTCAAATATGGCCATCAAAGCCACTTAAATATTTAGTGGGTACATTAGTGATAATCTAAATAGCTGGATACTTTTGTTTTTGTTTTATATAGTATATTATGATAATATGAGTAAATATACATCTAAATCATAAGTCGTTTCGCATTAAGGAGTCACAAATTTGGACTATATGTCTTAAGATTATCTAAGTATCAAACATGGCCCATCAAGGTCACCTAAATATTGAGTGAGGACACTTGGTGATAATCTAAATAGTTCGATAGATGTTTTTGATAAGTAATGCAACAAAACAAGGGTGCTAGCCCAATACAACAACCACAAGGGTGAGGAAAGACATAACCACACTAACAACGGAGTACAACATTGTCAGCAAATTGACAACCTCAACAAGAAAACATAATCAACACATTAACCTTGAGGCATTTAGTTTGCATCCTAACATTACTATCAAAAAACAAAACAACAAAACAATAATTGGTACAGTGCATACAAACCAGAATAGTAGTGAAATTCAAAGCATAAATGATCCAAAAACTAGGAGAGTTCATGATAATCTCAAACAAAACATAAAAGTCTAACCAAGTAGCAATAGTTTTAAACATGGTCCTTGCAGGGACATAACTCCTAGAAATCATATTATAAGTCGAGAGATAGAAAGGAAAGACTATATGGTAACTATCACAGGGCCATGAGTGCCCAGCCTAGCAAAAAAGAAAAAAATCCCCAAGAGGGTCGAGCCCTAAATCTTTTTCTTTATCCATTCAGAGGTAAGCATCATGGAGGTTCAATCTTTCATGAGGAAGTGAAAGAGTTCCTTGCGTTCCCCCACATCTTTGGTGTTCTTTTCATTGGTAGCTATGCATCACTTTGAGTGCAAACCTGCAAATATTATACAACTTCATGTCCACCTCCTCCAGCTTCGTGTCCAAGTTCACAATCTTCACATCCACCTTTGCCAACCTTTTCTTGAGAACCTCCATCTCATCCATAAGTGGGTCTGCTATAAATTTTTCCTCCTTCAATGGGCCCTTAGCTTTAACATCAGTGATAGGTACAATCTCAGTGACGACCAAACCCTAAGTGCGCTCCCCAGGGTCAAACTTAATACTGGCTGAGACATGAGTGAAGCTTCTTTTTGTGGTAGAGTCAAAGACCTCATCCTCATCCATTTCCTCAAACTCCACAATATCAGATTTGGAGGTCTCCTTAATAATCTCTTTGTTAGGTTTGCCTTTGAGGTGTCTAGAATGATGAGGACTGTTGGTTTCCTCCATGATTTCAACATCAGAGTCAACATTCAATTTGACTCTTTTGGGATTTTTGGGCTTAGTAGGAGGAGTCACCATCTTATGGTTCTTGTTCAACTTTTCCTTGGAGTTAACTAGGGGGGACTCAATTTTAATTTGGGGAGCTAGGTTTTGATGATACAACTAGGGCCGTGAGTGTCTACACTATAGTTGGGGCAGGGGGTAATAGCAAGGCTACCTGAAGCTGAAGTGGGGGAATGTGGTACCTCTTCAACAATGATTTGGCAGGGGGGATATAGAGCTAGGTGGAAGTGGTAAAGATGGAAGACAAGGCCTTGGTGCAAAATAGTGAAATTCTTCCTATTGTTCTTCAATTCAAAAACCTCCTTAACATTACTCTCCAAAGGGTGCAACAAGAAAAAAGAAATGGAAATAGAAATATGATTACATAAATGACTCAAGAAAGGGAGATGATAGTAATAGTAGACTCCAAACCTACCCTTTAAAGTAAAATATCTCATGACCACAAGGCAGACGTGGTCCCAAGGCTCCAAACGTTGCTCACAATCAAAACCACCACAAAGTTTAATAGGTTGTTCCCGCGGCTGAAATAATTAATTCAAACTAGCCGGGTTAGAGACTTTAACCATTTTTTTCCCATTTACGTTCCTTAGTGGAAAGACCCATAGCCTTGGCGATGACATCCTCATTCACCTCGAATGAGATACCACCTGTTGTAACCCTTCTCACATTCCAAGAGCTAAGAAACTTTTCCATCACTTTTCCATTCATCAAATTTATGAGGCTCAACCACTTGATCACCTCCCACGGTGTTATAGTAGCAAAGAGACCGGTTGGAGAGTAGAGTTTTTATTAGAAACACAAAGAACTTTTGCAAAAATTCTCCCAAAAGAGTACTTTTAAGGAGAATAACCAAATCAAGGTAGAGTAAATGGGAATTATGAAGGTAATTAGTAAAACTCCATCCCTTATCGCAACCCAACTCAAATATGATAGTTCACGCACACGAAAGAACTCCCAAATAGAAGGCACGGGATGAGATAATTATCCCGAGAATAGCATGATTTTTAGTACAGGTTTCCAGCTTTCTCAAAATGACATCAACCCCAATGGTTCTCAAAGAATTATGAAACTAAAAGCTCAAGAGAATAAGATGTTACTAGACACATGGGCCCATATGATGCCTATGTGGCCCATTCAAATAAAACCTTAGGAGAGGTTTCAACGAGTAATTGATCTCAAGCCTGCTAAAAAGCTCGTGCAACACAAAAATCCAGCACCACCCCAAAGAAGTGTAAAACATCATGAGTGGTAGGGGATTTATTTTCTCATGAAAGAAAGAGTTCCCTGAAGGAAGATAGTCTCCTTTCGCTAGCATCTAATTCCTTTTGTGTCAATTCCAACAACAACAAGATGATTTGCAACAACATTGCCCTCTCAATAGATATGTTGAAGCTTGAAGTCCTTAAAACCATTGAGGAGACTTTGTATGTCATTAATGATGCCCTAAATAGACCAACTAGGAGAGCAAGTTCCTTTAGAGGATTCACTAATTAATTGGGAATCTCCCTCAATCTCCAGAGTGTGAACACCAATGGTAAGCAAGAAATTAATCCCCCAAAGAAGCGTTATGGATTCATCTTGATTACTAGTAGCATTGTGTAGGTGACCCATGTAGGAAGCAATGAGAGAGCCCCTATGATCTCTAATGATACCTCCCCCAGTAGCCAGACCATTTCTGGTCGCACCATCAAAATTAAGCTTTCTCTAGGAAGAAGCCAACAAGGAATCCCACCTAGAAGGAGAGTCTGAAGGGGCCTTCCATTTGTTGAGCAACATGTTCTCCTAGATAAGTTTGTGGAGGATAACTAGCACATTATCAATAGATTACTCCTGAACCCTGAAGACCCTATTGTTCCGCTCCTTCCACAGACATCAGAAAACATGAGGGGGTATCTAGAGCTATAATTGTTTAATGAGGGGGTGTTGTAAGGGACTTCCACAATCTAAAAAAAATTGTTGGATATCCTTTTTAAAAACCCAATAGATATTGATCCTTTAAATGATATGTTTCCAGCTATAGGAAGAAAACTTGCAGTGAATGAACATATGTGAGATAGATTAAGAGTCATGTTTGTATAGGTAGAAACAATTTGGAATCTGAAAGCCACGTTTCTGAAGATTATCAAGGGTTAGAATTTTATCATGGATGGAATCCCACCAGAAGATGTTAATTTTTAGGATAAGTTGGGAATTCCAAAACCTGCACCAACTATTACAATCTCTAGTAAACTTGACTTGCGAAAGGTAAGCATATCTGATAGTGAAGGCACCTGAAGGTTGTAGAGACCAGATGAACCTATCCTCCTTAGGGAAGAGAGGAAGATGGATTCGAGACAAAAGGATATTGAGTTCTAACACTAGAGGAAGTAGGTTAGGTCTATTGTTGAAGTGTTGCAGAAGGATAATCCATCCTCTATGAGTGAAATAGGCTGCAACATAAGGACCAATCACCAACTTGGCATGTCTCATAAGAGTGGCAAAGTTATCATCTAAAGGGGCTTGCTCCCCTATCCATTTATCATTCCAAAATCTAATGGTTCTACCATTTCCAATAAGCCAGTTAAGACCCTCCTTCAACAAAGGTCTGCATTTAGTGATACAATTCCATAGTTTAAACCTAGTGGGAAGACCATTTGAGCCCAGAATCTGATGGAAACATTCTCGATTGAGTTATTTGGCACACATAATGTGGCAGCAATTAGCTTTAATCATATCAAGGTTCCAACCCATCTTAGCCAAGAGTGATTTTTTGAGGCTAGAAATTTTGACCCCTAAACCCCCTTGGTATTTGGGGTGACACACAATGTCCCAATTGACAAGTGTCACTCTTTTCTTCTCCTCCATGTCGGACCATAAGGTCTTCTAGATTCTTTCAAGTTTCTCAGCCATAGTTCCCAAATTTTTTGAAAATGGATAGGAAGTACACATGAATACCTTGTAAGAAAGCCATAAGCAAGTGGAGTTTACTTGCACTACTAAGGAGTTTTCCCTTCCAACTTGCAAGTTTTCTTTAAATTCTTTCAGGAATGCCATTCTAGATTGTGGGGGTAACCTCTTTAACCGTGAGGGGGAGGCCAAGGTAGGTATCAAGGAGGTTAGCACTTTGACAACCAAGGATACCTTGAATTTTAGCTTGAAGTTCATGCTTGGTATTGAAGAAATCTATCTTGATTTTTTGGTAAATAATGCATTGGCTCAACGAAGAGGTACTATGTCAATTAAAATCAAAAGCACTCTATAAAAATATAAACAATTTTAAATGTGAAAATATTGGAAAAGTGAAATGTTTGGCCAATGTTAATGAAGATTATATAACTTTTGATAAAGAGTTCAATATCTCAATTCATGGTAGACAATGAAAATTTGTATGAAAGGTATACAATTCTCTAACAAGTGCCAAGTAGTGGTAGTACTTACCTTTTAGTTTAGAAATTAATTGTAAATATAAAATTTAAACATTATAATGTTAATTAAAATGAAACTATCTAATTCCAAGAAAAATATAGATGTTAATCAAAGATATATAATATATATTAAAATCAGAGTTATTGATATGATACAATTTAATTATTGTATTTGACCTTTGAATGCATTCAAATTTAAAATGGTAAATAATATTCAAAATCATATTAATGTAATTATTTTTGAATAATTTAAGTAAATAAAATAGATATTAAATAGATTTTAAAAAATATTTATTATTATTTAATAAATATTAGTTTTCTTATTGTTAATTTTGAAATATTTTTCTCCTCACTCATATATTTAGAATTAATGAATACCAATTGATTCTAATATAATAAGATAAAATTTTATTATTAAGATAGTATAATAATAAGATAATCTAATTTTTTCCATTGACATACCATACAATAAATAAATAATTACATTTATGATTTAAGGAACGTGGGTAATATATTGCTTGCTGACAAACTACGAATTCTAACACTGTCATTGGTGAGCTAATTACGTATAAAATAAAATAAGCTTTACCATTTTCCTACATGTAAGGCTCATGTGGGAGAAAGGTAGAGCTCCAATGAGGGACTCGGGGCTAAAACATGGAACTTTTAAATAAAATTGAAAGTAGTAGAAGTTTAAGTTGTATTCATTAGAAAATCTATTATTATTGTTGGCATTAGTTTTGGAGAGTTCATATAATATTTAAAAGATTTTTTTGGAAATCGACTATATTAGAAACATAAATAATTGAAGTTGGAAGCAATTTATAAATGCAAGGGAAAGTACTATAGCTCATAAGCATATGTAATAATCAAACTCATTAATCTTTCGACATTTTTCTTCATATTCTTTTGTATCAAAATAAATTTGTAATTATTATCTTGTGTAGTTGTTTGGAGTTGGTGAAGTGAGTGGTCAGTCATTTTTTTGTGAGCCTACTTATTGGCAACACTATTTAATCCACATTCTATATTGTTAGGAATGGGAACACTGAGAGGGGGGGGGGGTGAATCAGTGTTCACTTAATCTAATCTTTTTGCTTTACTTCTTAAACTTAACTTGAATGCTTAAGTACTGAAAGGAACATCAACATAAATAAGAAAAATGAACTCAACACATAACACCAATGTTGTTACGGGGAAACCCAAATAGGTAAAAACCCCGATGGGAATTGACACCCACTAATAATCTATACTAGTGTTTTATGATCCTTGTTAGAAGATCCTTAACCCTGTTAGGAGTTTCTCTACAATGTATTTAGTACAGTGACCTTGTCAAGGGTCAAACCTTGTTAGGAGTCTTTTATAATAACCCTGTTAGGGGTGGGGACACACTGTCCTAGAGCTCACTTCTCAAGTGATGAAGGCTACAACCTTCAGATCTCAAATACACACTATATATGCTAGATGAACTGGTGCTGTGACACTGCTTGTCAGATTAGTTCCTTTGATGTGCTGATGCTTTGACCTCTTGCAAAGCTCTAATACATCTTAACAACTCTTTGCACACTTCTGCTCTACTTATCTCAATTCTATCTCAACTCTCATACCTATTACAAAGGGTGCATCTCATATTTATATGCGCATACCAAAATAATTAACTAGGTCGGCCTATAACCGATTATGTACAACACTTCCAATTGAATTGGGTCAAGTGTGTTTACAAAAAAACATAATTATATGTCTACAACCTAATTATAATAGGTGCATAGCCTTTACAACATAATAATATAACCGCTAACCAAAATACCAACAGTCAGCTACTTGCTCCGTTCTTCTCTGGCATTCACTGTCTGTGCAACTTAAACTCTCTGTATCTTCCTCATACTAAAATTTTGATCATGCGCTCTTAAACTTAACATGAATATGGTCTTACCAACTTAATTTAGAGGGCGCATACCATAATTATGTCGTATGCACGTGTGCTAACGCTTTGACCTTCAAGTACTCTGTACACTGTCCAATCTTCAGCACCAAGCCAATTTCAGATCTTCTTATCATGAGCGCTAACTCCAAAACATCATATGACTTTGTTTCCATAATGACAACACTATATTAATTCATATACACTAGTATAGTCAACTTTCCAACAATCTCCCCCTTTGTCATTGATGGCAACAAAGGAATATGGAAAAGTTACTAACTATCCCTTAATACAAAAAACACTTAATCATACTCTATCTTATATCTCCCTTATATCTTCTTACTATACATTTTCTTTACATAGCTATAGCTCCATATTCTATGCATACTCCCCCTTTGACATTAATGACAAAGGTGGTACAAAACTGAATCTATACAAGTACTTACTAATGCAGTCAAGGATGGTGGATCCAATGAAGGACAATCCAAACCTTGCAGCCAATAGAAGTACACAATGTAATACTCAACACAATAGATAACACCCCAATTGTTTCAAGTAATTTGCATTAACATGCCCGACTGTAAGGCCTTCTGGGTTAGGGCCAATTACAAATAGAAACAACTCTGCAAGATCTAATCAGATCCAATACAATCTCAGCTAGCTCAGCTCTGAAGACAATCAGAACCTGATGGAAACCCTCAGGAAAATCTAAACTTGAGCTCACAAGCCTCTAACCATTCTCATTGTCTCCAAGTATGCAAACCACTAGCTCTGCTACAAACAACTATCAGATAATCATCTGATCTGCAAGATCATGCAATATCTTTTCCACAACTTCACCAACTCTAGCTTCAGAACCTCAAATCTGATTTGCTAAGTCTTCCAAGTCATGAACCTCTATGATCCCCAATGATCCTCAGATCTACCCTTCTATTCTCCTCTAAACATCTACCCAAACATCCTATAATAGCTAGTCATCAGCCACAAGTCGGCTGGATGAAACCATTAACTCCCCAAACAAATAATTAAATGCCATACAAGTCAGCTTAAAATTGTATACAAACATTTAAGTCAGCATGTTGGCCTATAATAATAGCTACCAACAATAAATTCACCAAGTCGGCTCAACAAATCACACAGAACTCCAGTCGGTAAGCCAGAACTATTGAGTGACAGTTAATTAACTGAGCACGCTAGGCATCGCTGAGCACCAATGTCGATCGAGCACCACAGGCATGACCGAGTAACACTTTCACCAAGCGCCAGAGAATGTCAAGTTCCTTCAGTGACCGAGCTTCCTTTAATGACCGAGGTCGTCGGTCAAGGCTGCAATCAAGTAACACTGGCCAAAATACAAACACCTCATGCAGTTTCACCGAGGACAAAGAATGCCCTTGCCTTAACCTTGGATGCCCCTGCATCAGACACCCTAGGTTCGAAAAGATGTTCATATGTGAGAAGAACATCTTCCAGGATTTAGCACGTAAATCCTAAATTGGTTCTTCACATACAAGTCCTCCACCTTCTCCTCTTGCAAATTCTTCCACTTTAATTTCCTCTATCTCTTCAAGTCTTTTCTTGACAATGTACAGCTCAGTTCTCCAAACTGATCATTCATTTTCTCTGGATCCACATTCTCAACTCGTCTACCAATACTCAAGCTTCTCCTACTGAGTGTTCTATCTATCAAAGGCATCAGTGAAAACTTCATGTCATCCTTCTCAATAGTAAACACATTTTTGACACAATCATACATAGATCTGCAATCATATTGCCAAGGTCTACAGAGCAATATATCACAACTATTCATCTTCACAATGTCACATAACACAAGATCCTTGTACTAGCCAATCTGAACATTAATGAAGCATTGTTCTCTTACTTCCAAAGCATGAACATCTTATAACAAGCTAATCCTATAAGGGCAAGGATGCTTCATTCTATTCAAACCAAGTTTTTGAACTAGGTCCTCAGCAACAAGGTTATCAGTACTTCCACTATCAACAATAACATCACAAAGTTTACCTTCAGACTTGCATCAGGTTCTAAACAAGTTACTCCTCTTACAAGGTTCCTCCTTTGTACCAAGAAATGTTCGCCGAAGCAGCAAGTTCTCTAATTCAAGTTCATTCTGAATGTTCTCATTCATCACAGCAGTTCGTATGTCAACCTTATTCTATGTACACTCAAAAGAACGGTGTCCTTCCTCTCCACAGTTATAACAAGTACCCTTAAAGATAACTCTACTTGTCTTCTTCTTCAGTTCCACAGGTTTCTTTTCATCTTCTACATTATTCGGCTTATCCTTCACCGAGTGATCAATCTTTTCTTTCCCTCGGGGATTACTATGTTTTTTCCTCTTCAACTTATCTTCTGCCTTCAAAGCACACTGATAAGCATCTTCAACAGAATCAATCTTCAGCATACCAAGCTCATCCTGGATATTGAATCTCAGACCATTCACATACCGAGCTACCTTTTCCTTACCAAGCTCTCGGTGTCCAAACTGAATAGTAAGTTTGTAGAACTCCTCGGTATAATCTTCAACAGACAAATCCTTCTGTTTCAGATTCAGCAACTTATTAAACAAGTCAAGCTCATAGTCAGAAGGTTTGAACTTAGCTTTCAACTTAGTCACCATCAACCTCCACTAATTGATCTTTGTTTCACCTTCACCTTCATCTTCTCTATCTCTTTGTAGTTCTTTCCACCAAAGAAAAGCATGTCCTTTTAACTTTGTCTGTGCTAATCTCATCCGAAGAAGATCTTCAATTTCTTCTAGCTCAACGAAATCTTCAAGTTCACCAATCCAATCAATCAAATTGTTGGGCTTCAAAGTACCAGAGAAAGTAGAAAATTCCATTCGGTAACTGCTACTAGACTGAGCTCCAGATCTATGCAACTGAGCAGTTCCCTCTTCGCCAAATCTGTTCCTCTGGTCATCACCACTAGATCCAATAGTTTCAAATTCTTTAGCAGCTTCTTCATAGCCATCTTCAGGACCAAAATTCTAAGGTACACTAGAAACAACTCTCATGATCTCAGTGACCATGTCATTCTTCATTAACTCTATCTTAGATCTGACATCTGACCTAACTTTATCAAAAATCTTTGATTCTACAGCATCACAAAGATATGCAATAGCTCTAGGGTCCAATCTTCTTGGAGGCATCCTTAAAGATATGCAAAAACCCTCTGCAACAAACCCTCACCGACCACCTTGTGGCAATCTCCAAGTTGTGTATAAGTTAGATCTCAACTTGCCCCATGAACAAACAACTAGGGAAAGATCCACAAGTTCAATGCTCTAGATCTACAATCCAAATTTTCCCACAATCTCTACTCCAACAAGATCAACTTCGCAAGATCATCCTTGCTAGGTTAACCTTTACTTCACAAGATCAACTATCAGCTCCCACAGGAACAAACCTTAGCTCTAATACCACCTGATGTAATCAAGGATGGTGGATCCAATGAAGGATAGTCCAAACCTTGAAGCCAACAGAATTACACAGTGGAATAATCAACACAATAGATAACACCCCAATTGTTTCAAGTAATTTTCATTAACATGCCCAGTTGTAAGGCCTTCCGGGTTAGGGCCAATTACAAATAGAAAAACCTCTGCAAGATCCAATCAGATCCAATACAATCTCAGCTAGCTCAGCTCTAAAGACAATCAGAAGCTAATGGAAACCCTAAAGCAGATCTAAACTTGAGCTTACAAGCCTCCGAGCAATCTCCTTGTCTCCAAGTATGCAAACCACTAACTTTGCTACAAACAACTATCAGATAATCATCTAATTTGCAAGATCATGCAAGATCTTTTCCACAACTTTGCCAACTCTAGCTTCAGAACCTCAGATCTGATTTGCTAAGTCTTCCAATTCATGAACCTCTATGATCCCCAATGATCCTTGGATCTCCCCTTCTGTTCTCCTCTAAACATCTACCCAAACATCCTATAATAACTAGTCATCAGCCACAAGTCGGCTGGATGAAACCCTTAACTCCCCAAACAAATAATTAAATGCCATACAAGTCAGCTTACAATTGTATAAAAACATTTAATTCAACATGTCGGCCTATAACAATAGCTACCAACAATAAATTCACCAAGTTGGCTCAACAAATCACACATAACTCCATTCAGTAAGCCAAAACTACCAAGCGATAGTGAATTAACCAAGCACGCCAGGCATCGCTGAGCACCAGTGTCGACCGAGCAGCACAGGAATGACCGAGTAACACTTTCACCAAGTGCCAGAGACTGTCGAGTTCCTTCAGTGACCGAGCTTCCTTCAATGACTGAGGTCATTGGTCAAGGCTGCAACCGAGTAACACCGACCAAAATACAAACACCTCATGCAATTTCACTAAGGACAAAGAATGCCCCTGCATCACTTACACTGAGAGTACATTTGGGTATGCAATCTGTAAATTTTGGATCTCTTGCTTCCAAAATGCAATCAATGCATTGATTGTTTGGAGATGGGCGCATAAGGCATATTGTAGTTTCTCCATCTTCTCCAAATCTGAACTAGGACCTTGATCATATGTCACCATGGTGGCATTGATCTCCTTGATATTCTGATTCAACACATCTAGGGAGGGTGCAAGAGCATTTCTAAGCTGAGTCTACCTAGCCCTTACCTTTGACATCTCCTTTTTTGCCTTCTCAATTTTGTCAATCTATCCCCGATATACATTGTTACACATGTTTACATCAGTAGAGGGATATTCTACTAAATTTCTCACATTTTCAATCATGGCCTCTGCTTCTTGAATCTTCTTGTAGTGACCGGTTGTCAACTTATCTTGATTCATACAATCAGCAATAATTTTCCTTCCTCTTAATGCAAACTCTTTCAAGGTTGCTTGTCCAACTTTGAGTGAACTAAGGTCTAGTGAGAAGTTACTAAAAAACTCATTTAGTCTTTTCTTCATATACTTATCCTTTGCAACTAATGATGTTGATTCTTGTAAGTTAGAGAAATTACTCTTGAACTGTGAAAGAATTACACTTACATCATCAACAGAGTGTACCTTGGACACTTTATTATCTGCTGGTAACAAATTGTTCAAGATATTTACTGATTCTATAAAGAGGGGATTCCTCATTACCTATTTCTCCTTGGCCTTCTCCATAGCTAAGACACTGATCTTGATCAGGTCTTCTTCTCCCCATGAATCCAAACTAGTTGTGTCAGGTTTCAAACTTGACAATAACGCTGCTGAGGGTAGTGGAGTGATAGGTGTACTATCCATTGCTTCATGCTTAACACTGATCTGCATCTCAATAGATGGCTCATCTGTTTGCATACTCTCATCTCCTTTCTCTTTTTCTACTTCCTTTTCTTCTTCTTTTTCTTTTTCTCCTTCTTCCTCTGTTATATCCTCAATCAAAACTTCTTGCTGATTGGGAGGGGTGTTACCACATAGAGTCTCAGCCTCTTGAGTACTCACAAATGCCTCTTCAAACTTATCCAAGTCAATGTCAGAGGCCGCCATAGCTATCTTTACATTGTCAATAAAAATTGTGTCATTCTTTTGAACTTCTACTATAGGTGCAAGCTTCTCTACCTTTGTGGGTGCATCAACTGTATGCGCTGAATCTTGTGGACTTGTAGATGGTACATTTATGGTCTCTGACTCTTTTTCAACCTTTGTGGGAACTTGTGTTGTGGGCACAGTAGGAGGGAACATGTGCTTGTTTAGGAAAACTGTCTCAAATGCTTTCTCAGTTTCCTTTGCAACAAGATCATAATTCTTATCCATAATGTGCAAAGTCCTTGATTTTGTTCTAAGATGTGGATTTACCAAATCCAACAATAATGTCTTCTCCTCTAGAGAACATACTGGTAGGCTCTCATCTAGGATCTTCTCCCTTATTCTCAAATCCTCTTCTATAGCCTGCCTTTTCAATAAATCTAAGATATTCCATACATTATCTGGAATTACTGTCTTCAACTCTAATATTGTCTTTTTAAACTTAAGCATGTGCTTGATAATCATGATGTGGATCTCAGACTTATCTATCTCACTATACTTGTCATAAAAATTTTCTATCTGATCTATCTTTCCTTCTTCTACTATTCTTGAATTGAGTACTTTTAGACTAGGTCTAAAACTTACTTGAAGTGGTGCTTGTGTATTCTTCTTCTGACTCCTTGTGGTGCACGAGGATGGATGACTTGTTCCTTTCTCTTTCTTCCACTTTGCTATTGTCTTATACTCTGAAGGAGTAGTAAGATTAATAGTTTCCTTGGGCGCAGGAGGGGTAACATCTTTTTTACCCTTTTGATCATCTGATTTCTCAATTTTCATCTTCTTCATCTTTGGATCATCATATTTTGTCTTTGTTGCAAATGTGATCTCTATTTCCAAAGCAATCTTCTCTTTCCTTTTTTTGTCTAGGTCTACTTGAGATACTCCATGAATTTTCAAAATCTCTGAAGTAACCTTGGCAACTTTTCTTTTTGTTGTTGCGTTGTTCAATACATCATCTACTTCTCTTATTTTCTCTTCATAAGTCCCCCATCTAGGTTCATTGAGGTCCTTAGGTGCTGAAAATAGAACTTGAGCATAAGCCTCTAGAATAGGCTCTTCAAATTCATATCCCAGTGGATGAATCCACTTTGTTCTTGGTTCAACAACCTCCATGCATGTTGTATCAATCTCTACCATGAAACAAATACTATCCTTGTATTTTTCAACTATCTTTTTAGGTATCGTATACCTCATCTGCATTCTCACTCTGAATGTTTTCAACTCTAATTCCATGTAATCCTTAAGGGTACTTTCTATGGATGCCTTAAAGGATATCTGTGGCATAGTGGGAATAGATTTGTCTAGATACAAATCAGACACCTTTCCAAGAATATGCAAGTACATATATATTATTAAAGACCCAAACTTGAATATCTTGGTCATGTCATGCTTAATGGCTCTTATGTTGTCTATTAGCTATGTGTACAAGATCTCACACAGATTAAACTCTCCATTCTCTCTTACCAACCTTATTGCTGCTAGAATGGTGGCCGCTGACACACTATTGTATTGTCTTAAAATGGAAGCACTTCCATGTTAAGAGTGTTTATCCCTCTGAGTAAGTAGTCTAGTGTCATATTGGATACCTCAAATTGATCTTTTCTTTGATCTGGCTTCCTCTTTTCTTTCCACTTCCTCTGCGCACTTGATTTCTCCATTCTAGGTGAAATTAGGGTTAGGATCTTAAGGATTCTCCTAAATTTCCCTCTTCTATGGCTCTATTTTCTAGGTAGGGTTTAGAAATGGATCCTCATGGGCTTTATCACAGTAATCATAGGATTTTATGTCTATCTCTAACATTCTATCCTATTCTGGCATCAGTTCTAGGTTTCTGGGCATCCCCGAGACCTCCTGACTTGGTTCTGAGTCAATTTGGGACCAGGGCCAAGGTCGAGTTAGAAATTGACTATGTCAGGGTCAAGCTAAGACCCTAACTAGGTCAGGTCCAACCTCAACTTTGACCCCTTCCTCCAAAATTCCAATTTCCAAAATTTTCAGGCTTCGGGCTTTCAGGAGATTTATTTTCCTACCTCTAGGTCGGCCATTTCGGGTTTCGGGATGGTAAATCCTTTAATTGCATTTAATCTAGGTATATTTTCTAAAGGTGAGGACCTAATTGGGATTTAATTCTCCAAGGTGGCCCATCTAGAGGAGTGTGCCCTAGATCACTATAAAAGGAGGCCTTCCTCTCTCATTTTCACATCAAGTTTTCATATCTCATCCTCAAGAAATTTCTCAAGCTCTCAAGGTGATCAAGCAAGCATCCATTCAAGCATTTCAAGTCTTCTTCTCCATCCAAGTTCTCCATTGAAGATCAAGGATTCAAGCATTCAAGCCATTGAAGGGATTTGGTTCAAGCATTCAAGATTTATCATTCAAACCTTAGATCTAGCCATCATGATGGTGTGATCTTCCTTCAAGATCCTTTGTTCATCTTCAAGATCCATTTCATTCTCTTACCAAGGTGAATTCCAAGCATACAACCATGGAGGTTTTATTTACATTTATTGTTGTGTTCAAGCTTTCATATCAATATACTTGTTTACATTTCAAATACAATTGCATATCTATTGAATTGCATATCTTCATTGTTAGATCCTTTTCTACTACTTGCTAGCATTCTCCATTTCAATTTCAATATTAAGGTTGATTCCAAATCAGGGTTTGACCAAGGCAAACCCCCCATACAACAAAAACCCCCCATTTTCTTGCAGGTATAGGTGCGGAGTTTCGGATCTGAGAGCGAATTTGGATACCCTTTTCAAAAAAATTTTGAGATCGGCGAATAGAATTCGAATCGGACTTCAAATAAAGAATGTGGTATTTGACCTTTTATGAGGGTCAAACCCGAGCTGAGCCATCTTGAGGAAAGATTTTTGGGTTTTCTCTGTCTCAGCATTTCCAATCCAGGATAGGTTTCAGATTTTCCCAAAAGTGTACACAGACATCAGAATTCAACATTTTCCAGATTTGCCCTAATTTGAGGTTTGTACTTGTATTTCAATTATTCTATATTCTAAACATAATCCTCCTCCATAGGGAAATATTGGATTTACTCTCTCTCTCTCTCTTCTATCTTCATCCACAAATTGATTCGATTGTGTATTAACCTCTAGGTTGATCAAATCGGATCTCTTCTTTGGGGAATTTGGGTTTTGAGAATAGATCTCATATTTCTCCTTCTACATCTAAATAGTGGTAAATCCATTTTACCTCTATTCAACTATTTACTCTACTGGTGTGTTGGAACCTGTATCCCAGTATCATGGACATCAATTTGATGTCTTTCTCCTCTATAGGCTCTATTGTCATTCTGCGCCTATCACTTCTTGATTTGCAAGCTTGTTCTACAAGTTTTCTGACATCCTTGCCCACTGGAAGAATGATGCTTGTCCTTGAGAGTCCTGTCATCTCATGAATTAGATCTCCTGTTATGCTAACCGTTACTTCACCTATCCAAAATAGGTCACCATGGATCCTGCTGAGTAGGATCTTGATCCATTCTGACTCATATAACTCATATGTTGTAGCATATTACACTATAGGATGATTTTCCAACTGCGCATACTCATACATGAAGGTTTTATCTAGTTTCATCATTTTTTCCATGTGCGCTCTTATTCTATCCAAACCTACTAGTTCCTTCTTGCAATATATGTATGCCTTGATATCTTCCACATGCATAACACCCATGGGAGTGCGGGAGAATGCACCTTCTTGGTTGTCTAGTGTGGATTTGAATGGATGCCTCTTAAACACATATCTCTTCTTCTCCTCCACATTAAATACAATGGGAGTAGCCATTACTTACTTGTATATCACTTTCCAAATGATCTCAAAGACTTTTGAATTGACACGACGGATTAGGACTTCCACAACCGATCAAATGCACTGCTAATCACTAGTGAATCAATTTGCAATCCTTCACAATAAAATGCTAGGGCTCCTCTACTCTCCAATCACTCTGAATTTGAATGCAATGAGAGGTCTAAAAGCTTTTGTGTACTTTAAAGTAAAAATTCTACCATTGATGCTTGCTGCGCAAACCATACTTTAATTGAAAAATCTCCAACTTTCATTCTATTATTAATCAGCTAGTGCGCTCTTGCACATAGGTTCTTCTAGTTTCCAAAAGATTAAATCCAAATGCGCATACTCGGAGGGTGAGTATACCGGCCGCGTAGGGGTCTAGAGCTAAATTAGCTCCCCCTATGACCCTGAGGGCCATTCATCTAGATGTAGAGGGTGCATCCACTATGGATGCATCCAATACATGCTCATCAACCTTATGCTTCTTCACCTCTAACCAAATCATGCTCACATCTTCTAAAGCTTTCACAAACTTGACTTCTCCTTTGGTATCTAGTATTGATTCTTCTGGATTTTTAGGGCTTTCCTGACTTTGCGTCCTTGATCTATAGAACTTTGTGATGTGTCCAGCCTTGTTACATGAGTGACAAATAACTGGAGGCCTTATATTCCTTGGTGCATTGACATGGGTTACCATTTTACACTGTCTAGCTAAGTGACCATTATAGTTACATATCTGACATGTAACATTTTGAGAACTTCTTACATTTGGCTGATTCTAATTTTTCTAATTATGTTGAGTCTTGTTTCAATTGTATGCCCTGAATCCTGTGGACCTATAGATTGTACATTGATGGTCTTTGACTCTTTGGCAATCATAGTGGGTACTTGGGCTTTGGGCACAGTAGTTGGATACATGTGCCTATTCACGAAGACCTTCTCAAATGCCTTGTTTGTCTCCTTAGCAACTAGTTCATATTTTTTGTCCATTATGTGTAGGGTCCTTCTTTTTGTTCTGAGGTGTGGCTTCACCAGATCTAACAATAACTTTTTCTCTTCTAGCTCGCATATTGGAAGGGTTTCATCTAAAATATTTTCTCTTATCCTTAGATCTTCTTCAATAGCCTATCTCTTTTGGAACTCTAAGATGTTCCACACATTATTAGGAATCATAGTCTTCAATTCTAGGACTGTTTTCTTAAACTTTAACATATGTTTGACAATCATTCCATGTATCTCTGATTTGTCAATCTCACTATGTTTTTCATATAACTTTCCTACTTGATCAATCCTGCCTTCATCAATTATTCTTGTACTTAGCAAACTGAGACTAGGTTTGAAACTTACTTCAAGAGGTGCTTGAGTGTTCCTTATGTTCCTTGTTACTCTCGAGGATGGATGACCAATGCTGATTTCTTTCTTCCTCTTAGGAATTTCCTTATACTTAGGAGGAGTAGTAAGGTCAATGGTTTCTTTGGGCGCAGAAGGAGTAACATCAGTATTACCCTTCTAAATATCAAACTTTTCTATCTTCACCTTCTTTAGCTTAGGATCTTCTGATTCAGTCTTTGCTGTTGTTGCACTCTCAATTTCCAAAGAAATCTTTTGTTCCCTTGCTTTGTCTAGGTCTACTTGAGATACTCCATGAATTCTCAAGATCTCTAAGGTAACCTTAGCAACCTTCCTTTTTGTTGCTGTGCTATTTAACACTGCATCAACTTCTCTTGTTTTCTCTGCATAGGTTCCCCATCTTGGCTCATTGGGGTCTTTAGGGGCTAAAAGAAATACTTGTGCATATGCTTCTAGGACTTGTTCCTCAACCTCATATCTAAGTGGATGAATCCACTTTGTCCTTGGTTCAACTGCCTCCATGCATGTTGTGTATGTCTCAACCATGAAGCAAATAGTATCTTTGTATTTTTCAACTATTTTCTTTGGAGTTATGTGTCTCATCTGCATCTTGACACGAAATGTCTTCAACTCCAATGTCATGTAGTCTCTTAGAGTTCTCTCAGTAGATTCCTTGAAGGATATCTGTGGCATGGTAGGAATAGTCTTGTCTAGGTATGAATCTGACACCTTTCCAAAAATATGGAAGTACATATAGATAATTAGGGATCCAAACCTAAATATCTTGGTCTTGTCATGCTTGATTGCCTTAATGTTATCTATTAAATGTGCACACAAGATCTCACATAGATTAAACTCTCCATTTTCCTTCACAAGTCTGATAGCTGCAAGAATTGTGGTTGTAGACACACTGTTCACCCTGCTAGTGTGTTGGAACCTGTAATGTAGTATCATGGACATCAATTTGATGTCATCTTTCTCAATAGGATCTATGGTCATTCCACGCCTATCACTTGTTGACTTGCAATTTTTCTCAACAAGTTTTCTCACATCTTTTCCAGTTGGAAGAACATCGCCTTTTTTAGAGAGGCTTGTCATCTCATGAATTAGGTCACTAGTAATTCTGACTGGCACTTCACCTATCCAAAATAGGTCATCATGAATCCTTCTTAGTAGAATCTTGATCCATTCTAATTCCTAGAACTCATATGTCATAGCATACTCCACTATAGGGTGATTATTCCACTGCACATACTCATCCATGAAGGTTTTTTCTGGTTTCATCATTGTTTCCATGTGCACCCTTAATTTGTCCAATCCTACTGGTACTTTCTTATAGTATGTGTATACCCTAATGTCCTCTACATGCATAAGACCCATAGGTGTGCGGGAGAATGCCCCTTCTAGGTCATCTAAGGTGGATTTAAATGGGTACCTCTTGAATACATATATTTTCTTCTCTGCAACATCAAATACTATAGGAGTAGCCATCACTTACTTGGATATCGCTTTCCAAATTATCTTGAAGACTTCTTGAATCTTCACAACAAACTAGGGTTTCCGCAATCGATCAAATGCATAGCTAATCACTTGATGAATCAAACTGCAATCCTTCTCAATCAAATGCTAGGGCTCTTTTGCTCTCCAATCGCTCTGAATTCGAATGTAATGAGAGATTTACAAACTTTTAAGTACTTTAAAGTAGAAAATCTGCCATCACTTTGAAAATTTCTAACTTCCATTCTGCAAACAATCAACTAGTGTGCTCTTGCACATAGGTTCTGTTGGCCTCCAAAGACTTAAGTCCAAAGGCGCATACTCTGAAAGTGAGTATATCAGCTGCGCAGGGGTCTAGAGATAAATTAGCTCCCCCTACAACCCTAAGGGCTAGTCATCTAGATGTAGAGGGTCTGTCCACTATGGATGCATCCAATACATACTCATCAACCTTGTCCTTCTTTGCTTCTGACCAAATCAAGCTCACATCCTCTAAAGCTTTCACAAAATTGACTTCTCCTTCGGGATCCAATACTGGTTCTTTGGGATTTTTAGGGCTTTCTTGACCTAGCGTCCTTGATTTAAAAAACTTTGAGATGTGTCCAACCTTGTTACAAGAGTTAAAAATGACTGAAGGCCTTATATTCCTCAGCGCATTGACATGGGTCACCATTTTACATTGTCTAGCTGAGTGACCATTATAGTTACATATCTGACATGTAACATTCTGAGAACTTCTTACATTTGACTGATTCTGATTTCTCTAATTATACTGAGTCATGTTCTTCTGACTTGTCTTGCAATTCATAGCTCTATGACCAAATTTATTGCATGAATAACAGTAACCATTGAAAGGTCTTACCTCTGTACAGTTCCTTGCTATGTGTCCATGCTTGTTACATGCATAACAAGTGCAGTCTACTGGCTTGCACTCATTCTTGGGTGGTTCAATATGCTCTTTAGTCTGACTTATGGTCTCCTTAGCATCTGAGGTGCCTTATGGTGATTTCATTCTTGCTCGCATGTTGTCAATCTGATTTTGTGATTCATTGTATCCAATGCAGCTAGTATCTCCTTTAGCTCTTCTTGCATACAGCTAAGATTCTATCAAATCAAAACTGGTGTGTAATTTATCAATGTGATTCTTAGCCTCTTTTAATTCAGATTCCAAGCTTTCTTTTCTGCTCCTTAGCTACAAGATTTCCATGTTTGCTTGCCTTAATTCTTCATTGAGTTGAAGGTTCTCTTTGACCTGTTCTTCGTAGACTTCTTGATTGTTAATCAGCTTATCATCAAATTCTTCAAGTTGTTCTTTCAAGGATGCATTTTCTTCATTAAGCTTCTTGACCATTATCCCTAAATCACTGGTAGAGCATTCTTTCAAATCCTTTCTTAGCCTTTTGATGACTAATTGAGCATCACTGAGTTTTTCCTTTAGTTCTTCAATTTCTCTTTCAGATTTGTCTAGGTCTTCAAGAGCATCAAGATTTATTTTTAGATGTTTCATTTCTACTTTATCCATGATCTCCTCAAGTGGTTAAACTTCTTTGCTGAGGACGAGAGCTCTGATACCAATTCTTAGGAATGGGAACACTGGGAGGGGGGGGGGGTGAATTAGTGTTCACTGTATTTTATCTTTTATCTTGATCTTTAAACTAAACTTAAATACTTAAGTACTGAAATGAACATCCACATAAACATGAAACATGAAATTAACACATAACACCAATATGGTTACGGGGAAACCCAAATAGGTAAAAACCCCGATGGGAATTGACACCCACTAATATTTTGTAGTAGTGTTTTATGATCCTTGTTAGAAGATCCTTAACCCTGCTAGGAGTTGCTTTACAATGCATTAAGTATAGTAGACCTTGTCAAGGGTCAGACCCTGTTAGGAGTCTTTTACAATAAACCCTCTTAGGGGTATGGATGCACTGTCCTAGAGCTCACTGCTCAAGTGGTGAATGCTACAATGTTCTGATCTCAGATACACACAATATATGTTGGATGAACTGTCACTGTGACACTTCTTATCATATCAGTTCCTTTGATGCTTTAATGCTTTGACCTCTTGCAAAGCTCTAATACATCTTATAGTCTCTTCACACACTTCTGCATCTCATACTTATATGCTAATAGGGAGAGGGGATGAACTAATCACTAGTTCATGCTTCTTGTCTACCACTGAGACCTAAGGTGGCTTCCAAGTCTACCAAATGGATCTATAGGACCTTCTTCAATCTGTGATCCCCTGATCCCAAACCCCACTCTCCTATCTGATGTAAAACTCCATGCTTCCCACTTCTAAGTACTCTTCTTGGATGAGGAATACTCTAGGTTCCTTAGCCTTCACTAAGGTCTAACTTCTCATAACTCTCCTAGGTCCTTGCAGGGTTATGGAGGTGATAAAAAACCTTCCATTTCATTATTTTCAATGCTTCAAATGACCTCATGCAATGTTTCTCCTTACTGATTTTAAGGTTCTTTGTCAAAACACGACTACAAGGAAAGCGCCCCTATTAGCCCTCCTGCTCCAAGAAACAAGGAAATAACTCCATTTCTTGTCACTAACCCCACCAAACTTCCTTTAGAGACTCCTATTCTTTCAACTAGGGATTAAGGATTTTTGAGGTTTTGGGTCTCCAAATGGCCTTACAGAGCCCTGACACAAAATAAGGGTTTGTGAGGGTTTCTAGGCCTTGTTTTGGCTTGACTGTGTATGTGTTTGAATGTGGACCTCAAATCCAACTACACATGCAACATAGTCATTACTCACACAATTGAATTAAGAAAGAGAGTATTGATTAATCAATTCAAAATCCATGGTGAAGCGACCTGTTTCCTTCTATGTAGATAGGGTGTTTGATTACTCTCAGAGCGAGAGCCAACAACCATAAGACCAATACTACAATGGAGGATTTAAAAGCTATGAAGATAATCAAATGAAATTAAACTAGAATGAAGTGCAATTAATCTAAAATGCTTTGAAGGAAATATGATATAAATCTAAATAGCTTTGAAAGAAATATGAAGTGCAGATTATTCTAAAGAACTTGAAATAGAAATATGAGATTAAGCTATGAGCCAATAAGTAGACTAAATATCATGAAAATGCAATATTAAACTAAATGAAAATTATACTAATATGCAATGAAAGCTTTGAAAATAATGAAATTGAGACAAAAAAAATACTATAGTTTAATTACTCTCAAAATTGATCCCTTTGAATGAAGAAATGAGGTTCATTAAATGGACAAGCCCGGGAAGAGAATGAAGAGGTTCTTGATTTGAAACTCTTGACTCTTCTTTCCCATTTGAGACAAAAAGATATGAATTACTTAATTAAAAGAATGGAAATTGCCACACAGGGTGACCTTTCGAATATTAGGAATTATTAATTCAAAAAGGAGTGTCCATTCGAATAACAAGTAATAATTAATTCCTTTTCATGTATATTATCCAAATGGGGTGGGTTTAATTTAATTCCAAGCACTTAGGACTTTATAATTAAATTAATTTAGCTAATAAAAGTTGTAGACTTTAGGAATTAATTTTAATATTTGATTAATGCAATTTAGGGTTTTTGCAATTGACATCAAGTCAAATTAGGTCAGGTAGGAGAGATAAAATTGCCTAGCAAAGTAGGACTTTGAAGATGTAAAATTGATGAAAATGCACCAAAATTGATTGAGTTTATTACGTGTCAATTTTGGGGTATTACATTTTCCCCTCTTTGAATTGATCTGCAAACAGGGCGTTGATTCAAAGAATAGTCTGAAGTGATAGATGACAAGAATTTTGAAAGTTTAGGTTAGGTTGCCAAGACACCGAACAGATCAAAGCATGATTTTATGAAGTCCAAGTTAGATTGCGAAGACAACAGTCTTGAGAGAAGATGAGAATCGAGGTTAGATTGCCCCAATGCCCAGAATGAGATTCAAATGTAGACTTAGGACTGTCTCCAAAATCAGGGTTAGATTGCCCCAATACGAAGCTTAGCCCTTCGAGACCCAGGTTAGATTGCCCAGATAACGGTCTAAAAGAGATTTCGAGAGCTATCTCCAGAATGAAGATTGACTCCCAGGAATTAGGGTTAGATTGCCCCAATACCTAATAGATTTCGAGAACCATCTCCAGAATGAAGCTTGATTCCCGAGGATCTGAGTTAGATTGCTCAGATACCTAAAAGATAGAGGACCAAATAGCAAGATGTGAGGCACCGAGATGCCCCTAGCAATGAGAACTGATGATTCAGATCAGACTAATTCAAGAATTGTTTCGACAAGATCCAAATGATGCAATCATCCTGCCCCCTCAGGAGCAAAATCAAAAGATGACATATCAGAAGGATGATTGACAACAAGAGGTTGTAGAGAAGAAGCAATTAGACTAGATGCGAGAAATTGAAGAAGCAAATCGGAGTAATGTAGAGGTCCTGCTGACCAAGTTTGACCATGGTTGACCAAATTTGACTAGAGTTGACTTTGATGAAAAGAGAAAAGATCTTGAGAACATGATGCAAAGATGAGGGTCTGGTAGGAAGATGATGCCAGAAGGCTGACTGCACAAGCGTCCGATCCCAAAGGATCCCAGAATTTAAAACATGATTTTGAGCTATCTAGAGATGTTAGATTTCAATTTCGATCCTAAAAACTTGTGCAATCATGATGAAACCAAGAAAAAAGATGAGAACCTTTGATGAACAGAAAACAATCAAGACAGTACCAAGATATCATCTCAAATGAAAGCCTAACATGAACATGCAAGCCTAAACGAAAGTGCAAGCCTAGAATGAAAATGCAAACCCTAGGACTTGGTTGTTGGACTTGCCGTATTTATCATCATCGAGTTTTTTTAAGCACGGGATGATCGCAAGATGCCATACAATCCTCACTGACATTGAAATGATGAGAATATGAATATGACATAAGTCTTAGATTTGTCGGAATGAGGTGTAAGCATTAAGGCACAAGAAGCCAGAATGACCTGAACACCTATTCCTTTTGATTTAGCAAGTTAACATAAGCATCAAAGCATAATTGCTAGAATGACCTGAATGTTGCTTGTGAACAAACACACCAAACACACAAGATTCCCTTTATTTTCCAAAGAATTCTCGCAGTGACCCTTACGTTCACTTAGCAGGATGAGCATTAGCGATTTTATTTGTAGCAAAAAGAAGTCACTCAAAACAGACAAGGAGAAGAACCAACCTCACCAAAGCATCCATATAAAAGGAGTCGAGGTACACATGGCCATCCAATATAAGATGAAGGATCTTACAGATGGACACCCCTCTTATGTGAATTCATTGGATCATTGGAACTAAACCAGCAAGCAGAAAGCACAGAAAAAGATCATGCCCCCAGTCTTCACGTTTCTCAGCCAAAAAGATATCTTAGATTCACTCGAGGGGAAATGATAAAGAAAACAAACAAACAAGCAAAGGAAAAGCTCAGCATGCTTCAAAGGAACACAAGTCTAGTTTTAGTTTGAGTTTACGTTTGTGTTTAAATGAATTGAAGTCGAATCGGAAGCGCACAACATTCAAAGTCTCGACGGGATAGTGACAGCAAGCAAACGCAGTGAGAACCTCTAGTGACCGATACAAGGAATATTCTTGAAAGGGAGAATAAAACATGAGTGAAACATCAGCAGGCAGACGCAGTGAGAACCACTGGTGACTAATGTAAGGAAGAGATCCTGAAAGAGAGGGGTTCGAATGAGAGCTAAGTATCAGTAGGCAGGCACAGTGAGAACCATTGGTGACTGATACACGAGAGATCCTCAAGGAGAGAAATCTCAAAAGTAGCTAGGCATCAACAGGCAGACACAGTGAGAACCGCTAGTGACTGATGCACAAACAAAACTTTCGAAAGCGATAGGACAATGCCCCCTAGACTAGGAAGGTGCCCCTAAGTGTGAACTAGTTCCAATCCATGAAGAGTCGAGGAAAATCTTGAAGACAACCGAAGGCAAGAGCGTGAGCTAGCAAAGCAAAGCAGGAAACAAACTAAAGTAGAAAAGCGGGAAAGTAAACTAAGGCAGGAAAGCAAAGAGACTAAAGCGGGAAACTAAAAGCTAAGCAATGCTGAGATGAGATGTAACTTTAGGAAACAAGAGGAGCCTGTTTACTAGGTTTTCACCATCTTGGCAGAGATTCTATTTTTTCTACCATGACGCCTATTTACTAGGTTTTCATCAATGGCACATTTTCTTCTTTTTCAATTTTTTTTGTACTTTTTTCTTTTTTTGATTTTTTTGTATTTTTGATCTTTTGAATTTTTTTTGTATTTTTTTTTTTATTATCAAGGTGTCGTTTACCAGGTTTTCACCAAGATAATAGATACATCAAAGCGCGTATTTACCGAGTTTTCACTAAGATGATCATTTTTTCAGGACATTTTGCAATTTTTAGGATTTTTTGCAATATATCATTTTTTTGGATTTTTTTAGGACCAATAAGTATGTACATGAGCACACAAAGAATGCCTTGGCTGTATAATTTCTTCAAGTGAAGAGCGTTGATAGGCTCTTTCAGCTATTCTCCTTCAGTAGTATCTCTGAGAACATAGTATCTTGTAGTAGTAGTTAGCTGCGAAGTTGTACAATCAGAGCCAGTAGTATCCCACTATCAAGAGATCCATGGTCAAGGAAAGATCACTTAAGTGAGACCCACAAATATCCTCGTGGATGCATCTTAACTCTCTATCAGACTTCCCACGCTCTAAACTCTTAGGGAGAGTACGTTCTGGATTTCTCTTAATCACGTCATTAGGGATGAGGAGATGTTGATATGTACTTTAGGAAAAGGCAAGATGGAGTGAAGAGGGTAAAGTATGAGAGGCAAGGATGATGGAATGGAGGGAAGTATGAGAATTTTGGAAGCTTGAATGGAAACTTTGATTTTCCTTTTTTTTTGGAATCTACATAGCTTTTGATTTTTTTCTCTTTTCTTCTTTATGTTGAGGTGCTTTTGATGACAATGCTTGTAAGATGGATTTCGAGATCCATTTTTTATTTTATTTTATGGCTTTTGATTGTCTTCTTCTTTTTGAGGACCTTTGTGGTCTTTTGAACACCTCTATCGCTTTTCTTTCTTTGTAGTCACATGTCGATTAGATGGGACATGGTGACCTATAGATATAAGTGGATTCTCATTATTATTATTTTTATGTTGCACATCCAAGTTACTTCCAAAAGACTCGGGAATGGTGGATAAAAGAGGCTTATATGATTGGTTTAGGTGGAGATGTGGAAATGGAAGTGGGCGAGCCACTTATCTTGGAGGGAAAGAGGGAAGAGAAGTCAATGGGATGGGCTCAAGTGCAAAGATATCAACATCATCCTCATCATTTATGAGTGAATCAGATAGATCAACAAATTTATCTTCCATAGAATGTCGTTGATTGTGAGTTGTCTTAGAAGAGTCAAATAAGTTTGGGGGAATATTATGTGAGCCTAACCAAGATAACCTATTCCAAGAATTAGGTCCCCTTTTAGGTGGTAAGAGTGCACGAAGATTCCATGAGACTGTAATAGGATGGGGTCTTACATACCCATGATTTTTTGGAGCAGTAGAAGTATAACTTGGAGTAGATGGCCTAGGAGACATAGGAATGATCTCCACAAGAGGGTGGAAAGGATCATCATCAGTTTCTTGATCTAGAGGATTAGAACTTACCCCTCTTTCAGAGTTGGTAGGACTAGCATCTTTGTGTACAACATCAACTGGTATTTTTGTAGTAGCATCTGATATGGATTCCCATTCATATTCCTTTGAATTCATTTTTCTATGGTGACACTGTTTGATGTAATCAGCTAGAGATATAGTAGGCGACAAATCTTCTTTATTGCTATCATCTATCACAGGAAGCATTTCTTAAACAGCAGGATCTTTCTCAATAGAAGAAGTGGAATAATCTAGAATAGGCATACCCAAGATAAGGGAGACATTAGCTATTTGCCCCCATTCAGTATGTGTGCCATTAGAGTCAGCAGTAGTAGAAGTCTATTCAGTAAAGTGGATAAAATCCTCCTGGTCAGGACCAGGATCATGTTCTTGAGGCACTTGAGAAGGTAGATAGGACTCGCCCTGGTAGTCTGAATCAAGATTTTGAATATTCAAGAGCCTTTCATGTGTCATAGGCTGGATCTTTGTGTCTTCATTATCTGAATCCTTGTATGAGTGAAAGCTACAGCTAGGTTGATCAAGCTCATGGCTCTGATAGCCAATACCAAATCTATCTTCAGAGGGCCTCTCATAGGAGTGCGGAGATGGAGGAAGAGCTATTAGTGACAAGATGGACTCCATCTGATATTCCCCCATGCCAATATCTTTGATCTATAGGGTCTTTTCTATCTCTTTGAGTTTAGCATTATAAAATTCAAAAAAATTCCCCATTGGACGGAGCAAGGCTATCACTAGATTCTAGGAGCATATTTTTTGATTAAGGTAAAATCAGGTTTTACATGGACCTGAAACCAGAGTTCAATACAACAAAAGATAGAGCATTAAAGAAAACAAAATGAAACACCTACTGGAAAACCACAGCAGCGAACAACAGTCGAACAGTTCAAAGGAAAAAGCTAGAGAAAAAACCAACAGCAAAACATCTACCAGCTAGAACAAGCTAATTATCTTTTATCATCTCCACAACCTTCTTCTGGAGATCTTCCATCTTCTGGATAGCTTCTTGCAGTTCCTTCAGCTCTATAGGTTTTACAAGTGAGAAGGAGAGCATTATGGCTCAAGGAATGATCACCTTCTTCAGAGAAGGGCAAGTGATGAGGCGAGGTCGAATGACCCACTATAGATTGAAACTGATCAAGATTGAGATCTTTGGGGATGTTTGCCTCAGTGAGGGCTTTATCCATAGATAGTTTTGGTCTAGATGTCGAAGGCTCAGGACCTTTGAGAACAATCTTCACACAAGATCGAGTGATAGCATTCGCACAAGCTGGAGACAGTGTGGGGTTACAAGAGGGAGGTACAAGGCCTCACAAGACAAATGGAGCTTTGGGTTTAGGAGCACCCTCGCTCCCTAGAGCAATGATCATGTCACAGTATTCAACATCAATAGGTTCAATCTCATTGGTGACAATGTCACTAGTATTGTACGTATAGTTGACCACATTGTTGGTACCTTTAGACTTGAATAATTTACTTTTCCCATGAGGAGGAAAGGAGTCTTTAAATTCTGATGATCTAAATTCCATTTATGGTTCTGCACCAAAGTCCTATAAACCACATCGAGAGGTTCTCCCAAGGAAGTGTAGTTATGCTTGGGTTGAGAGATCCAAGGTTTGTTTCTAGTGAATCTTGAAGGTGGTTGAGTTTTCATCGTAGCCTTCTCAGTGGCTTTGATCATTTGTATGCTAGATTTGAGATTAAAGATAGACTTTGAGGGTTTTGGCGTCACATTGTCAACAACCCCATCATTCATAACATCTATGTTTCTATTGACAATCTTATCCTTATCCTTGTTCGAGGGAGAAGGTCGTTGCTTGTTGTCTTTGTTCAAAGTCAATCCTCCCTTCTTGACCATAAATGCTTCTATCCTCACAGCTCGCCTAATCATATTGTCAAAAGTAAGGGGACCTTGCAATCATACTTGATATCCAAAATTTGGGACAAGATTGTCTAAGAAGATATCAAGCTTTTCAGACTCGGGTAATTCATGCAGATACTTCGTGCATAGTTTTTTCCATCTCTGGAGAAATGTTAGGAGAGGCTCCCCTTGTTGTTGTTTCAAATTGCAAAGGTCCCGGATGTTGACCGAATATTGAATATTGTGGGATTGATCATAACTCTTGTCATTTCGAGACTAACCATGACCTTGGTTGTTTGGAGATTGCTCATGACTATCGCTGAATTTACCTCCCCCTTGGAAGTGGAATGGATCTCCCATCTTGTTGGTAGTACTCTGAGAGGTCCTAAAAATAAGATCAAAAGAGTCGATAGGTTTGATTCTAGAAAGTGACCCTTTAGAGCCTTACTAGTGTTGAAACAATGGGTTATAATATTCTTGAAATAATAAGTCAGACTGTATTTGAAACAATGGATTGTAATACTCTTGGAACGAGGAGGAATGTGAGGATCCCTTACAACACTTAGATTGCATGACAAGTTCGGAACAACCTCTTCCTTGTCCAATACCAAGAATGGGGAATGTATTGCCGCTTCTAGTTGTAATAGTCATAAATGAAGATGTGACGAGAGAAGACTTGGGATAATGCTAGACTCTGTCTCTAAGATAAAAAAAAAATGAGATAAATAGCTAGAACAGCCAAGATGCGAGATGGACCTGGTACGAATTGTTAAAAGAGGTGGCTAGAATGGCCGAGATAAGACTATCGCAACATAAGGTACAAAAAGGAATAAAGAGATAAGGTAAACCAACGAGAGAAAACACAAGCCAAAGCAAAGATCGATCAATTCCTAACTTGAGACAGCCAATTTCTGATAGTGAATGATAGGAAAATAGAAAAATAGACCTCAGACAAAAAGCAGATCAGGAAAAAGTTTAACCAATCAATGGGAATCTAGTCTCTATTTTTGAAAACTAGGCTACAGTCTCGTATGATAGAGTACCAGGCTGCGCGAGAGAACACAAACCTTCACACGAATGAACAAAGTCTTGCGCAAGAAAGTGCTCTGAAAAGTAAAACTTCACGCGGGAAAAATCCAAAATCTGATAGTTTGACATAGTTTTCAAGGTAAAAGTTGAATTCTGAGGTACAACCTGAATTGATGTCTAACAAAAAATCTAGTTTCCTAACAGGTTTGAAGAACAGTTTAATCAACAATCTCATTTTGAGGTTCAAGCATTCGTTTAAAGACACAAAGGTTTAGATCAAGCAGTTGTGATACAAGAAGTAGTTGTTAATAGACCTATCAAGGACAAAGCAACTTAATAGCATCAGGGGAGTCTTTGTTTGATAATGATTGGACAATGTTTAAGACTCGATAACAAACACATAGCTATCCCCACCAAAAAAAATGGTAAGAAGACAAAACCTTTGCCCCACTGCTTATGCGCATACGTGCACCTCACATAGTCGTGTCACTCCCTAGAGGGCACCCATGTTTTTGGTGTTTCCAAGGACTCAATAGTATACATTAAAAGGTTACCCTTGTGGTGGGGGTCAGTGTCATATACCACCTTCAAGCGTCTAGGTGTATGCCTATGATGGGAATATACGGGAGAGATTCTTCCCCCTCCCTGGGCAAAGATTATGACTCCTTTCGGAGGTGAACTAGGTAGGCCACTAGCTCAAGAAAGTTTTTAATTGGCTTTCATTCATACTAACCTTTTGGTGCCCTTGATACAGGGCTAGGGCCTCGCAGCCACACCAACACTTGAAAGTCATACACCCTCGCAAGCAGGGCTAGGAGCGGCGCCGCTCAGTACAACAAACAAGGCCTTCTCAAGATGATAGTCAAAATCATGAGAAGGAAGCTAATATGGCTTTGGAGTCTTTAGACTCAACAAAGCATTCTTTATTAAAGTGAGGTGGAATCATCAATGAAAGGTGCGTACTCACTTGGGTCGTTCCCAGAGGTTCAACTTCTGGCAGGCCCTCTAAAGGTGACACAACTTGGCTTAGATCCGAGGGTTTGATTTTTTGTTTCTCTCAAAGAGAGAAGAGCATACTTCTCTACCTCATCACTTCACCCAAACACATCAAGAAGATTCATCACTGAGTTAGCTTCACTCCACCACATCTACAAGCTTTTGGGTTTCTGGTTCTCTCAAAGAAAGCAGAGCATAATCCCCTAGCAAGTAGAAGTGTAAAGATTCACTACCTTTCTCCGCTTCCCCAAGAATTTGTCATATTAGTAGGATCATTAGGTTTTTGAGTTCATTCATGGTCATCACCTCCATGTAATGAAGAGCCAAATTCCCTACCCACTATCAAAATTCTCAAGAAATTTTAACGGAGCCCTATTTAGACTATGTGAATGAAAGCAAGAAACAAACACAACATTTTAATTATTCTTTGACTATCATCCTAAAATCAAACAATTAGCATGTTTTATATTCTTCGTCAAACATCCTGCATAAAACTGTTATGCTGTGAAAAGAATAGAAAAATAGAATTTAACAGCAAATAGAAAGTGTCAGAAATCTAGAATAGGAAAGACAGAGATTGAAATTTTTTAAAAATTGTATCCAAATCTTGCGTGAGGAAGTACTCCACAACACGAGAGAAAACATAAGGTGTCGTGCAAAGATGTAAAATTTCATCCAAGAGAGTGCTACTGGGAGTGAAACTTTGTGCGGTATGCTCTAGATTCTCATGTGAAAATCCGTACACAGGGAGTACAAACACATGTCAGAACTTAAATTTCCTGTTAGAAAAATCAAGAATGAGGCCAAAAATTAATCTTTTCTGCCCCACGGTGGGTGCCAAAATGTATGTGGTTGAATGTCGACCTCTAATCCAACTACACACGCAACATAGTCATTACTCACACAATCGAATTACGAAAGAGAGTATTGATTACTCAATTTGAAATCCATGGTGAAGCGACCTGTTGCCTCCTATGTAGACAGGGTGTTCAATTACTCTCAGAATGAGAGCCAACAACCGTAAGACCAAAACTACAATGGATGATTTAAAAGCTACGAAGATAATCAAAATGAAATTAAACTAGAATGAAGTGCAATTAATCTAAAATGCTTTGAAGGAAATATGATATTAATCTAAATAGCTTTGAAAGAAATATGAAGTGCAGATTATTCTAAAGAACTTGAAATAGAAACATGAGATTAAGCTATGAGCCAATAAGTAGACTAAATGTCATGAAAATGAAATATTAAACTAAATGAAAATTACACTAATATGCAATGAAAGCTTTGAAAATAATGAAATTGAGACAAAAACAATACTATAGTTTAATTACTCTCAAAATTGCTCCCTTTGAATGAAGAAATGAGGTTCATTAAATAGACAAGCCCAAGAAGAGAATGAAGAGGTTCTTGATTTGAAACTCTTGACTCTTCATTCCCATTTGAGACAAAAAGACATGAATTACTTAATTAAAAGAATGGAAATTGCCACACAGGGTGACCTTTCGAATATTAGGAATTATTAATTCAAAAAGGAGTGTCCATTCGAATAAAAAGTAATAATTAATTCCTTTTCATGTATATTAGCCAAATGGGATGGGTTTAATTTAATTCCAAGCACTTGGGACTTTAGAATTAAATTAATTTATCATAGGGGTAATTTAGCTAATAAAAGTTGTAGACTTTAGGAATTAATTTTAATATTTGATTAATGCAATTTAATGTTTTTGCAATTGACATCAAGTCGAATTAAGTCAAGTAGGAGAGAGAAAATTTCCTAGCAAAGTAGGACTTTGAAGATGTAAAATTGATGAAAATGCACCAAAATTGATTGAGATTATTAGGTGCCAATTTTGGGGTATTATAGACTGCTCCTTAGCTTGTCTAGGTGTCTTCTTGGATTGATGAGACCTCTTTCTTCACAATAAAGTGGGCTTACTCAATCCCCTTTCCACTCCATCTCTCTATTCCTCTGGATCTTCACAACCCTACAAGTTATAACCCCTGCAATCAACACTCTTCCCTAACCAGGCTTGCTTAGGCTCGCCTAGGGCAAGAGTTTAGAAATGCCAATATGGGACATGGACCAACTCTCTTCATCTACAGCTTTGTAGGAACTCCTTTCGCCATTCTTGCTTTGTTTAGGTGGACCATGACTAAGTCCCCTACACCAAACTGTACCTCCCTTCTCTTGAGATCAACCTTGTCCTTGATCTTCTTGGTGTTGTCAATGAGGGACTATTTCACTTGATCATGCACTTCTTTCATAGATTGACTAAAATCTTCAGCATAGCCACTATTAGGGACTTGGTTTTCCAGATTTCTTAGTTCACATACACCCCTAGGATGTATCCCATAAACAATCTCAAAGGGACTCTTGCTAGTAGTCCTATTGATGCTATCATTATAGGCAAACTCTGCTTGGTGAAGGACTAAGTCCCATGTCAAACCATATTCCTTGGTTAAACATCTCAACAAATTTCCAAGTGTCCTATTGACCACCTCAGTTTGACCATCAGTTTGAGGATGGTAAGCTGAACTAAATGCTAGATTGGTACCTAGCCTTTGACATAAGGACCTCCAAAAGTGTCCCATGAATTTGCTATCCCTGTCAGATACAATACTACTCGGAAAGCCATGAATTCTTACAACTTCTTTGAAAAACAAATAAGAAAATATGACTTGCATCATGAGTAACTTTACATGGGATAAAATGACTCATTTTGCTGAATCTATCCACTACAACATAGATACTATCAAATCCACTCTTTGTCCTCGGTAAACCAACCACAAAATCCATACTTACCCATTCCCATGGTCTGCTTGGTATGGGGAGAGGCTGATAAAGTCCTGCATTTGTAGAAGTACCCTTGGCTCTTTGAAATATGATGCATTGCTCAACATAGGTCCTGACATCTCTTTTCTTTTAAGGCCAATAGTAGTACCTTTGGACCAATTCCAAGGTCTTGTTGAGGCCAAAATGGCCACTCAAACTCCCATTGTGTTTTTATTGAATGAGCTTCTCCCTCATGGATCCTCTTGGAACACACAATTGCCCTCCTTTAAATAAGAGTCCATTCTGCAATACATACTCTGCAAACTCACAATGGAAGTGATTCAAATGTTCTTGACACACCTTGTATGCTGCTGCAAAGTCTTCATCAATTTGGTGTAGCTCCTTGAAGTTATCCAATCCTATGCTTTTCATTTGGACTTCTTGAACAGTGAGTAGCCTTCTACTCAAGGCATCTGCTACTTTATTGAGCTTCCCTTTCTTGTGCTTTATGGTGAAGGTGTAAGACTGCAAATACTCCACCCACTTGACATGTCTATGACTCAACTTGTCTTGGGAGTTGAGAAAGATTAAATCTTGATTATCAGTGAACACTACAAACTCCTTGGGAAAAAGATAATGCCTCCACTTTCTACAGGATTGAAAAAGTGCATAAAGCTCTAGATCATAGGAAGAGTACTTTTGCTTTGCTACATTTAGCTTCTCACTAAAGAAAGTCATTGGTCTATTTCTTTGACTCAAAACTCCTCCTATTGCTATGTTACTAGCATCACATTCAATGACAAAGGGTTCATCAAAGGTTTGCAACCTTAGAATAGGCTTAGTAGCTACCTCTTTCTTTAATGTCTCAAATCCCTTATTTGTTGCAGGTGTCCACACTGTTAGCTTGTGGTGACTGATTAGGAAAGTACTATCCAGGAAAGTACTGTACATTTTTCATTCGTCATGGGGTTAACTCATCAAGCATTTTTGAGTTGACACATCAAACATTTCCCTAGGTTGACTCGTCAAGCCTTTTCTTAGGTTGACTCATCAAGTATTTTAGGGTTAACTTGTTAACCAACATAAGCCTTGTTATATTGGCTTAGGGTTAGGGATTTTATTATGATGTATGATTTTAGTACTTGCATCAAAATTGAGCTATAAGGGATTACGGATTGTAATCAGGTTGTAATCACTGGATAATAATAATATTGGACTCATTGTTGGTGGATGTAGCCCAGGGATTGGGTGAATCACATTAAATCTTTGTGTCTTGTGTTCTTTTCTGTGTGGTTTATTGTTTTCTAATATTGGTTATATTTGCACATAATTGTTATTTCTACCTTGTTAATCCTAACACACACAAATTTAGTTTTCAATCCACCCTTGATGGTATCCATCATTGGAGCACATATCCCACTAAAGTTCCTGATGAAATTTCTACAGTACTGAGCTAGGCCATGGAAACTCCTCACTTCACTAGCATTCTTGGGAGTTGGCCAACTTAATATTGCTGCAACTTTAGTGTCATCCATCTTTAGATCTCCTTGACATAGAACAAAGCCTAAATAGACTAGTTCTTGCTTCATAAAGTCACACTTATCTAGATTGATGGTTAGGTGTTCCTCTTTCAATTTAGACAACACAATCTTGAGATGCTTCAAATGTTCCTCTTTACTCATGTTGAAAATTAATATGTCATCTAAATAGACTACCACAAACTTACCTGTGAAGTCTTTCAACACCTCATTCATGAGCCTCATGAATGTGCTTCGAGTATTGGAGAGGCCAAATGGCATGACTAGCTACTCATAGAGTCCTTCAGTGGTCTTGAAAGTTGTTTTCCACTCATCTCCCTCTTTTATTCTTATTTGATGATAGCCACTTTTAAGGTCTATCTTTGTGTAATACTTATCCCCTCCTAGACAATCCATTAGATCTTCAATCCTAGGTATGGGAAACCTATATCGTAGTGTAATCTTGTTAATGGCTCTAGAGTCTGTACACAATCTCCATGGTCCTCCTTTCTTGGGTGCCAAAATAGTAGGAACAACACATGGGCTGGTTCTCTTTCTTATTAGCCCTTGATCCATAATTTCTTGTACTTGTTTTGCAACTTCCCTATTATGTTCAGGAGTTAGCTTGCAAGGTACCTTGTTTGGCAATGATGCCCCTGGAATCAAATCTATTTGATGGCTGATTTCTCTCTTAGGTGGAAAGGTTGCAGGTGCTCCATCTAATATAATGCCCTTGAACTCCTTCAAAATCTATTTCACTTCATGAGGTATGCCCTCTTTCTTGGTCTCTATGTCCTCCTTGGGTTTCACTACAATAGCATAACCCACTCCTTCTTCTTTCTCAAGAGTCTTCATGAACTCTTTCCCCTTCAACATCAGTACATTAGGTCCACTTCCTTGGCTATCTTGTTCAAGTAATGACTGAATTTTATAGCTCACTCCATCCTTCATAAAAGTGTATGAGTTGAGCTCATCATTGTGCATGGCCTTTCTATCAAATTGCCATGGCCTACCTAGTAATAGGTGATAGGCATCCATTGGCAAAATATCACATAAGAGGTTTTCTTTATACCCTCTGATGGTGAACTCAATCCATGCCTACTCATTAACCAAGACATGCTGCCCTTTATTTAACCATGTGACCTTATAAGGAGTGCTATGAGGTATTTTAGGAATCTTGAGCTTAGTAATGGCCTCCTCTGAGATAATGTTATTAGTAGACCCTGATTCTATGATAAATTTGTAGACTTTTCACATTATCTTGCACCTTACCTTGAAGAGTGACCTTCTTTGTTTGGGCTCCTCCTTGACTAGTTCTTTGATTAGGACCCTCTTTATCATCAAATTCTCACCACTCTCTGAATCCAATTGAATATCAGGAGACTTCACACTTGAAGTATCTTCATGTACATATGCCACTTTCTTTTCACCTTGTGAAGATGATCCCTTTTCAGGACACCTATAGGCAGGATGCCCCAATTGCTGACAATGGTAACACTTCATGGTGGCAAAATAAGATGGTCCTCTTCCTCCTGGTGATCTATCTCCTCCTCCAAATCCTCTACCTCTGCTTGAACCACCCCTTTGGCTGGTCTCTCCACTTTGTTCAGTCAACTTGGACTCACCTTGAGGTCTACTATCATTGCTTCTACCTCCATAGCTTCCCCTATGTCCTCTACAATCTCTTCCCTTTCCTCTATTCTTTGAGGTCTAGTCCTGCTTCCTCTTTCCTTTCTCTTCCACCTTTAAAGCAATTTGGTGGCATTGATGAACTATTTTAGGAGTGACAAGGCTCATATCTTCTTGGATGGACCACTTAAGACCATTCAAGTATCTTGCCAACCTAATGCTTTCATCTTCCACCACCTTGAACCTTAAGCATAGTTTTTTAAATTCTTCAATATAGGAGTGTACATCCATCTCCTTTTGTCTAAGGTTCTGCCTTCTTCTATGCAACTGTATCTCAAAATCATTGGGAATATAAGCCTGCCTAATTTTAGCCACCATTCCTTTCCAAGTAACTATGGGGCTCTTCCCTTCCTTCTCTCTTTCTATTTGGACAAACTTCCACCAGGTTAAAGCAGAGCCTCTTAACCTTGACTTTGCTACTTTGAACTTTTGAGCATCACAAAAACCATCACATTCAAAATGGTTCTCCATTCCATCAATCCAATCCATAATAAGATCTGGATCCATCTTGCCACTGAACAAGGGAATGCCTTCCAAAGCTTTGTTGTTCATTGCTTTTAGTGCCTTCAAGAAAGGCTCCTCTGGTATAGCAGGGTCTGGTGTTGGGGCTTCTTCCTCCAACTCAATATCCTTCTCTTTGGCTTCCTACTCTTCCTTCTATTCCATCTTGTCCTTGACTCTATCTTCCTTGTCTTGGACATCACCTAACAATTGTTCTAGTTGTACTAGTCTTCTCTCAACAACTTGTTGTCTTCCTCTTGCTCTTCAACTTTCTTGGCCAATTCTGCATTGGTCACCATCTTTCTTGATCCACTAGATTCAGTAGGTGAAAACATCCACTATGCTCTTCAATGGCTTTTCCCACACCTTTATAAGGCTCAGATACCACTTGATAGGGAGAGGGGATGAACTAATCACTAGTTCATGCTTCTTGTTACCACTGAGACCTAAGGTGACTTCCAAGTCTACCAAATGGATCTATAGGACCTTCTTCAATCTGTGATCCCCTGATCCCAAACCTCACTCTCCTATCTGGTGCAAAACTCCATGCTTCCCACTTCTAAGTACTCTTCTTGGATGAGGAATACTCTAGGTTCCTTAGCCTTCACTAAGGTATAACTTCTCATAACTCTCCTAGGTCCTTGTAGGGTTATGGAGGTGATAAATAACCTTCCATTTCACTATTTTCAATTCTTAAAATGACCTCATGCAATGTTTATCCTTACCAATTTTAAGGTTCTCTGTAAAAATAGGGCTACAAGGAAAGCGCCCCTATTAGCCCTCCTGCTCCGAGAAACAAGGAAATAACTCCATTTCTTGTCACTAACCCCACAAAAATTCCTTTAGAGACTCCTGTTCTTTCAACTAGGGCTCAAGGATTTTTGAGGTTTTGGGTCTCCAAATAGCTGTACAAAGCCCTGACACAAAATGAGGGTTTGTGTGGGTTTCTAGGCCTTGTTTTGGCTTGACTGCTCCTTAGCTTGTCTAGGTGTCTTCTTGGATTGATGAGACCTCTTTCTTCACACCAAAGTGGGCTTACTCAATCCCCTTTCCACTCCATATCTCCATTCCTTTGGATCTTCACAACCCTGCAAGTTATAACCCTTGCAATCAACACTCTTCCCTAACTGGGCTTGCTCAAGCTTGCCTAGGGAAAGAGTTTAAAAATGCCTCCATAGCTTTTGAAGGGCCCTCCTCTTGCAATCACAAAGTACATTGAACCCAATCACTATCCCCAAAAGGCCATACTGAGTCTATCTTGGGATAGTGAGTTACATTTCTCACAAGACCAATTGCCTGGTTCAGGGCAATGGACTAGCACAAACAAGGATATTTACAATGAAAGGAATCAAACACTCACACAACCTAATATAATAGATAAAAATTACACTATAAAGACCAAAGAACAATGCCAAAAGATTACAGTGACACAATCAACTCAAATAAGCTTCCATTAATTCTCTGTTAACTTTCCACACACAAATTTCTTTCTACAACACACTATATGTACGCTGACACACACCACTATGGAAATATTAGGGTTTGGTAAGCTTGTATTTGGCTTCTTAGGTCTTTTCCAATCATAGCTAGGGCTTCCATCAATCATTGAGTCTAATCAACCATTTTAGGAATGGAACATAAAATGTTGTTGAGCAACATTTGTAAAGTTGCAAAGTTGCACTTTGCAACTTTTACAACTTTTACATCTTTTTGCCAAATTGGCTAACTCCTAGCTTCCTAAGACTAGAGACCCTTCCTAGATGACTTCTAGGAATAGGAAACCTATTTTTCCTTAGTAACATCTTGAAAAATCTCTAATTTTAATTCATGTCCTTCCAGTAGGACTTCATAACAAGGAGTACTTTACTAACCTCAAGGTCTATCTAAAGACTCTTAGGACTTCTAAACCCCCAACTAACATTGCCAAACACTCCAACTAGTCCTCGGACCCTTATTTTTTATACAAATCTCATTAAGAGCACCACACAACAAAATTGCAAGAAATGGTGAGGGCCCTGTTCTCTAGGTGCCCCTGCACCATATGCACATACAAAACAAATAACTAGGTCGGCCCTTTAATCGATTATGTACAATGCTTCCAATTGAATTGGCTCAAGCGTGTTTACAAACAAAAATATTTACATGTCGAAAACCTAATTACAATAGGTGCATAGCCTTTACAACAATAGAATATAACCTCAAATCAAAATGCTAACAGTCGGCTACTTACTCTATTCTTCTCTGACACACACTGGCTGTGTAACTTCAATTGTCTGTAACTTTTTCATACTTGCATATCTGATCATGCGCTCACAGACTAAGTATGAATATAGTCTAACCAACTTATCTCCTAGGGCGCATATCATAACTCGGTCATACGCACATGTGTTGATGCTCTGAGCTCTAGGAACTCTGTACACTGTCCAATCTTCAACACTTAGTCGATTTATGATCTTCCCATCAAGTGCATTGACTCCAAACTACTATATGACTTTGTTGCCATAATGACAACACTATACTAAGTCATATGCATCAGTATAGCCAACTTGCCAACATTGATTACACCTGGACTAATAGGAGAGTGGGTGCTGATCTTATTCAGGTTAAGATTGATAGGGTCCTCCTTTCTCATGAGTGGTATGCTAAGTTTTCTTGCACTCTCTCATCTCTCAACCGTATTGGGTTGGGTAACTACCTGATTTCCTTTCTTGCAAACCCCTTCAGCGGGAAAGGAAACACCCCATTCAGATTTGAAAAAATGTGGCTGGATCACCCAAACATTGAAAATAGAATAAGGGATTGGTGGAAAATTAAAGTGGAAGGAAAATAAATGTATCAAGTGGCAAAAAAAATGGCAAATGTTAAAGCTAAAGTAAGACGGTGGAATAAGGATGTCTTTGGTGATATTTTCCAAACCAAGAGCAAGGTCCAAATAGATTTAAAAGAACTTCAAGATAAGATTCAAAGCACTAGATTGACTGAAGAAATGAGAAAAGAGGAAAACCAAGTTTTGGCAGACTATCACAACATCATAACAAAAGAAGGGACCTACTGGAGATAGAGATCTAGATCCCTTTGCCTGAAAGCGAGAGACAAAAATATAAGATTTTTTCATCTTACAATAATGAAGAATAAAGCTATGAACAAAATTAATTCTCTTGTTACTACCAGGGGAAATTTATGAAGAGAAGAGGAAATAAGGGAAGAAATGATGGGCTATTTTTATTCTCTACTCTCTAAAGAGAAAACTCTTAACCAAGAGAACCAAAACTCTTTGCTGAGATCCATTCCCTCATTGCTAGTTTCAAAGGATAACGAATATCTCAAAGCTATTCCTAAGGATGAAGAAATTAAAAGGATTGTTTTCTCATTTGAAGGAGAAAAATCTCCTGGTCCAGATGGATTCCAAATGTTTTTTTTTTCAATCTTTCTGGAGTATCATTGGGAAAGATGTGTGTGGTGCTGTGAAAGAGTTCTTTGGATCTAAATCTATCCTTAAATAACTTAACTCTACTTTTATAGCTCTTATATCGAAAAGATCGGGAGCTAATATTGTTGACTGTTTCAAGCCTATTAGTCTTTGTAACTCCTTGTACAAGATTATGTCTAAGGTCCTCACTACCAGGCTCTTAAAACTTCTCCCTCACCTTATCTCTCCTTAACAAAATGGCTTTGTCCCAAGGAGACAAATTCTAGATTCCATTATGGTTGTGCATGAGAATATCCATTCATTGGAGAAATCTAGGAAACAGGGCTTCTTGATGAAGCTGGATCTGTCCAAAGCCTATGATAGAGTGGATTGGGAGCTACTTTCCAAAATTCTTCTAGCTTTTGGATTTGATTAGGGAGTGGTTAAACTAATATTGCAGCTAGTTACTATGGTTTCCTCCTCTGTGATTGTGAATGGGGGATCCTCTCCCTTCTTCAGACCTTCTAGGGGTTTGAGACAAGGAGACCCCATTTCTCCAATCCTCTTTTCCATTATGGCGGAAAGCCTTGGGAGATTCATTAATAACCTTGTCATTCAAGGACAGATATCTGGCCTTTAACCTTCTTCTACAGGGCTAAAGTGTTGTCATGAATAATTTGTTGATGATACGATTCTTATGGGAGAATCTTCTATCAAAGAGGTGAGGAATCTGAAAAAGGTCCTCAATGCTTACTCAAATGATACAGGTCAACTAATAAACTAGGAGAAAATTTTCCTGTATTTTTTCAACACTCCTGAAGATAGAATGAATAAAATCTCTTCCATTCTTGGTTGCAAGATAGGGATGCTTCCTATGTTGGCAATTTGGCTAAGTTGATTGCATAGATGTTGTCATTATGGAAACATATGATCCACATGAAGATCGCACAAGTCAGAGAGCAAGTATGACAGAGCGCATTGCATATTTGTCTAAGTGTGAGATAGTATTTTTACCAGTATACCCGGACATAGTTTTTTTTTGTGACATTGATTGGAGTTAGTTCAATGCTTGTGCACTTGAACATAGACCCTATGGTGACTAATGATGACCCATATCAGAGTGCAAGTTAGTATGGCATGTACAGAAGAAGTTATGATAGTTTTACCGAAGACAATGTGAAGCCGACATGACAGTATATGAAGGCAGAATTGGTAAAGAGTTAAGGGATTATTTTGTTTATCAAAATAATGTCTTAACAATATAAAGGGATGAAATATTAGATTTTTACTCTTGGTTAAAGCTATTGGTATATATGTAATTGTAATTGTAAAGTGTAGAAGTGGAAATTGTAATAAGCAACAAGTATTTGTAGAAGTATGATGCAAAGTATATGAAGCATATGTAATAGCGATAGTGAAAGATCAGCAAGAGATATCAATGCAAGCAGTATAAGGTTATGTACCTTGACCTATTTTGTAATAATTGTATATTGTACATTACTTGTTTGGGCAGTGAGCTTAGCTACTAATCACATTTTGTACTACCAACTCCTAACAGGGTTGAGGCTTCTAACAAGGCCTATAGTCCCTTAATCAGGACTGATACAGTATATGTTTGTAATAGACTCCTAATAGGGTCAACATCCTTAACAAGATACTTTTGATTAGTGGATCTTTGTGGGTACCATCCCCACTGGGGTTTTCCCTTGGCCAAGGTTTCCTCGAGAACAAATCATGTGTTATGATTTCTTTAGTTTTATTGCTATGCATGTTGTTTAGCTTCTTGTGTTATGCATGTGTAAAGATAATCTATTATATCCATAATTGGGAAAAAGATAAAGTTTGCAGAATACTGATTCACCCCCCTCTTAGTATTCCCTATTTCTAATAATTGGTATCAAAGCTTAGTTACTCGAAAAAGAATCATTCAAGGAAAGCCTAGTAGCTTGAGTAAGATCTCTATGGATATGGATCAACTACAGAAGAATCTTGAAGAAGCTCTTGCACAGATTGATATGCTTACTGATGAAAGAGACACTCTAAAAGAAAAATATGATGATGCAAAGAACCTCATTGAGAAATTGAAAAACAAATTAGAAGATCTGAGATCTGAAAAGAAATCTGAAGTTCTTATTGAAGATTGTGATGACAATTTAGAAAAAGAAAATGAGATCCTTAAGCATGAATTGAAGATAGAAAATTTGAAGCTTAGTTTGAAAGATGGGAATGGCAAGAATGAAGCAAATATGAAATTTGAGAATGAAAGTCTAAAAATTGAAAATGAAGAACTAAAATCTAAACTTGGAAATGTAACATCTGAACTTGAGAAAGTCAATGTGCAGTATGCTGAACTTGAGAAATACAACAAGATTGTGAAAGGCAAACTGACTCAATCCAAGAAAAAACTTTAAAGGCTATATTCAACTAGTGAGAAGATTGATAGACAGACATCTTTTCAAAAACCATTCTATGATAAGACTGGTCTTGGATTTAACACTCTTAAAGAAAATGATGAAAGCAAGGAACCGGATCTGAAAGTATCTGAAAGCTTAGATGAAAAGAAGTCTGATGAGATCAACAAATATAAAGATACACCTAAAGAAGAAGAATCACCAAAGCAAGAAGAATCATCCAAAGGTATGCAAAGAGAATTCAAAGGTAGATGTTTTTCTTGTAATACTATAGGTCATATGAAGAGAGATTGCACAGGTAAGCAATTTAAACCTCTTAATGGTTATTGTTATAACTATCATGGATTTGGACATAGAGCTATTGAATGTAGGAAACCTAAATTTATTGAGAATAATAATAATAGTAGAATGTTTAGGAATACTAACAATGCAGATAAGAAACCTACTAAAGATATGAACAAAAGAAATGGAGTAATATGTTATAGATGCAACAAGGTTAGACACATTGCTAGAAATTTCAGATCACAGATTAATCCACCTAGACCAAGATATGGAAGCAATAGAATTGTTTGTCAGATATGCTACAAGATTGGACATACAGCAAGGTTTTGTAGAATGAACAATGGAGTTTTTCATCCTAACCCTAACCCTAGAAATCATGAAAGAAGAAATGAAGATGCAGGTAACAGACAGAAAGGTTGTTGTAGCAATACAGATGAAGTGAAGTTTGTTAAAAGCACAGATCAAGGAGACATATTCAACATTGAAGGTAATCAGAAAGGTGAAGTATCAAGTGGTAAGAATGAATCCTTACCTGACCTATCTCAAAGCACTTAATTTATGAAAATTATTTTAGATTAGGAACTTAGATTAGTGTAGAAGTAGATTTATGAAGAATTAAGTCTTGCGCAGTTAATGGAAGGTAGTTTATGATATTCTAATGCTATGGTTAAGAGCACAAAGAAAAATATTATGTTTTGCAAGATCGCAAGAAGTTTTAAGTTTTACAGGATAGCAGAAACAACTTTTTGGAAAGAAGTGGCAAAAGAATTGAATGTGATGTCAGAACTAAGTGAGATTGAAGTAATAAAAGGTTATGATCGGTGTTATTTGATCATCAAAGCAAACACAAGTATTAAGGAGATCAAAAGAGCAATGATTGGAAGATTTTTGCAATGATTTGGTGAAGGATTTGAGCGTCAAATCTACGCAAGCCCTAAAATCATGAAATCAAGGTATTTTACTTAACAAATTTGTGAATCGGTAAAAGGAATTTGAAGTAATCATGGATGTATCTTTAATTCACAATGTTAGAGATAAAAATAGACCTAGAATGAAGAGGGAACCAGTAGAACCTCTGGAAGAAGACCCTAAGTTAGCTTTATCATCCGTACCAGATGGAGTTTTGCATTTAGAGAATGTAAGAAGTTATCTTGGATGCAAGTTAGAAACCATCAGTGATAGTGATTTTATAAATGAGTATGAGAAGATTTACAACCAGGACATGTCATTGAAACAAGGATATGATCATTTGAAAGACAATGAGGTTGTTAAGTATGCATTGTAGTATGAGTTTGATAATGAAGAATGCACTAAGATAATCCTTAGCAGAATTCATAATGGGAAGTTTTGGCAAGTAATAGACATTACAACTGATTTGATTCATGAAGTCACTAGACTGTCTAAATCTGGAGCTATTCCTTTAAATGAGAAGAACACAAGAAAAATAGTCATTGATAACACTAATTCATCCTATAATGGTAGAGGAATTGTAATTAGTAAGATCCAACAACATGATGTTAGATACTTATGCAAAATCCTAACAACTAAGTTTTGTCCAAATTCAAGAGAGGATGACATGGCAGCTAGAATGGCACACATAGCTTATTTGATGTGTGTTGACAAAGTCCCAGTTGATATGTGTGAGATTTTGAGAATTCAATTGTTTGCGAACTTGGAGAAGATTAAGAAGACAAAGTATGTACAATTTAGATTTTCATCTTTGATCACTTACATGTTTTTTCATCTTTTGAGGAGATTTCCTTACACCATAGGAAATGATTGGAATGATGGACAAAATAAAATGGAAAGGATTAATGTAGTATACAGAAAGCATGTTATTGACAGTATTAATGAGAGTGCAGTACTTTTTATTAAGACATTTTAGAATATTGTGTCTAGTAGATCAAGGATTCCACAGTCTCTTGTGGAGAAATACAAGAATGAAATATGTTTTATGGTTGACACTAACTTTACATACATTGAAGCAGTTGAACCTAGAATTGAGTTCATAGACCCTCTTGGCTATGAAATATCTGAAACAGAGACAGAAGAATATGTGAACAGGCTACTTAAGTGTAAGGTTGACACTCACAATAATGGATTTGGAACTTTTGAAGAAAATTTCAACTCTGCAAAGGCTATACTTGAGGAGAAATAGTCTAAGAAAAGAGTTGAGAGCACTATTAAGAAAATATTGAAGGATAAAGGAATGACAGAGAGAGAATTCTTAGTGACAAAGTAGACAACAGCAGCAATCAGAGATATTGGACAGAAAGAGATTTTATCTTACCTCCCTTATCATCTAGTGCAGCACCAGTCAAGGTGAAAGTAGAGGAACCTAAGAAGGAACAAGTAGCAAGCAAACCCACTAGATCTACCTCCTCCACACCGAGCAAGAGAGTGAAAGAAATTGCTACTAGACTTGGTGAGAGGCAGAAAACTTTGGTGCCACTAGTACCTAGGAAAATTGTAGAAATTAAAGATGATGACACTTCTGTGAAGAAGAAAGCATGGAAACCTAGAGTTGAGAGAGTGAATGAAGAAATTACAAAAGATGGAAACTTCACTAAAATGAATAAATACTATGACCTTTATGACTATTCTAATAAATTGAATCTTGAAAATGCAGTGGTCAAGCATTTGATTCTGGCTAATAAGAGTTTTGACTCTATTCAGGGAGAGATACCTGATGACTTATTGAAGAAACTTGCTAACAGGAAGATGAGAGCACAAGAAGAAGACAAATCTATCAGAGAGAATCTTGTGAAGAAACTATGTGATGTAAGAGATGATGATCATCTTAAAAAAAATTTGAAGCCCCTTAACACCCATTTAAGGACAAAAATGAGAACCATTCAGATCATGGCAGGACAATATGAACAAGTGAATGCAGAGACTGAACAAGCAATAGTCAAAGTTATGGCAGAAATTGTTGGAGAGACATTAGTTGCAGCAGAGCAAGCAAAAGAAGCAGAACAAGAGGATATTCCCTCTCCACCGGCTATAAACATTGAAGAAGAATCTATGAATTTTGAAGGTACAAGGATCACCTTGGATACTGATGATAATGTATTCAAGAATCTAGAGAATATTGTTAACAATTCGACTCTTGATGAACTGGATAGAATTGCAGAAGCAGAGCGGACCCAATTTACTATTGAAGAACCCAAAGTATCAAAAGTACAAGCATCTATACCCTCTATAGAAGAAATTAGTCTTACTCCTGAGACTGGAAAGAAGAAGCAAACTGGATCTTTGTTTGAGGATTTTGGAAAAGAAGTAGATGATGATGATCAAATGGAATTGATCACATCTTTGAACAAGATCATTGGGAAGAATAAGAAAGTTAAAAGTCTAGAAGGATGTCTGAAGGACCTAACTGAAAAGCTACAAAGTATTGTGACCACACAGATTGTAGAAGTAGACCCTATGGACAGGGAAAAGAAAGTGATGAGCACTTTTGATGGTGAGTTCACTAACCTAGTTGATATTGCAAAAGTGAAAGCACAAGCAGACTATGAGGCTAGAATGTTGTTAAACATTAGTCAGTACATCAACAATGATATCAATACTCTTGATATCTATATCAAAGATTTGAGGAAACATTTGGAGACATGAAAATCTTTGTACATACAGTGTACAAAATTAGAGACTTTGACAGCTGAGGAAGATCAGAAGATAAAATTGAAGGAAGCAAAGATTCTGAATGAAACAAACCTTCTATCTAACCCTAATGTGAAGGTCTGTAATGTTGAGAAGAAAGTCAGGAAACTTTTTGATGAAATCAGAATTATACAAGATGAGAAAGACAGGAAGTTAAGGAGATATACTCTTTTGAGAGAGCATGTTTCTATGAAGCTAAGTGTTATTGAAGAGCAGTTAGAAGATTGCCTTACAGCTAAGACATCTTTTCAGAAATTCAACTTTGAAAACCTCCAAGCTTGTCAAATAGCATCTTATGGACTAAGCGCACTACTCAATGTGGAAGATTCCATTAAGAAGTCATGGGAAAAGGAGATAGAAAACATGAAGATAGATTTTGCAGATTGTGTTGCAAGCCTACCCGTCTTTGCAATAAATAAATTAAGGTATAACTTTTTTTTGATACAATTTTGTAGCCCTCCCTACCGTTATTTTGTCATTGTTGTCAAAGGGGGAGAGATATTTAGCAGAAAATTTACAATATATGATAAGAGTTGATACTCTTAGGGGGAGTATTTTATTATAGATAATATTTTTTGAGGAGTTATAAGGATAGTATATATATGTTATACTATGGCCAAAATTTTGACAATTTTTGAGATTTTGGAGTTGCACACTTAGCCAATTTTCTCATATGTTGCCACCAATGAAAAAGGGGGATATTGTTGGCAATTTGGCTGAGTTGATTGCATAGATGTTGTCATTATGGAAACATATGATCCACATGAAGATCACACAAGTCAGAGAGCAAGTATGACAGAGTGCATTGCATATTTGTCTAAGTGTGAGATAGTATTTTTACCAGTGTACCTGGACACAGTTTTTGTTTGTGACATTGACTGGAGTGAGTTCAGTACTTGTGCACTTGAACATAGACTCTATGGTGACTAATGATGACCCATCTCAAAGTGCAAGTCAATATGACATGTACGGAAGAAGTTATGTTAGTTTTACTAAAGACAGTGTGAAGCCGACAGGACAATATATGAAGGCAGAATTGGTAGAGTTAAGGGATTATTTTGTTTATCAAAATAATGTCTTAACAATATAAAGGGATGAAATATTAGATGTTTACTCTTGGTTAAAGCTATTGGCATATATGTAATTGTAATTGTAAAGTGTAGAAGTGGAAATTGTAATAAGCAGCAAGTATTTGTAGAAGTATGATGCGAAGTATATGAAGCATATGTAATAGCAATAGTGAAAGATCAACGAAGAGATATCAATGCAAGTAGTATAAGGTTATGTACCTTGACCTATTTTGTAATCAGTGTATATTGTACATTACTTGTTTGGGTAGTGGGCTCAGCTGGTAATCACATTCTATACTACCAACTCCTAACAGGGTTGAGGCTTCTAACAAGGCCTATAGTCCCTTAATCAAGATTGATACACTATATGTTTGTAATAGACTCCTAATAGGGTCAACATCCTTAATAGGATACTTTTGATTAGTGGATCTTTGTGGGTACCATCCCCACCGGGCTTTTCCCTTGGCCAGGGTTTCCTCAAGAACAAATCATGTGTTATGAGTTCTTTAGTTTTATTCCTATGCATGTTGTTTAGCTTCTTGTGTTATGCATGTGTAAAGATAATCTGTTATATCCATAATTGGGCAAAAGATAAAGTTTGCAGAATACTAATTCACCTGCCCCTCTCAGTATTCCCTATTTCTAACATCCTGCCCCTTATTTAGGCTTGCCACTATGCTTGAAACCAGAAGCCAATTTCTGGAATGAAATTCTAGACAGATTTCATAACAAGCTGGTTGGATGGAAAGAGGTGATTCTTAGCCAAGCTGGAAAAGTTCAACTGTTGAAGGCTACTCTTCAAAATCTTCCAGTCTATGCTCTAAGTCTGTTCAAAATACCTCTGAAGCATGCTGACCTTATTGAAAAAATTCAAAAAAGGTTCCTTTTGACTAGAGTTGAAGAGAAAAAGAGACTTATCCCGGTGGCCTAGGAGAAGGTATGTAAACCCAAGAAGCTGGGGGGGCTGGGTATTAGAAACATAACTAATACTAATAAAGCTTTATTAGCCAAACAATGCTAGAGGATCTTTGAAGATGAAAAAGAATGGAATTCTATAATTAAAAGAAAATACCATCCCACTTCTCTTGAAGGTATCCTACAGTCTCAAAATGATACCCAGGGCTCGTTTGTCTGGAACAATATCAACAAGGGTTAGAATCTGATCAGTAAAGGAGCTAGATGGAAGTTGGGAAATGGTAGGAAGATTCAATTCTAGAATGATAAATGGTTAACGAAAAAGCCTCTTGTAGAGAATGAGGTGTGGAAAAATGTGATTCAGTATTATAAAGAGACCATTGGGGAAAAGGTGAGTGACTACAGGATTAATGAAGAATGGATCGATCTAGGATTGAGGGATATTAAATTCAAAGAGGTGAATAAACAACTAAACAATTGGTTTATAAGAGAAAATGTGCCTGATGAACTAATTTGGGGCCCTGCTAACAATGGAAACTTCTCAGTTGCCTCTGCCTTGGCTCTTCTAATCCCTCTTGATGATCAACCTTTTTGTTCTCAGGTATGGAATAAAGATCTTATCCCTAAAATTAACATGTTTTTTTGGTTGCTTGTTCAGAACAAAATCCTTACTATGGATAACCTCATGAGAAGAAGGTTCCAAATGTCAAATAGATGCATCCTGTGTTGTAAAGAAGCCAAGTCCTGCAATCACTTAATGATCCATTGCTCCTTTGCTAGAGAGGTCTGGGACTCAATCATTATGTCTCTGAACCTGAAGTGGGTTAAACCTCAAAACCTCTAGGACTTTGTTCAGCAATGGTAGTGCCCTTTTAATGAAAAAAATGCTAAGGACATTTGGAAACTTGTTCCCCCTCACTTTACCTGGCAAATATGGAAGGAGAGGAACAACATAATTTTTAGAGATAAAATTGCACCTTCCCATATGGTTGCTAACTCTGTGAGTAGAAGCTTAATGGAGAATTATAGAAGTACATGCAAGAAGGATACTAACTCTTGGAATCCTAACCCTAAGAAGGACTGTACAATTTCTTGGGAGAACCTGAAGAGTAGAACAAATCTAAATCCTAGAGACAATATAATTTGGACTGCTCCTCCTTCGAAATGGTTAAAAGGGAACTCTGATGGTTCTGCTAGAGGAAACCCTAGAAGGGCTAGAGGGGGAGGCCTCATAAGAGACTAGGCTGGAAATTTCCTAGGAGCTATAGTGATTCCATTGGGGATTCAAACTAACTACGTGGTGGAAGCTGAGGTGACACTTTATGTGGTGAATCTAGCTAAAGAAATGGGATGTTCAAAATTATGGCTGGAAGGTGACTCCCTCAACATAATAAATTGTATCAAAGGGAAAACTGTGAGTTCATGGACTATTGCTCATATAATAGATAGAATTAATATGATAATCCACTCTTTTGAGGAAACTTACATTACCCATATATACCATGAAGGTAATAAGCCGGTGGACAGGTTGGCAAATGAAGGGACCCAGAGTGACATCACTAAAACGTGGAGAGGGGAAGCAAATCTAAACATCGAGATCATAATTCTAATCACTTATGATAAAATTAATCACAAGGAAGGAAAACCACTTAAAATAATGATGACAAGGATGAAACAATTATCAAGGAGGGCTGCATGTAAGGCGAAGTGTGGGATCATTATTTCCGTTTTAATGAAACATAGATTCTATGTTATTTTTAGTGATCTGAATAGAAATAAAAAGCAAAGCTTTGAGATGAGGATAATTGGTAAGAATCCAAGCCAGAATAGAAACAGAAAGTAGAAAATGGGAGGAGGTCTGAGGAGAGAGGAGCCCTTTGACTGTGAGAAATGGAGACAAGAGAAGAAAGTCTGGAAGAAGCTGAGGAAAGGAGGGGTCACTCAGTATATGGAAAAGCTTCACGGCTACAATAAACATGTAACTACCTTGTTTGCTGATGGCTAGGTAAATGGTAAAGTCAATTTATGGGGCAAATATTTCCCCCTCACTCTTACCCTTGTGTCTGAAATCACTAGTTTACCCATGGAAGGTGCTTGTTTCTATAGAGACAACAAGCATTTAGGAATTGAAGCTTTTAAGCTTTTCCCTAAAACTGTTGATGAAGAAGCCCTGATGATAAAAAGCAAAGGGGATTATGTGGATATAACAAAAATTAAGGAATTTTGGCCTAAAATACTGAAGGTGTTGATTGAGTATTTCACGCTCGATGGACGCTACTCCAAAATCTATAACCTGCACTTTGTTTTAGCAAATCACTTTAGGCACAACAAGAAAATTTATTTTCCATATTTTTTGTTGATTTCTTTGAGTAATAGTATAATGGAGCACAGGAATAAAGTGAGTAATCCAATGTTGCATGAGGGTTTGATTCTCCTCATTGCAGACTATGCTAGGGATATAATCCCAGACCCAATCCTGAAAACGGTCAATGGTAAAAGAAAGGAGAACAAAGAGGTCAAGATAAAGGATGAAACTAGCAAGAAGAGGAAGAGAAAAAAGAAAAAATCCTTTGACAGTAGTGATGATGCTGGTAATAAAAGTGATAAGGAGAAAGTCAAGGACAATAGAGATGATGCAGATGACAATAGCCCTCTGTCTCAGGGAAAGGGAAGTGCCAAAGAAGATAATGTTGAGGAGGAATCTGGTAATGAGGAGAGAGCCCAGGAAAAAGAGGACCGGAGTCTTGAAGAAAAAGAGTAGGAAGAGGATATGAAGGAAAAAGACATTATGGAAGAAGATGAGGAGGAAGAAGAAGGAGGTAAAGAAGAAGAAATAGAAGAGGAAGAAAAAGATGAAGAAGGAGATGAAGAGGAGGATGAAGTTGGTCAGGATTTTTGTACTCCAGGTGAAAAAGAAGAACAAACTGAAACTGAGGATGGAAAGGGCCAGGCTAGCAATGAGGATGGTAATAGCCATAAGGAGGACACCTTAGGCCTCCTGATGGGTGCTACTACTCTAGAAGAGGTCAAGAAGGCCAAAGGTCATGGTACTCATCTAGACAACTGGATCAAGCAGGAGATGCAGGAAATGAAACTCCATCTTCAAGCTATGGAAAATACTACGAACATCCTGACAACAAAGCTGGAGAAGCTGGAAAAGAAATTTTTGGATAAGGTGAAAAATAATAACCGAAATGAGGATATGGAAGCTAAAATCAAAATAATGGTGGAAAACAAGTTAAAATATTTAACAGAAAAAATTAGTTACAATGGGAACATGATAAATGAGGTTCTGAAACACAGCAATGAGGGCCTTAGTGCTGCTTATGAACCTAAAAATGTTGTACAACTATCTAGAAAAAAGCCAGCTGGAAAAAATGACCATAACAATTGATGATGATGCTAGGAATGTCGGTCCGAGAACAAGAACTAGAGGTCGCACTCAAAGGAAGGTCCTTGAAACTCCAAAGGAAATGAAGGATCTGAAAGAGGCTATCCAGAAGATGGAGGACCTGCAGATGAAGGTGGAGAAAATGATAAAAATCAATCAGTCTTTTCTGGGTGGTTGCTGGGCGTTTGCTGGTTGTTTTTCTAGTAACTATTTTCTTTTGTTTTTTTTGTCACTTCTAGGGTTGTGTCAGGTCCTGCTATTGTCTTTTTAGCAGGCATCTCTTTTTGAAAATCCCAAATGCTATATCTTTATGCTTTATTGTAAATAGTTTTGGGTCCCATTCAAAACCTGTTTTTACCTTAATCAAAAACATTTGTAACAGAGAAATCTCTTAACTGAGTGGACTTAATAGTCTTATTTTGTAAAATCCTTGAAAAAGGTAACGTTCTGAAGAGTGTTTGAATCCCTTTAATCAGGCCTTTCCTAACAGGGTAAAGATCCTAATAGATCTAAGGTAAATCCCTTGACCGGGTCACACTTAGAAATATATATTGTAATCTTTAACAAGATTGGCTCTTAAGTGAGCATACTTCAAAAGAGTATTTTCTTTGGTGGGTGACAATTCCCACAATGGTTTTTCCCAAAGTTAGGTTTCCACATTAAATATTGGTGTTATATGTGTTGAATGATTTATGTGATTGATCTGGCGATTGTTAAATTTTATTTACTGTTGTTGGTAAATATTGAATTGTGTATGACCAAGTTAATCAGAGAAAAGTTTTTAAGGTACAGAGAATCAAGGATTATTGATTCACCTCCCCCCACCCCCCCCCCTCCTTAATCCAACAATTGGTATTATAGATAAGTACTCTAGAGGGATAAGTTTGAAAGACTTGAGTAAAATATTTGAAGATGTATAGGAGAGAAGTACCTAAGATGAACAAGGAAAGTTTCCCAACATGGAAAAGAAGGATGAGATTGTACCTATCTGGGATTGGAGAATCTACAATGAATCTTTTGGATAATGAATACACTCCACCACCTCCCAGACCTATGACAGTTAATTAGATGAGAGAAAAGAAGGAACACAACTCGGTAATGATTGAAATCGCTTCTTCCTTGATTGATGCTGAATTTAATGATGTTAAGGATTGTAATAATTCAAAAAAGATGTGGGATAGGCTTACACTTATATATGGAGGAGATCAACATGTACAAAAAGATAAGGTTGATAGTCTTAGAGGAAACTATGATGAAATGAGAATGAAATATGAAGAGAACATTGCTCAATATGGTTTTAGAATCAAGGAAGTTCTTAGTGCCATCAGAGGTGTTGGTTGAATATTAACTAATGAAGAAGTGGTAAGTAACATTTCAGAACATTTTCATCTAAGTATGCTATTTGAGTATCTTCTATTCAGGAACTGAGATCCATACCGAATAATGTTGTTACTCTTGAAGCCTTAATCGGTAAGCTGACTACATTTTAGCTAAGTAATTATGATAATAGTCTACCAACTATTGAAACTACATTAAAATCATCTCTAAGCATTGGAACATCAAGAAAAGAAAGAGATATTTATAGTAGTTCACGTGGAAGTGACTATGACAGTATCCTAACCGAAGAGAAAGAACAAGAAGAGTTAGAGGCACTGTTGGCTAAGAGACTACCGAGAGGTAAAGGAAAGTATAAAGGTAAACTTCCCTTGAAATGTTTCAATTGCAATAAGATTAGCCACATTGCATCTAGATGTCCCAACAATGACAGGAATGATAAAAGTGATAAGAAGGAGAACCGATACCGAAGGTTTAGAGACTACAAGGATAAAGGAAAGAAGTCATGCTACCTAGCTGAGGAAGGTGTAACTGATGAATTTGATGATACATAAGAAGGATATGAAGTTGTCTATGTTGTTGTGAAGGATGATTCAAAAGAAGAAAAGTGTGAAGATGAAAAAGCTCTTATTTCTCGTGTAAGTAAAGCTGACCCATGGATAATAGATAGTGGATGTTCACATCATATGATTGGTGATATTGATAAGTTTGAGAACCTAGAAGAATAAGATGGAGGATTTTTCAGATTTGGCAATGATGCTCCATGTTCTATAAAAGGAAGAGGATCAATTATATTGAATGAAAAGATGAGATCTGATGATGCTTATTGGGTTAAAGGACTAAACTATAATTTGTTGAGTGTTGAACAAAACTAAACAACATTGGCCATCGACTGGAATTTTAAAACAAAAAAGTGAAGATCTATGGTGCTGATGGAGATTTGATTGGAACTAGTGAACAATCTAAAGGTAATTTATTTTATCTTGATACTACTATAAAGAGTTTCTTGTTTGTTAAAGTTGAATATGTATGGCTATGGCATAAAAGACTCGATCATGTAAATTTTGACAACATTATTAAGGTGAGCAAAAATAATAGAGTCATAGGTTTACCAAAATTAAGCAAACCTAATAAAGTGATGTGTAAGGAATGTCAGATTAGTAAGATGACAAAATCAAGTTTCACAAGCAAGTCTTACTCATCAAATGGTATTTTGGAATTAGTTCATACTGACCTTTGTGGTCCTTTGAGAATACAAAGCTATTATGTTGATTGGTATTTCATTTTGTTTGTTGATGACTATTCAATAATAATGTTGGTTATGTTTCTAAAGGAAAATCTTCATCTCCATCGGTAACACTAATCTATTGCCTCCAATGAATTAAGTTACCATCAATGACAATACCAAAATATATTTTCATTATTAAAGACAACATCATCTTCATCAAATGCCAACACAATGCATTAAACTAGTCAAATAAATCTTAGGACCAATGTTATTTTGAAATTGTTGGTTAAATGAATTAGAAATATTTTGAAAAGAATCAATAGAATACAGAGGCAAAGAACAATACCATTGCAAGGATTCATCTCGAAAGGTTCTAGTAAATAGTTTATTCACGAACCTATGATCATGAGAGAAATCATGATATAATTTGAAATGTTTTGACATGAGTCAAAGGATCGCCTTTACTATTATAAGTCTCAAGATGAGGGATCTCCACATATTATGGAATAATGATACAGATGATATCCAAAGACAAAGGACTAGCAATGTCACAAGTAGGAATGTTAAACTTAGATTGAGTCATTGAAGAAATCTTTTGTTGTAAAGAAAACACAGTTTGTGACAATCTATTAATTGCAGAATCGGTAGAAAGAATGGTAGGAGGAGATATGTTTGAGATGTTTGGAGCATTATGTGGAATGGAAGGAAGATTTGAATATGAAAAGGGAACACTATTGTAAGGCACACTATGGTAAGTGGGAACTGATGAAGGTAAATAAACACATGCCACACTTGAAGGGATAGTGGAAACAATAGGGTTAGGAATGCTAACATGTGTAGGATTGAGATTTTGGATTGAAGTTGTTATGATAGGTGAAGCATAGGTGGAAACACTAGGAATTGAGGTATAAATAGGTTTAACATTCTTATCAATGAGATGAGAGATACTACGCAAGATGTTACTACCATGTTCATCATTATAAATTAACTTCCTTAATCCCTCTACAACAAAAATGAGTTTGGGGTTAGAGTTTTCTTGTCCTAACAATTGTTCAAATTTCTCAAATTCATTGGAAATTTTTTGGACTGGCATAGGAAGGAATCTTAAAGTCTCATCTTCATCATGAGAATAATTGGAAGAGTTATTCTCCATGATAGGATTGATTTCACTAGTATGCATGTTGGTCTCATCAAGATTCCTTAGAAAAATAGAAGGCTCAAGATCAAAGGAACACATAAGTCTACGACTTCTCCTAATTGGAATTCTATAAATAAGACTCAAATTAATAACACTCATGCATAAGAGAATGAAAGGAAATATGAATGTAATGAAACTTCTAGATTTGAAAGATATATGCAATCTAAGAAAAGAAAATCTTTTATGAAAGGAATATCTAACTATCAAATTGAAATATGTAATGTAAATCATGCATAAGAAGGTCTAGATATAAGTATAAAAATGAAAAAGATGTAATGTATACAATGTAGATCTAATTAGGATGATAAAAATATGATATAAAGTAAACTAGATCTAGACACTAAATCAGATTTATAAAGAGATAAACCAACAGATCTAGATGCATAAAATGTGATAAAAAAGGAATCTAATGTAATTCACACAAGGAGATCTAGACAAAAAATCAGATTTAGAATGTAATAATTTTGGCTCACCAAAATGTACAATGGAAAATAGGGAGATAAATGCACCATATAACATGTACGAAGTGAATTAATTCCCCATTTCATTTATTGCACATTAGGAAGGAAGAATGCCCCTAATAGGCTCAAGAGGTGACTTAAGCACTAATTGGGAAAAAGATATGTCCTTCACTAAGAGATGTAATGAATGAAATTAGATTGATTAAGTGATGTAATATATCTATTAGAAAAGACACTAAAAAGCTATTGAAAATAGATCGTAATAGATAGGAAATGAGTTGAAACTAACAGGAATGGAAATTAGATGAAGAAACGAACCTGCGATAAAAATTTGAGCAAAAAATAGTCAGGAGGGGTGAATTTTGGTGATGTGTCCCTAAGATAGGTCCATTTTGGCAACATGTTTCTGATGTTTTCAGCTAAAACTTACACAGAGCCTGTGTTTGTTTTTGTACTTCCTAGATCTGAATTTGTGGCTCTATAACCTCATCCTACACACAAAAAAATGGGAAATAGTTGTGAAAAGGGATTTTCCTTGGTCAAAATCCTATTTAAGAATCAACCTTGAAATATGAAAGAAATGTATGTGAAAAGACAAAAATTTTATTTACCTTGCATAAACCCTCATGAACGGGATGTAGAAATTGTTCAAATCCTTGAAGATGCTTGAATGTGCTTGGAATTCAAAGAATTAACTTTGGAATGTAATGTAGAATCAAGGATTCCTCCACAAATGCATGGATCCATGATTTTCACTCTTATATCTTGAATGTAGATATGCTTGATAATCACTTGCAAAGAGGAGAGAGAAGAATGGATGAATGATTTGATCTTCTTTCTTGAAAATTCCTCTACTTGGTCATCATGGGAAAATAACTTGCATCAAATGAAGATGATTTCTTTGGATTTGAATGATCTTGAAGAATTGGAGACTTGAAGATCTTGATCTTGGATGCTTGCCTTCAAATATTGAATCCAATTTCTCTTGCTTTCTTGAAATTTTGATAGCTTGGTTGCCAAAATGCTTGTATATAATTGTGTATCTCAAAATGAGAAGTGGCAAGGGGTTCTTATACTAGCTCTATGATTTTGGGATTCAATACTGATCTAGGCCAACCACAAATCAAAATTTAGAAATAGGACCTCGATATCGAGCCCTGGGGAAAATTTGGGCCCTAAAACCCAAGGATAGGTCGCAATTGGCGACATGTCCCAGGAAAAAGGGCTCAAATTTCAGGGGGAGCTTGGAGAGAGAGAAAAGGAGCAGAAAAAGAAAAGGCAACTTTCTAGGAACAAGCATACAAGGAATTTTGACTTCAAAATTTCCAAAATGGGGCCTACTAGGTCCTAAAGTAACTAATTATGGGTACTAACATTTTCAGACTTTACACTATCCTTGGGTTCTTATGGCATTGTTTTGGGTAAGGATTGGTTAGCTTCCCACTAGGTGAGTATAGATTGTTGGCGCAAGTCAATATAGTATGTGGATGACACAAGTGGTCATGTAGAGCTTGTAGGGTTCCAAATACCTATTTCTCTTTGCATGGTATCAACCATGTAGCTAAAGTAGAGTATATGATAAGATTGTTAAATTTTTTTAGTCTCTGTTAGTGACCTTGATGGGATTGAGAGTCGAGAGGTGTCTCTTCATGATCACCCCCTTCTTCATGAGTGTGAAAATGTGTTTCCAAGTGAGATTCTATGTATGTTGGCTCAACGTGACATAGATTTATGTATTGGTCTTATTCCTAGAGCTGAGACTATTTCTCATGCACCTTATCATATGACCACTCATGAGTTGAATGAGCTCTATTTGCAATTGGAGGATTTTTTTTCAAAGGGCCATATTTTTCCTAGTGTTTTCCCTTAGGGAGAACTAGTCATCTTCGTGAAGAAGAAGGATAGATCCTTGCATTTATGCATTGATTACCAACAGTTGAATAAGGTGATTGTGAAGAACCAATATCCCTTGCAAGGTATTGACGATTTGATTGACTAGATGAAGGGAACAAGAGTGTTCTTAGAGATTTATCTTAAGTCAATATTCCATTATCTTCACATCCATGAGGATAAATTCATCCTATAACTTTTTTTACTCATTATGGGAATGATAAGTTCAAGGACTATGGAGGAGCATGAGGGGAATTTGCATTATGTTTTGTAGTGTCTTTGTAACAATTAGTTGTTTGGAAACCTAGCCAAATGTGAGTTCTTCCAGACTGGGGTGAGATATTTAGGCAATATCATCTCTAGAGAGGGTATTTCTATTTATCCTTTAGAGATCCATGCTATTATGAATTGTCCAATGCTAACTAGTGTTCCTAAGGTTCATAGTTTCATTGGTTTAGCGAGTTACTACCACTGAGTCATGAAGGATTTTTCTTGGTTAGCTCATATTATCACTTATCTTCAAAGAAAAGGGAAGAAGTCTATTTGGTCCATGCAATGTGAGTATCTTTATAGGATCTTAAGGAGTGTTTGACCAATGCACCTATCTTAGCAGTGTCAAATCCTCCATGTGAGTTCATGGTGTGCACTAATGCATCGTTGGAGGGTGTGGAGGTAGTTCTTATGTAGGAGGGATGAGTGATATCATATGAGTCCTAGATGCTCAAGGACCATGACTTGATTTACCGCACCCACTATTTGGAATTAGCAACGATCGAACATATGCTAGTGTGATGGAGACTTTTTTTTGGGTCAAAGGTTTGAGTTGCATAGTTATCATCATAGCCTACAGTATATCTTTTCTCATTTGAATCTAAATGCATGACAACATCAATGGATTAAGTTTCTTTGTGAGTATGATTTTGATGTTCATTACATCAGGAATAAATAAAACATTTTTGCAGATGCCTTGAGTAGGAGGAGGCATGAGATATATGTTTTGTCTCTTGGAGTAGATTTGCATGGATATATTCTTTAGGTTTTACCTAATGATACTTGGTATTAGGAAGTTAGAGAAAATATTGAGTCGAAGACACATCATGTACCATATTTATGTGCCAGTGTTAGGTGATCTTTATTCTTTAGTATTGTCCAAGGCACATCATGCGCCATATTTTGTACATCTTGATGTCAAGAAGATGCATGCCAAACTTAGTTTTATTTTTAGGTAGGGATGAGGTGTGATCTTTTTAATTTTGTGGCTAGATGTCTTGAGTGTCAGAGAGTGAAGGAAAAACATTGACATCTAGTAGGTCATCTAACATGTATTTTGCAACCACATTCCATTCTTGAGTGGAAGTGGGATACTATATCTATTAATTTTATTACTGAGCTACCTATGTCTTCATGTCTTCATGACACTATTATGTTTACTATGGACAATTTTACCAAGGTGGATTACTTTTCACCCTTGAGAGATTCGTATACTTTTTCTTTGGTAGCACATGTGTTCATGGAGGATATAGTTTGGTTGCATGGGATACCTCAGATAATCATTTTGGATAGAGATATAGTATTTAATTCTTCATTGTGAACATCTCTCAAACATGCTTTGGGTACACAACTCAACTTTAGCTCAACATATCACCCCAAGATCGATGGTCAAAAAGAGTGGGTGAATCAAGTTCTTGAGACATGCTTCACATGTATGTGATGGACTAGTAGTTGAGGTGGGAGGACTATTTGTACTTGGTTGAGTTTTCCTATAATAATGGGTACCATAGTTCTCTTGACACATGTCCTTTTTAGGCCTTTTATGGTGGATCGTGTCGTACACCTTTGAGTTGGGATCATTTCGAGGACCATGAAGTGTTAGGTTCTGAGATGATTCAAGATATGAAACAATAGGTGGTTTGTATTATAGAGAATTTGGTTAGTACTCGGGATTGGTAGAAGAAGTATGTTGATGCTCATAGGTTGGACCACCACTTTTTAGTTGGTGACCATTTATTTTTGCGAGTTTGGTCATGAAAGAGCCCCATCCGTTATGGGAAAGGCTCTAAGTTAGTGTTACATCATGTTGGACCATTTGAGATTCTTGAGAGGATTGGTCTTGTTTCCCATTACTTGGAATTTCCACCTATCCTATTGCACATCCATGATGTATTTCATGTTTTTGTATTGAGATAGTATATTCCTAACATGACCCATGTTCTTGATTAGATTGCTTTACAAGTAGAGGATGTGAAATTTTTCTTGGAGCCCTTCTACATTCTTTAGCATCAGAGGATGACCCTCGGGGACTGAGACATTGAGCAGGTAAGGGTCCAATAGGGCTCGAGTGATGAAACCTCTACTACTTGGGAGGATGCTTCATGGTTGAGAGATTTGTGCCCCTATCTTTTTGCAGGCTTCCACGAGTAAGCTTATGCCTAGGGGAGGCCGGATGTATTGCCTCCCATGGTTGTATTATGTTCCATGTAATTTTGATCTCAGATAGACTCTTGGTATTATTCTATGATTATTTGTATAGTGAGATGCATTCAATGACATTATAGTATTTTGGTTATCGGAATCATAGCTATGTTAGATGATTAGATTATGTTAGTGTTTACCATTTTAATCATATCTACATGATGATGCTATTGATGTGACATGATGCTTTATGATGACATCTAGTGTATTTTACATTCAAGAACATTGGATTTATATATGTTGATGATTATATTTGATATTTGGTTATATCATACCTTATATGTTGGATGTTTCATTGCTGACTTGTGTTCATATATGCTCACGTACTGTTGTAAATGATTAGTGTTTTATATTTAAATGAATTATTTAATTTAAATATAATATTTATTTAAATGACATGTACATTGAGGATTAAAATATAGAATGACCAGTGTCGTGACATTCTATATGTCTGATCGTGCCAATTTTCCATTAGGTATTATATTATTATTATATGTGCTTTGGCTATTTATACTATGAGCAAATGCACTTGAAGTTTTTGTGTTTTAGTGAACATGTATCAGACATCATTCTTCTTGAGTTACATAAATTGAGTGTGTCTTTATCTTTGGCAGTGGCATAGGAGATTGTTTCACCATTCGTTCCTTGGCAGGGTATTACAAGTTGCGTTAAGAAATATGGCATAGACTTTGATATCAATGGTACCCATCAACCTTGTGTTTTAAATTACTATGCCCATTTGATTGGGTTGTAGCCTCCTTTTAATTTGAATGACCAAAATCCTACCTTGCATCGCTGACATATTTCTAAGAATAGCCAAGAGAATGAGAGCTATAGGAGGAGAATTCCAAGGAGCAAAGGTGCCATAATTTTTTAAGGTCTAATGGAGAAGGGCCATAAGGGACCCAAATGTTGATAAGGCAGAGAAAGAATGCCAACCAATTACTAACAAGGGGGAAGGTAGTGGGTAGTCCACATGTCAAAAATCAACACTAAAGGGGTGACCTGGGACCCCTTCTTGGTGAAATTGATTGCACTTGGTTTGATAGGGGTTCAACAATAGTTCAAGGATGAAAAAGACAATGAATCAACTACATGCATTTATTATAGTCTACAGGAAGAAAGAACAAATGGTGTGGAAGGAGAGGAAGTCTAGGGTAAGGGTTTCTTCTGTTAGACCTGTTCAAAATTGACATTAGATGCTAGATTATTTGAAAAGGAGGTTCATAATCTTAAATCCCACGGTAAAGAGATGAGAAGGGGCATGTGGCTTATTACTCACTATAGTTGGAGGGTCATGCATAGTTGTGCCACTACTCTAACACTCTTATAGCAACAATTTGACAAAATAAGCGATATGAAAATTTTTGCATTCCTCAGACAAGATGGGAAAGAGTGATTAGAAGGTCCCCTGGCAACCTTAACTAAGTAAACCTCTACTAGTGGTTGTTCTTCCTTTGGGTTTTTTAGGTTTTTGGTTTTGTACAAATTGTTGTTTATCAGTTGTTTGTAATCCCTTTGTCATATGTTAATATCTTCCCCAACTACCTTTAGTAGTAGTTCAGCCATAGGGCCTTGTTTGTAAAGGAGAACACACTTGTTTTGTTACTAATTAATCAAAAACACAAAATTACCTCCTACTTTTCAATCAATGCATTGCAAAAGAAAATCAAACTCGCAAATAAATTGCATTTAGACTTGTAGTTCTCTCCTCTTCATTTGATTTTTAGTATCTATTTTTAAAAATATTTTTTGTTAGGTTAACAAATATTTTTTTTCACTTTTTTAAACATGTACTACCTATACTCATTTGAAAAATAATTATACATGGAAAACATTATGATACTTCAAAATTGTTATAGATAACAATTTTTTATTTTCACACGAACCCATATCTCATGAAAATAAATGACCCAGTTAAAGTGCTATGTGCATCTATTCATGAGAATAAGATACACTTAGTATTCATTATGTTTAGAAGATGCACATAAAGGTGAATGATGAGGACTACATTTGAGGTCACCAATCCTAAGCTCACTCCGATTCAAGATTCTTAATACTTGTTACCTCATTTACAAAAGCCATTCATCATAGAACTCTTTTAGCTCATCTTATTTTAATACTATAGAAATATTTCCCACTTATCAAGAAATATATAAATAACAGATAAAAATCACAAATGAATATCTTTAAATACTATAATTCTATTCTATTTTATTTTAGTTATTATTATTTTTTACTATTGACATGTGATAGTTAATTTGTGGTATTCTTGTTCTCGTCTTCAATATTCAAACCTAACTGAAATACTATATTATTAAATGTGAAGCAAGAATGTTTAACCTTCTTAAAAAATATTATTATTTTTATTTCTTTTAATTACTACACACACATATATTCCCTACCTTCACAAAGAATATGTACAAAAATGAAAAAATAAAATGGTGCACAACATAAAGGGTGAAAAGAAGAGCATAATCCTCTTAATTTATTTGTGCTTCTCCTTAATCCTTTATGTCAACAATCAATGGTTGTTTGTCAAATGACAACATATGGTCTATGTAGCACATGGACCACTCACATATTGTCTAAATAAATCTACGAGTTTGACTCAAAAAACTGCACAATTGAATCCTGATAGCAATATCACAATTTGACTTGTTGTGGAATATATCTCCTACTTATCAATTGATGAACTTAAGAGGCTTTCTAATGAATGGATCATAAGGCACAACACTTGTTGAAGGTTTTGCAAATGGGGTTGCAAGCAGAGTGGGCTTAACCATGGAGGAAACTTGGTAGTTAAGCACACTCGAGATGGAGTAGTACTGGGATGGGTGACCTCTTAGGATGTCTCAATGCTTCACCTCTATCAGCATCACCTAGATGCAATGAGTGCTAAGTGTTCCATTCATTCTCATGAGAGATGGATTCTTGTGAACCACTACTCATGAAACGGGGGTCAATGAGTTTGACTCAAAAAACTACACAGTTGAATTCTGATAGCACTATCACAATTTGACTTGTTGTGGAATATATCTTCTACTTATCAAATAAATCTAACTCATATGACAATTCGTTAAGTAACTTGAATGTGATCGTTTATATGAAATGCATGTGTATTGATGTTGCAACATTATATCAAAAATATTGATATATAAAAGTTTGAAATTGTTTGAAGGTTTTTTTGGGGGTTGGTTTCTATGTATTTAGTTGTGTTCAATAGTATTATTAAAATTTGTTGTTCATCAAACAATGTTTTCACATAAACAATTACTATATTTTTCATTATTTATTTTCTAATTTTAATATGTAATAGGATAAGTACATCATGTTCTTAATTTTATAGATTGTTCAATTTTACAGAATGATTCATAAGGCACAATGCTTGTTGAAGATTTTGCAAATGGGGTTGCAAGCAAAGTGGGCTTAACCTTGGAGGAAACTTGGTGGTTAAGCACGCTTGAGCTCGAGTAGTACTGTGATGGGTTACCTAAATCCTGGGCATCACCTAGATGAAATGAGTGTTAAGTGTTTCCTTCTCATGAGAGATAGGTTCTTTTCTTTCATGAGTCAATTAATTAGACTAAAAAACTATATCTTGATAACAATATCACAATTCATAGATATTATTAAAAACTTCTAATCAATAATAATGTGACTTATGTAAAATACATTTATTAATTATTTCGACTAAATAATAATAATAACAAACGAAATGCCAGCGAACTATTTAATCCATAGCGTACGAAAGAAAGCGAATATGATATGAAAAAACCAGATCTTAGAAATAAAGCGAATCATAATCTTGAATAGAAAGGAGTAGAAGATGCGTCCTTTTATTCAATGTGAAAATTGAAGTGCACCACATTTCCAAAAGCAGATCACCGCTGTAGTTTCATCACAATTACAGAGAAAGTGAGAATATCTGACAAGACAAGCAGATGGCAGAAGCTCTTTAAATCCGTTTCCTAGGCTTTATCTGCCAAACAGAATTGACTCTCTTTCTTCTGTCCCCCACTTTTGATTCCGTCTTTTGAACGGTCGTTGGGGCTGTAAAGGGTGTAAATTTTAGTCTATGCCGTTTGTGGTGAATTGGGGTGGATATATTTCATTTCAACTTCTTTCACGCCCTGCCATCTCGCAGAGTGTACTGATTCCTGTTAGGGTTCGCATCACCAATCATGTCCGTCACATTACATATTAGAAATTGACGTTTGTGTGCAACTTATAATAGACATTTTTTTTTGGTTTAATTTAACATAGTGAATTTTTGTTATGAAAACTTTGTCTAATTTTATTTATCTATCTATAAAGAAATGAAAACTTCTAATTAATTTATTTATAATATATTTAAAATTAAAATGTTTTGTTTTAGTGTTCTAAAAATTAATAATTGTTTTTACTAGCATTTAAATGAATAAATTGTATTCTAAATAATAAATAATAATAATAAGTAAATTATTTTGTATAAGTTGATAGATAAAATATGTATGAATATTTTTAATAAAGAAAGATAATAGATAATATGTAGTAGAGTGCATAAAAGAATTCATAATATTAGTTTTATGAAAAGATGAAAAATATTGAAAAAAATATTTTTTTGGGTTTTGAAATTGAATTTGAATTAAATAAGATAATTGATTAAATTTTATTAATTTTATGTAATTGATTGTAAATGTATTTTTATCAATTTTATATAAAATTTTAGAATAATAAATAAGAACATATATCTTAAATACTTTTATTTAAAATACATTAATATAGAGATACCTTATTTGAATTTATTATATAAGTTGATATGTGTCTTCTAATAATATTTTTCTTTATTTTTTTTTATATAAATTTATTAAATTTATATTATTTCATTCATATGTAATAAATTATTTACTTCATATCTCAAGCGCATAGCAAAGTTTATGCAAATGATTTATTTCAATAATAAATAATTTATTTGAGTAATTTTATATGTTAGTTTATTTATTTAATTGGCTAGAAAATAATTATTCAAATAATCTTCAAATCAAAATAAAAAATACTATATTTAAATTTTTTTTGTACCAAAAAACAAACAATTAAATTTTTATTTGAAAAAATTAATAAACTTTCTATAAAATCTATAATTTACATTGTCAATCTAATCAAGCTTTAAATGAAATCATACAAATATTATTTTCTTATTCTAATATATTAATTAACTCAAAAGAAATATTTTTCTTCCTATTATAATTAAAATTAAAATAAATATTCTCTTTTAATATTTATCATCTCGTCTTAAAACTAAGAATTCTCTTTTAATCTTATTATTTCCTCTTAAAACTAAACATTACAAAAAAAAATTATGATTTATTATTGTAATGACAATTATTAATTTCTACAACACCAAAACAAAACACTCTGATTTTAAAAATAGCCTCCATATGCAGAAGTCAGTTTAGCATACGTAGGATGCAATGCATGGGATGGATACTCCTAGCCATTTTGATGCCATGGCATGGGCATCTAGTCAAAAGGAATCTTGTGGCTGGATAGTGGGTGCCAAGGGGGACGGGTGATAATCTAAATGTAGTTGGCACTGGCTAATTGGCTGAAAATTTGCACTCGACCAGTGCCATGCCAATGACCATACATGGCATGAAGTCAAATCAAATCACTTTCTCCTGTACCTTCTGTCGTCCAAAATTTATGCCATCCAACTGTTCTACACGGAGTAAAATGTTAATTAAATCATTTGTTTTTAACTTTTAACTGTACGTAGCTGCCATTTATATTGTTGATTTGCCACTTACTCTTTGTATAGTTTTTCACTCGGCCAGTGCCATGCCAATGACCATACATGGCATGAAGTCAAATCAAATCACTTTCTCCCGTACCTTTTGTCGTCCAAACTTTCTGTCGTGCAACTATTCTGCATAGAGTAAAATGTTAATTAAATCATTTGTTTTTTAACTTTTAACTATACACAGCTGCCATTTATATTGTTGAGTTGCCACTTACTCTTTGTATAGTTTTTCACTAGGCCAGTGCCATGCCAATGACCATACATGGCATGAAGTCAAATCAAATCACTTTCTCCCGTACCTTTTGTCGTCCAAACTTTCTGTTGTCCAACTATTCTGCAAGGAGTAAAATGTTAATTAAATCATTTGTTTTTTAACTTTTAACTGTATGCAGCTGCCATTTATATTGTTGAGTTGCCACTTACTCTTTGTATAGTTTTTCACTTGGCCAGTGCCATGCCAATGACCATACATGGCATGAAGTCAAATCAAATCACTTTCTCCCGTACCTTCTGCTGCCCAAACTTTCTATCGTCCAACTATTCTGCACAGAGTAAAATAGTAATTAAATCATTTATTTTTTAACTTTTAATTGTACGCAACTGCCATTTATATTGTTGAGTTGCCACTTACTCTTTGTATAGCTTTTCACTTGGCCAATGCCATGCCAATGACCATACATGGCATGAAGTCAAATCAAATCACTCTCCCGTACCTTCTGTCGTCCAAATGTTCTGCACAAAGTAAAATGTTAATTAAATCATTTATTTTTTAACTTTTAACTGTACGCAACTGCCATTTATATTGTTGAGTTGCCACTTACTCTTTGTATAGTTTTTCACTCGGCTAGTGCCATGCCAATAACCATACATGGCATGAAGTCGAATCAAATCACTTTCTCCTGTACCTTCTGCCGCCCAAACTTTTTGTCGTCCAATTATTCTACACAGAGTAAAATATTTAATTAAATCATTTATTTTTTAACTTTTAGCTGTACGCAGCTGCCATTTATATTGTTGAGTTGCCACTTACTCTTTGTATAGTTTTTCACTCGGCCAGTGCCATGCCAATGACCATACATGGCATGAAGTCAAATCAAATCACTTTCTCCTGTACCTTCTTTCGTCCAAACTTTATGTCATCCAATTGTTCTGCACGGAGTAAAATGTTAATTAAATCATTTGTTTTTTAACTTTAAACTGTACGTAGCTGTCATTTATATTGTTGAGTTGCCACTTACTCTTTGTATAGTTTTTCACTCGGCCAGTAACATGCCAATGCCCATACATGGCATGAAGTTAAATCAAATCACTTTCTCCCATACCTTCTACTGCCCAAACTTTCTGTCGTCCAACTGTTCTGCACGGAGTAAAATATTAATTAAATCATTTATTTTTTAACTTTTAACTGTACACAGCTGCCATTTATATTGTTGAGTTGCCACTTACTCTTTGTATAGTTTTCCACTCGGCCAATGCCATGCCAATGACCATACATGGCATGAAGTCAAATCAAATCACTTTCTCCCATACCTTCTATCGTCCAAACTTTATGTCATTCAACTATTCTGCACGGAGTAAAAAGTTAATTAAATCATTTGTTTTTTAACTTTTAACTGTATGCAGCTGCCATTTATATTGTTGAGTTGCCACTTACTCTTTGTATAGTTTTTCACTCGACCAGTGCCATGCCAATGACCATACATGGCATGAAGTCAAATCAAATCACTTTCTCCCATACATTGAGCCATCCAACTGTTCTGCACGGAGTAAAATGTTAATTAAATCAGATGTCATTTATATTGTTGAGTTGCCACTTACTCTTTGTATAGTTTTTCACTCGGCTAGTGCCATGCCAATGACCATACATGGCATGCAGTCAAATCAAATCACTTTCTCCCATACCTTCTAGCGTCCAAACTTTCTGTCGTCCAACTGTTCTGGACGGAGTAAAATATTAATTAAATCATTTATTTTTTAACTTTTAATTGTACCTAACTACCATTTATATTGTTGAGTTGCCACTTACTCTTTGTATAGTTTTTCACTCGGCCAGTGCCATGCCAATGACCATACATGGCATGAAGTCAAATCAAATCACTTTCTCCCGTATCTTCTGCCATCCAAACTTTCTATCATCCAATTGTTCTGCATGGAGTAAAATATTAATTAAATCATTTGTTTTTTAACTTTTAACTGTACGCAGCTGCCATTTATATTGTTGAGTTGCCACTTACTCTTTGTATAGTTTTTCACTTGGCCAGTGCCATGCTAGTGACCATACATGGCATGCAGTCAAATCAAATCACTTTCTCCCATACCTTCTATCGTCTAACTATTCTACACGGAGTAAAATATTAATTAAATCATTTGTTTTTTAACTTTTAACTGTACGCAGCTACCATTTATATTGTTGAGTTGCCACTTACTCTTTGTATAGTTTTTCACTCGGCCAGTGCCATGCCAATGACCATACATGGCATGAAGTCAAATCAAATCACTTTCTCCCGTACCTTCTACCGCCCAAACATTTTGTCGTCCACCTGTTCTGTATGGAGTAAAATATTAATTAAATCATTTATTTTTTAACTTTTAACTATACGTAGCTGCCATTTATATTGTTGAGTTGCCACTTACTCTTTGTATAGTTTTTCACTCGGCCAGTGTTATGCCAATGACCATACATGGCATGAAGTCAAATCAAATCACTTTCTCTCGTACCTTCTACCATCCAAACTCTCTGTCGTCCAACTATTTTGCACGGAGTAAAATGTTAATTAAATCATTTGTTTATTAACTTTTAACTGTATGCAGCTGCCATTTATATTGTTGAGTTGCCACTTACTCTTTGTATAGTTTTTCACTCAACCAGTGCCATGCCAATGACCATACATGGCATGAAGTCAAATCAAATCACTTTCTCCTGTACCTTGAGCCGTCCAAACTTTCTGTCGTCCAACTGTTCTACACGGAGTAAAATTTTAATTAAATCATTTATTTTTTAACTTTTAACTATACGCAGCTACCATTTATATTGTTGAGTTGCCACTTACTCTTTGTATAGTTTTTCACTCGGCCAGTGCCATGCCAATGACCATACATGGCATGAAGTCAAATCAAATCAATTTTTCCCATACCTTCTACCATCCAACTATTCTGCATGGAGTAAAATATTAATTAAATAATTTGTTTTTTAACTTTTAACTATACACAACTGCCATTTATATTGTTGAGTTGCCACTTACTCTTTGTATAATTTTTCACTCGGCCAGTGCCATGCCAATGACCATACATGGCATGAAGTCAAATCAAATCACTTTCTCTCATACCTTCTGTCTTCCAAACTTTCTGTCGTCCAACTATTCTACACGAAGTAAAATGTTAATTAAATCATTTGTTTTTTAACTTTTAACCGTACACAGCTGCCATTTATATTGTTGAGTTGCTACTTACTCTTTGTATAGTTTTTCACTCGGCCAATGCCATGCCAATGACCATACATGACATGAAGTCAAATCAAATCACTTTCTCCTGTACCTTCTGTTCTCCAACCGTTCTACACGGACTAAAATATTAACTATCTTATATATATTTATATATATAATACGTCGAGAGTAATCCTTCTCGAGGTGCCTATTGCAGCTTGCAATTTAAAGAAAATAGGCACCTCGAGAAGGATTACTCTCGGCGTATTATATATATAAATATATATAAGCTAGTAGCAGTCACAGCACAACATAATAGACATTTACGATTTCTAATGTTTATGTATATGGTAGAAAAATCAAATCAAATCAAATTATTGGGGCAGCAATTAGGTTTAATGTTGTAAAATAAAAAAATAGTATATATAGTTAAAAATTATAAATAAATTATAAGTTATTAAAAAAAATTGAAATTGGGTAAGAGTTAGGGTTAGTAGGACATTTTACGTTATGATTAGGGTTCATGTAAGAGTTACAGTTAGGGTAAAGTTAGTGATAGGGTGAGAGTTAGGGTATGTAGGATATTTTACATTATGAGTTAGGGTTCGACTAAGAGTTATAATTAGGGTTAGGGTTAGGGTTAGGGATAGGGTGAGAGTTAGAGTTAGTATGACATTTTAACTTATGAGTTAGGGTTCGGGTAAGAGTTATAGTTAGGGTTAGGGTTAGGGTTAGGGATAGGGTGAGAGTTAGGGTTAGTAGGACATTTTAGCTTATGAGTTATGGTTTGGGTAAGAGTTACAATTAGGGTTAGGGTTAGGGATAGGGTGAGAGTTAGGGTTAGTAGGATATTTTATGTTATGAGTTAGGGTTCAGTAAGAGTTATAGTTAGGGTTAGGGTTAGGGATACGGTGAGACTTAGGGTTAGTAGGACATTTTAGCTAACATATATTTAGGGTTTGGGTATGATTTATACTAAGGGTTAGGATTAGGGATAGGGTGAGATTTAGGGTTAGTAGAACATTTTACATTATGAGTTAGGGTTCAGATAAGACTTACAATTAGGGTTAGCAGGATATTTTACCTTATGAGTTATGGTTCAAGTAACAGTTATAGTTAGGGTTAGGGTTAGGGATAGGGTGAGAGTTAGGATTAGTAGGATATTTTACCTTATGAGTAAGCATTCAAGAGTTATAGTTAAGGTTAGGGTTAGGGATAGGGTGAGAGTTAGGGTTAGTAGGATATTTTATGTTATGATTAGGGTTGAGGTAAGAGTTACAGTTAGGATTAGGGTTAGGGATAGGGTGAGAGTTAGGGTTAGTAGGATATTTTACATTATGAGTTAGGGTTCAAGTAAGAATTATAGTTAGGGTTAGGGTTAGGGATAGGGTGAGAGTTAGGGTTAGCAGGATATTTTAGCTTATGAGTTATGGTTTAGGTAAGAGTTACAATTAGGGTTAGGGTTAGGGATAGGGTGAGAGTTCAGGTTAGTAGGACATTTTAGCTTATGAGTTAGGGTTCAGGTAAGAGTTACTGTTAAGGTTAGGGTAAGGGATAGGGTGAGAGTTAGGGTTAGTAGGATATTTTATGTTATGAGTTAGGGTTTGAGTAAGAGTTAGGGTTAGGGTTAGGTTTAGGGATAAGGTGAGAGTTAGGGTTAGTAGTACATTTTAGCTTAAATATAATTAGGGTTTGGGTAAGAGTTACACTAAGGGTTAGGGCTAGGGTGAGATTTAGGGTTAGTAAGATATTTTACATTATGAGTTAAGAATCGAGTAAGACTTATAGTTAGGGTTAGGGATAGGGATAGGGTGAGAGTTAGGGTTAGTAGGATATTTTACCTTATGAGTTAGGATTCGAGTAAGAGTTACAGTTAGGGTTAGGGATAGGGTGAGAGTTAGGGTTAGAAGGATATTTTACCTTATGAGTTAGGGTTTGAGTAAGAGTTACAGTTAAGGTTAGGGTTAGGGTTAGGGAGAGGGTGAGAGTTAGGGTTAGTAGGAAATTTTACCTTATGAGTTAGGGTTCAGGTAAGAGTTACAATTAGGGTTAGGGTTAGGGATAGGGTGAGATTAAGGATGTGGTTAGGGATATGATGTTAGGATTAGTATCATATTTAGTGTAACATTAAGGTTTAAGATTAGGGTATGGGGTTAGGGTTACTAATACAGTGAGGCTTAATCGTGGGTTAATGATGGAATGCAGAGTGTTGAGTTTGGATTAGTATTAGGGTTAAAAGATTGGTTAAGGTTAGTATGACAAATAGGACCAGTTTAAGGTTATGCACAAAGTTATGATGTATGGTTTATAGTCATAGTTAAATCATATGTAGTTTTGGGTATAGGGTTAGTATTAGGGTTTTTGTGAGAGTAAGATTATGGGTGTAGTTAGCGATCGGATATAGGTTTTAGAGTTAGGATTAAATTATCATACTTGGTAATACATTTTTGGATGTTGTTTACAGTTTAACATGATAATTATCGTTAGTATCTTATTTAATGTTAGCATTTAACGTATTGTAAATGGTAGGGACATGGTAATAACTAACTTGAATGATTACCATTTATAAGTAATTATAATGTTAACGATAACATATTAGAGTTAGGATTAGGGTTACGATTAGGGATAAGATTCTATGTTTACAGTTAGGATTAGTATCATATTAAGGGTTACTATAAGCGTCATGTTTACCATTTTACTTATGGTAATCGAGAGGGTTATGGTTATAATTAGGTTTTAATTTTAACCTTAGGAGTACTATTAATTTTAGGCTTGCACCTCTCACATTAAAGGTAAAGATTAGGGTAAGGGGTTAGGGTTAGCATTACAATTAGTAATATGGTCATGATTACTAATAGTTATGGTTACATTTAGGCTATTGTACATGTAGGGTTAGGGTTAGGATAAATTTAAGGTTGTTTGTAGTGTTAGGATGTACGATTTATAGTTAGGGTTAAATCATATGTAGTGTTAGGTATATGATTAGTATTAGGGTTTGTACAAGAGTAAGATTATGGACATAGTTAGCGATAGGATATAGGTTTTAGAGTTAGGATCAAAGTATCATAATTGGGAATACATTTTTTGATGTTGTTTATAGTTTAACATGATAATTATCATTAGTATCACATATAACGTTACCATTTAAGGAAGGGTCAATGGTAGGGACATGGTAACAAGTAACTTGAATGGTTAGCATATTACTGTAACTATAATGATAATGATAATATATTAGAGTTAGGGTTAAGGTTACGATAATTATTGTTGTTAATTTAACGTTGTGCTATGGGTTAAGATATAGTTTTATTTAAATAGTTTTCATTTAATATTTACTTTTAATAGTTAAAGGTTTTGGTATAGTTGTTTAACATTGATTAGGATTAGGTTAGAAGTAGGAATGAATAAGATATCCTCTATAATTAATTCCTCACATTTATTCGGCACATCCATTGAATGAATAAATATTAGAAATACAGAGTTCAACAAAACATGTTGCAAAATGTTGCAAGTATAGGGGTAATCATGATGGGAATAGCCAAAACTATTTATTTATTATTTTATTCATGAAACTTATATAGATAAAAAGGGAAATAGAAGTCCCAATACAACTATTCAGATAATTAAGAAGGTTGAAAGCCAAGATTAGAATGATCTAAATCAATAACATTTCTCCATAATGATGCAAGTACATCACATATTCTTCAATGATAAAGGTTGTATTGCGACCCTTATTTGTACAATGATCATGATAGACTTCTTTCATCATTGATGGAAATGCATCCACTTTTGCCGATGTCTCGCGCAAAACTTTTGCAACATCTTCCATTTGCATTATATCCAGTTCGTCAACATAGTCAACTGCTAACGCTGCGTGCTCCATAGCTTTGATTATAGTTGCGCATGAGTCTACAATGATTCGTGTACACTTGTCAAATTCAGTCTCAAAGACATCATTCGAGGCCACCGAAGTAGAGGGGCTTGTAACCATGATGTTCGACTCTCTGTCAGAGGTATCCATAGGTGGAATGGTATCCTGCAAAGTTTTAAACAAACATCAGTATATAGAATTAATTAGAATAACCATTTTGCATTGCCATTTTAAAATTTAAATTCCATAATATGTTTTTTCTTTTTTAGATTCAATCTTGTTTTTAGATTCAAATAAGTTATGGTATTTTATTTCTTCCCATTTCATTTTCCAAGATACACATTTCAAATAAAAAATAGAATGTATTTGATTGTGAATCGTGATAGGCTAACTTTTTTTCTTTTTTAGATTCAATTTTGTTTTTAAAAGTTTCTAATATTTCAACTTTTGGGGATGTAATGTTCTTTTTTAATTAATTTTTAAATTATAAGTTTAAACTATGTAAATATTTCAACATTTACAAAAATTTCAAGTAAAATAAAATAAAGGATGCTTGTATAACATACCTGCACACACAATCTAGTCCTCTGTACGATGTTGAAGTCCAACTCTCCTGCAAACTACCGTGCAATCTAAAAAAATACAATAAGACAATTAAAGCAATCATGATTCAGCTCTAATCAATGTTCTATAATGATTTTGATCAATGCCAAATCAATGTTATCATTTGAATACTTGAAATTTCCTATATTTATTATCCCTACTTTTTTAATAGCCGTCCCTACTCGAACCAAAAAAAAAAAACTCTCGAATGAGCACACAACTAAATGAAGTAGAAGTCCTAATTATATATAAACTTGAACTTTTTATATAGTAATATATAAATATATGAAAAATAAAAATAAAACAAATAATAAATATATAAAAAAAAAATCTTACATAAATAAAAGACATTTCAAAATGAATATTTTTGCTTATCTACACTAATTTAATACTCTCTCAATTAACAAATATAATCTAGTATAATCAACATCATCCCATATATATATACCAATTTAATATACAGTCAAAGTCATCTCAGATACACACACACACACACACACACACACACACACACACACACACACACACTTTATTATATTGTTCTCCTATATATTACTTTATTATTATTTTTCCTACAATTTTTCCCTAATAAATCGACTCTCCATAATCAAATAATTTAGAATAATATAGAAAGATATGCATCCGATTTAGTGTAATAATTTATTTATTTTTAGTTTATTTAAAGCAAGTTCTAAGAATGAACTCCATTTTTCCGTATCTTATCTTTTGATATAAACTTTAAATTCCATAATATATTTTTCTAATGGCCGCTATCCAGGAGCCTTCGTGGATTAAAAATTAACTGTAATGTAATATTAACATAATAGTAAATAATAATAAAACAGTGTGCCCCACCTCGATATCTATGTATGTTACCAAACCAATGAAGTGAGAGGCACTGTACCTGTAGGTATGCGAGATAAACGATCATTATCATTATCATATGCATGTGCTCCTTAAATGATCGAAATTCTCGTAAAAGAGAGGGAGAGCAGTAATAGACATAAACAATATTTCTTTTCATTAAAATAATTCATTGTATCTCATTATATTCTTTTGAGAGAGCTTCAACTATTGCCAAATGCAACAACATTACTTTCTACTGCTGCTACTATAGACCACACGGCTGCAAACAACATTAATATTTGTGCAATCGGATTTCAATTGTAAGCATAAACTTAAAACCTCTCAATCATAAGCTTATAAGCATTGCTAAAACAACTAAAAAAAAATACAAATATCTTAAATACAGAGAGGGGATGATTGTTACCTGCCAAATGCATAAGTATTCGAGCCTGTCGTCACAGAATGAAATAAAAATATGAATTGTATATAGTGATCAATATATAAGAGGAGATGTAACCGAAGATATGACTTCTCATATTCTCCAAATTAAATTTTTTTTTTATAAAACTCAAATTTTTAAATATCTGCAAACGTTACATAGCAGTTATATAATTTTTAAATTGAATAAAATTCTTATTGGGGCATGGGGTCACCACATCCCCGCCCCCTGGCTGTACTACCACCAGCGGCAACAGACAACTTGCCAACGCTGCCGTGGAGTAACGCTTACTCCACGACAGCGTTGGCAAGCTATCTGCTACTGCCGATGGTAGTACAACCGCCACTGCCGACAGGGGACGGGGATGTGGTGGCCCCATGCCCCAATAAGAATTTGATAAAAAAATTTTAATTAATTTTCAAAAAAAAATTTAAAACGCCCATTCGGAAGGCGGGGCCGTGTGCCTTAATAATTGTTTTTTTAATTTTTTTAATTTTTTTTTAAAATTAAAATAATTTTTTTTAAAAAAATAATAAAGTATTTTTTAATTAATTAATTTTTCTATTTTAAAAATTAGTAAACTATTTTTAATTAATTAATTAATTAATTTTTCTATATTATTTTTCTATATTATGGCATATTGAATCTATTTCTATATTATTAACTATATTTTGGGCCACCTATATTTTCGGTGAGCTATATTTTTGGGCACCTATATTTTTGGCCAACTATTATTTTTGGCCACCTATTATTTCGGCCAGCTAATTTTTTATTTAGTTATTTAACTATATTTTGGACCACCTATATTTTCGGTGAGCTATATTTTCGGCCAACTATTATTTTTGGCCACCTATTATTTCGGCCAGCTAATTTTTTATTTAGTTATTTAGAATAATAGTTTTTATTTACAAGGAATCTATTATGGCATATTCCTGTGTTGGTATTCCCATTCATGCTCCCATTGTATAGCTACGCCTCTCGGCATAATTAAATCATTTTTAAAAAAAATTTAACTGTATGCAACTGCCATTTATATTGTTGAGTTGCCACTTACTCTTTGTATAGTTTTTCACTTGGCAAGTGCCATGCCAATGACCATACATGGCATGAAGTCAAATCAAATCACTTTCTCTCATACCTTCTGTCGTCCAAACTTTCTACCATCCAACTCTTTTGCACGGAGTAAAATGTTAATTAAATCATTTGTTTTTAAACTTTTAACTGCACACAACTGCCATTTATATTGTTGAGTTGCCACTTACTTTTTGTATAGTTTTTCACTTGGCCAATGATCATACATGACATGAAGTCAAATCGAATCACTTTCTCTCGTACCTTCTACTGTCCAAACTTTTTGTCGTCCAACTATTATGCATGAAGTAAAATGTTAATTAAATCATTTATTTTTTAACTTTTAACTATACGCAGCTACCATTTATATTGTTGAGTTGACACTTACTCTTTGTATAGTTTTTCACTCGGCCAGTGCCATGCCAATGACATACATGGCATGAAGTCAAATCAAATCGCTTTCTCCCATACCTTTTGCCGTCCAACTGCTCTGCGTGGAGTAAAATGTTAATTAAATCATTTGTTTTTTAACTTTTAATTGTACGCAGCTGCCATTTATATTGTTGAGTTGCCACTTACTCTTTGTATAGTTTTTCACTCGGCCAGTGCCATGCCAATGACCATACATGGCATGAGGTCAAATCAAATCACTTTCTCCCATACCTTCTGTCGTCCAACTATTCTACACAAAGTAAAATGTTAATTAAATCATTTGTTTTTTAACTTTTAATTGTACGCACCTACCATTTATATTGTTGAGTTGCCACTTACTCTTTGTATAGCTTTTCACTTGACCAGTGTCGTGCCAATGACCATACATGGCATGAAGTCAAATCAAATCACTTTCTCCAGTACCTTCTGTCGTCCAACTATTCTGCATGAAGTAAAATGTTAATTAAATCATTTGTTTTTTAACTTTTAACTGTACACAGCTGCATTTATATTGTTGAGTTGCCACTTACTCTTTGTATAGTTTTTCACTTGGCCAGTGCCATGTCAATGACTATACATGGCATGAAGTCAAATCAAATCACTTTCTCCCATACCTTCTGTCGTCCAAACTTTCTCCCATCCAACTGTTCTGCATGGAGTAAAATGTTAATTAATTTTATTTTTTTAAACTTTTAACTGTACACAACTACCATTTATATTGTTGAGTTGCCACTTACTCTTTGTATAGTTTTTCACTCAGCCAGTGCCATGCCAATGACCATACATGGCATGAAGTCAAATCAAATCACTTTCTCCCGTACCTTCTATCGTCCAAACTTTATGCCATCCAATTGTTCTGCACAGAGTAAAATGTTAATTAAATCATTTGTTTTTTTAACTTTTAACTATATGCAACTGCCATTTATATTGTTGAGTTGCCACTTACTCTTTGTATAGTTTTTTCACTTGACCAGTCCCATGCCAATGACCATACATGGCATGAAGTCAAATCAAATCACTTTATCCCGTGCCTTCTTTCGTTCAACTATTTTGCACAGGGTAAAATGTTAATTAAATCATTTGTTTTTTAACTTTTAACTGTACGCAACTGCCATTTATATTGTTGAGTTGCCACTTACTCTTTGTATAGTTTTTCACTCAGCCAGTGCCATGCCAATGACCATACATGGCATGAAGTCAAATCAAATCACTTTCTCCCATACCTTCTATTGTCCAAACTTTCTATCGTCCAACTGTTCTGCACAGAGTAAAATGTTAATTAAATCATTTTTTTTTTAACCTTTAACTGTACATAGCTGCCATTTATATTGTTGAGTTGCCACTTACTCTCTGTATAGTTTTTACAAACTTTGAAAAAAAAATTGTGTTTCCCCTTATTTACTATAAATATTTCATTAACATAATTTTAATTATTAAATTTATTTTTATTAAGTAAGATATTTTGTTTATGTTAGAAATATTATATGTGTAATATTTATTTATGTATTTTAAGTAAAAATCTATATTTATTATTTATATTTCTTATTTAATAATAGTAAATTTATTAAAATATGTACTCAAGTAATATTAATTTCAATAAATTTAATTTATTATTATAAAATATTTTTAATATAACATTAAAAACTAAAAATTATTTTTATCTAATATTATAATTTATTTATGGTAGATATATTATATATTTAAGTCTTATAGATTGTAACTTTGATAGGAGTTCTAAATACTATAGTTATGTGTTTAATATTCTTATCTAATAATAAATTGAATTTATTGAAATTAATCTATTAATATGTAAATATTATATTATATGTATTCCATAATCCATCATCACTAGAAAATTATATTTAATTATATCTATGAAATTTTTTAATTTATTAGATACCATTTCAAATTTAAATCATCTTTTAATAATTGAAATACTAATTAATATGTAAATATCAACATTTTAAATATGATTAGTAAGTATATCTCTAAGTTAAATATTATTTTATTATTAAATTATTATAAATGAAATAATTAATTCAACCTAATTCAATTAAATATATGTCTATTCAAAAAGACTTTTGTAAATTTTTAATATATTCTTAATTTATCAAACAATTAAATGTCAATTATTAAATTTATGTCTATTTAATTACATCCTTAGAAATAAATAATATATATACCCTCACTTTTTTTTTTCTATAAGAATTAAAACTTAATTATAATTATCAAACTAAATAATTGATCAAACTTAATTATATCTTTGATATTCTTAAATTTATTAGATATATTTTTTATATAAATTATTTTTAAATATCATTTAAAATTATTACTTTTATATAAATATCATTTTTAATATCTACATTAATTTAAATATATTTAATCTATATACTTTAGAATCAGATATACTAATATCAATAAAATTCTAATCATATAGAAAATTATATTTATAATTATGTTAACTTGTATATTTATATATATGATAAAAAGTATAAATATAAATTATATTTATAATTAAATTGAATTAATATTTTACAATATAGTATAAAGTTATATATTTAGATCAATATATATCATTTATAGAAATAATAATATATTAAAATATATTATGAAATTACAATTACCATACTTTTTAAATTTAATATATATAATTTAATGGTATTTAATAGGTTGCTTAAGAATATTAAACACATAACTATAGTCTTTGAAACTTATCCAAGTTACAATTATAAGTCTTAAACATATAATATATCTACCATAAATAAATTATAATACTAGCTTAAAAAAATTAGTTTTTAATGTTATATTAAAAATATCTTATAATAATAAATTAAATTTATTAAAATTAATATATAATATGTAATATTACTTGAATACACATTTTAATAAATTTACTATTATTAAATAATAAATATAGATTTTTACATAAAATACATAAATAAATATTACACATATAATATCTCTAACATAAACATAATACTTATTAAAAATGTTAATGAAATATTTACTAGTAAATAAGGGGAAACACTTCGGTTTTTTTTCAAAGTTTGTAAAAACTATAGAAAGAATAAGTGGCAACTCAACAATATAACATTTTATTCCGTGCAAAATAGTTGGACAACAGAAAGTTTGGACGGTAGAAGGTAGGGAGAAAGTGATTTGATTTGACTTCATGCCATGTATGGTTATTGGCATGGCACTGGTGGAGTGCAAATTTTCGGCCAGTTAGCCAATGCCGGTGTAGTTTAGGTAGATGTTACTATTTTTTTAAAAAAATTTATAAAGTATATTATGATAATACGAGTAAATATGTATTTAAATTACAAATAGTTTTTCATTAAAGAGTCACACACTTGACGTATATGTTCGAAGGTCACTTAAGTATTAAACATGGTCCATCAAAATCATCTAAGTGTTGAGTGGGGACATGGTGATAATCTGAATGGGTGGATACTTTAATTTTTGTTTTTATATAGTATATTATGACAATATTAGTAAACATATATCTAAATCATAAGTTGAAATCTCATTAAAGAGATACAAAGATGGAGTATATGTCTCAAGGTTATCTAAGTATCAAACATGACCCATCAAAATCACCTAAGAATTGAGTGAGGACACTAGTGATAATCTAAATAGTTGGATACTTTTATTTTTATTTTTATATAGTATATTAAAACAATATGAGTGAATATACATCTAAGTCAAAATTTGGTTCTCATTTAGGAGTCACCAAGTTGGAGTATGTGTCCCAAGGTCATCTAAATATTGAACATGGCCCATCAAAGTCACCTAAATATTGAGTGGGAACAATGGTGATAATCTAAATAGTTTGATAAATGTTAGTAATTTTTTTTTTTTGTACAACAATATGAGTAAATATATCAATCTTAATCAAAAGGTGCTTCTCATTAAGAAGTCAAAAAATTGGAGTATATGTCCCAACCTCATCAAGTGTCAAACATGCTGTTGGAATTAGGAGAGATAGGGTACTGAGAGGGGAGGGGTGAATCAGTGCCCTCAAAATTTTTTACTTGTAAACCTTTCAGATCTATGACAGTAAACAATAATAACCTTGCAAAATAACTTGTATCTAATTGCATGTGTCATTCATCCATTTGACTTGTAAAGTAAACAACATGAAATCAATATCAATCACATAACACAAGTATTTTGGTAATGCAAAAACCCTTGTTAGAAGGTAAAAACTGTGGTGGGGATGACACCCACAAATTCTTTACTATTGCAGATAGAAAAGGTTTGCCTATTAGGGCTACAAGTTTTGATCACTTTTGGTGATCTTACCCTATTAGGAGTAACATATCAGATCAGCTAGATCTACCTAGTTATAGGATTTTAACAACATTAATGAAGTGTGCACTCAGTTAAGAAATTTACATAAGACTGTCAAGTCTACTCTATTAAGAGATTTATCCAAAAACTCTATTACAATTGTTAGAAAGCAATAGGCAATTATCTGCTAATTGACAACTTAATTGTCTAATATAGATCAATAAGTATTGAATATATTTCACTTTTACTGTGATGAATCTCTACTCTGAATTGCTTGGTTAGCCTATTCTGATTTCGCTTAATCTGATCTCCTCTGTATTCTGTTCTGCTCTGTCAACTAATAGTCTTGAAGTTAGGCAAGTGCTTCAAGTGCTCCTTAGTTCATACATAAGTTCACATCACAAATGATGCAAACATACATTTATATAGCATACCTTTATGCCGCTTAAACAAAATTAGGTTACAAATCTTAGACAAAAACCCTAAGATCTACGGTGTACAAAAATGACCTAGATCAAAATATTACATAAGATATACATTGCATTTAATGAATATCTTGACAATAAATATCCCTCAATCTTGGTAAAATGTTTTCTGATCTATTGTAACCATTTGCATAGAAGAATGTGTCATTCCTGATTACTATGTCATTTTCCTGTGATCATCGGTAAACACTGTATAAACTGCTCGGTGTATACTAGTGCTCGGTGTTTACTAACGCTCGGTGTCTGTGTCTGCTGATGCTCGGTAAACTGTCTGATGCTCGGTGTTTAAGCTTAACTGACTAGTCTGTTTTGCTTCTAGTTACCGACTAGCTTATTATAAGTAATTGAATGATATCTTTGATAACCTTTGATACTAATGACAACCTTTAATGCTTAATAGAGATAACACATGCCCCATCAAAGTCACCCGAGTGTTGAGTGGGGACAATGGTGATAATTTTGTTGGTGTAAAATTAAATATTTTTAGTTACACTTTACTTAAGTTTACTTACGATAATGCATTACATAGTAGTTTGCATTGTAGACACTTGTGAGTTTTCATCTTATTTTAGCACATGGTGTAGGAGAATTCCACTTTAGGTAGTGATAGTTGTTATTTCATTTCACTTTATGTGTGAGATCCACCTTTAGCGCTCTTATCACATTATCGTCATTTCATTGTTGCACACGTTTGCACATACTTCATTGTACACTGGAGGATGATCAGCTTTTGGTGGAAATGTGATTACACCTTGTGTGATTGATAGGTTATCTCTTGTATCACTCCTAGTTATCATGCATTTCCTTTATATTCAAGCACATCTACTTTGTATCTATCAATTGTATCTATTATTATTTAATCATTATTTAATCAATCATTTGATCATATCATTTTACCTATCTCTCTTGTGTATCAATTTAGCTTCTACATCTTGGCATTTTCATTCTTTGCCTTAGGAAAATTATTATATATAGTATGAGAGCCATAGGAGTGTCATTGTATAGCTTATTTGGAGAGAATTTTGTTGCAAGTCAAAATTGGAGCTTGCTGGTGCAAATTAAAGGTTAGAATCACATTGAGAAAGTCAAAAAACCCTTAAATCAACTTTTGTTTCATCCAAATCGGACATATGAGGCCAAAACTAGAGCCATTTGAATTTTGGAGGTGCGGCGACAATGACTCAAAAAAAATAATTATAGAGGTGATTTTCACACAGCGATATCTCAGTCATCCTGACTCTTTTTTTAATCATTTTTTTTAGGGGGTAGAATTTCATAATCTACACAATGATGTGGGTTGTTTTTCGTTTCTATTTCTGAGTTTTTTATTTAAATCACAAATCCTTATTTTTGCAACTTCAGAGGCTTCGTCGGACTCATATGGACACATTTTCAAGTCCCATTTTTTTTAAAGTGCATGATTTTTTGTCTACTTTTTAGATCTGGTATCAACTTGGAGAGATTTTGAATGGACATAGTACTTTCAACATTTGTTCTATTTTGACCTATATTTGACACTTGTAATTTGTTGGATCCTTGAGTGGTCTTGTGTCTTATAATTTTGAGTTTAATATATCCTTATTTCTATAGTTGGAATCATTGAGATTAGAAGTCCACTTTGGTCCATTTTGGCAAGTGGCAATTGTACACACACTAAATATAAAGTGCCAAAATCATCTTTTTTTTTCTTTTTTCTTTTTTTTGGGGGGGGGGGGGAATTTTGACGCAGGGCAAGGATAGAGGATCCAATGATGGATAGTCCAAACCTACACTACTGATTATAACAAAAACAAGCATAACGGAATATAACAAGATAATGTTTCAAAATAGAATTTCTATTAACATGACCAGCTATAAGGCCTTCTGGGTTTCAGCCTATTACAATGAAATTACAAAGTATTAGCAAGATCTCGCAAGATCCAAGGAACCACCAACTAGTTTAGATCTACAACAGGAAGCCTCTGATAGGAACAACCAAGACAAAGTCTAAACTTGTGCTCTCAAGCCACCAAGCAACCTCTTGTTGTCCTAAGCCCTCAAGCCACTAGTTTTGCTACAAACTCCCAGATTCACAAATCTGCTTATACTCTACTCTTCCATCATATCCCTACACACTCTATATCTTTCTTGATGATCATAATGATACTCTACATCAACCCAAACTCTCAATATATAGCCAACTAAGCCACAAGTCGGCCAGTCAGGCATTTAATTACAATATAGGTCCAATCTGGAAGATTAAACTAAAACTAATGCAAGAATGATCAAAACTTAATGCGCCTTTACATATAGGTCCACACATGATCCAAGAACATTTCCTTAACCACGTAAGGCCCCATTTTATCACACGAAACCGTGCAAGAAGAAACACTCTACATTTCATGTGTAAACTGGCAGAAAATAGGTACCTGAGCAAAATGGTCATAACTTTTTACTCATAATGAATTAGGACTTGCGCTCTTAGGAGATGATATTAATTTAGGTCCTCTTAAAGGCCCTAAGATCTCAAAGTCTGATTCATTAAGGATCAACAGATACATGATGCACAATCAGCACCAAAAAGAAGGAAAATATTATTCCGACGGCAAGGAAAATAGCACCAACTTTGAAATTGTCCATCCAATATCTCCCAAACCATGCCACCTCAAGAGATGCGTTCTTATAAAAATCCTCCACAAACATCAAGGGACAAAACCCTAACATCACACATGTCAGATATCTCCATAAATCATCGCAAAATAGAAACTCAGAAAGCTGCCCAAAACAAAGTATTGTATCCCTCTGACAGGGAATTCCTCCTAGACTAAGAAAGATCTTCAAGAACCCAAAATGCTCCTGCATCAGACTACCTAGGTAAATAGAAATTATGTCCCATACTTTAATCTCCAGAGAATTACCTGCAATCAACTTCATCTTCACCAAAGGCTTCCAATCCATCTAGGACAAAAGAACAAATTGGAAAATCAACCATCTATGCTTCATCCATTCAAACATTAGGATCATATGAATCTCAACAATCCAATCAGCATACCACTGATCACCACAACCTATCTCAGCAACAAGAGTATCCAACTCCCCAACAAGTGGATCCAAAGTCATATCCATATCAATATGAAATCCCTTATCATCAGCATCCCATCTCTGCAAGTCATCACAAGACTCATTATTGTCAACCAACAATTCAAGTCCACAACCAGCAAATAAGATCTCCACCATAACATCAAATAAAATAAAGTTCGCAACACCAAAATCAAAGTGTCTTCTTCTCTGAATAATCCTCTTAATCGACCAAACAAATTTCTTCCAACAACACTTCATCATCTCTTCAATCCTCAGATTGAATCTAGGCCAAAGCTGACCCAACTTATCCATCAAGTTCCTTTCAAAGTGCACCTGCCTATGCTCGGCGATCTGATTGCAAGATTCTAGTTGCCTCCCCACACTTAGTGATCTACTATCCATATTCACAACCTGCCTCAATTCGGTGATCTGTTCACTCAAGGAAATCTTCATCTCTCACATGAAATATGCTCTCCTCAAAGGCATCTTGAATCCAAGGTCCTAGTGCAAACTGCCTCACCTTCGACACTCTGTCCACACACTCAAGATCTTCAAGCTCTGATACCACTTGACGCAGGCTAGGGATAGAGGATCCAATGATGGATAGTCCAAACCTACACTGCTGATTATAACAACAACAAGCACAATGGAATATAATAAGATAATGTTTCAAAAAAAAAATTTCATTAACATGCCCGACTGTAAGGCCTTCTGGGTTTCAGCCTATTACAATGAAATTAAAAAGTATCAGCAAGATCTCGCAAGATCCAAGGAACCACCAACTAGTTCAGATCTGCAACAGGCAGCCTCTGATAGGAACAACCAAGACAAAGTCTAAACTTGTGCTCACAAGCCACCAAGCAACCTCTTATTGTCCTAAGCCCTCAAGCCACTAGTTCTGCTACAAACTCCCAGATTCACAAATCTTCTTATACTCTACTCTTCCATCATATCCCTACACACTCTACATCTTTCTTGATGATCATAATGATACTCTACATCAACCCAAACTCTCAATATATAGCTAGCTAAGCCACAAGTCGGCCAGTCAAGCATTTAATTACAATATAAGTCCAATCTGGAAGATTAAACCAAAACTAATGCAAGAATGATCAAAACTTAATGCACCTTTAAATTTAGGTCCACACATGATCCAAGAACATTTCCTTAACCATGCAAGGCCCCATTTCATCACACAGAACCGTGCAAGAAGAAACACTCCACGTTTCACCTGTAAACTGGCAAAAAATAGGTACCCAAGAAAAATGGTCATAGCTTTTTACTGATTATGAATTAGGACTTCTTCTCTTAGGATATGATAGCACTTTAGGTCCTCTTAAAGTTCCTAAGAGCACAAAGGTTTATTCATTAAGGATCAACAGCTACATGATGCGCATTCAGCACCAAAAAGAAGGAAAATACTATTTCGACAACAAGGAAAATAGCTCCAACTTTGAAACTGTCCATCCAATATCTCCCAAACCATGCCACCTCAAGAGATGCGTTCTTAGGTGTAGCCTCCAAAAAAATCAAGGGATAAACCCCTAACATCACACATGCTAGAGATCTCCAGAGATCATCACAACACAAAAACTCAAAAAGCTACCCAAAACAAAGTATTGTATCCCTCTGACAGGGAATTCCTCCTAGAATAAGAAAGATCTTCAAGAACCCAAAATACTCCTACATCATATTTGCTTCATTGCATTTTGGGGAGTGCATTGATTTTCTAATCTCATTGTTTCATGTGAGAAGTGCACGATGGATGGTTTAATTACTTTGAAAAAAGGGAAATACAAGCAATGGAGTGATTTAGTTCTCTCTCATCTTAGTGAGCATTATCTATTGTCCTATTTGTATGATCATAGATCTACTGGTCCTCCTTATGATCTGAAATCTTGGACAAAAGTTCTTAATGTTAACTATTGGAATATGAATATGGATTTTATGGATTCCCTTAATGGAGATGAAGATAATACAAAGACTATTCTTGATCTTTGGGTCTTTCTTTGGTAAATTTATGGGGATCCACATATTCCTCCACCCCCAAAAGATATAGAACCTCTAGTTGTAGCTTCTACTCCTATTGAGATTGCTTCTACTATTGTTCTTGGTGATGTTTATCTTCATATAACCACATGTTCTTGTAATTCAATGCAGCAATATATTCCTTGTCTTCCAGTTTCATTTCCTTTGGATGACTACTTGATAGACATTGCAGGAAATCCTACATTGAGGATTTGAGATATATCATTGATGAGATTCATCTTATCTTTGAGGAGGTTTATATACTTCTTCAGTTATTGTGAGGGAACACTTTGATCCTCATCTTCATTCTCCACTTGATCATTCTTTTGAGGTTGACATGATTGTGGATCCTTTGATACAACATTTGGAGGAGGTATCTTTCTCTTCAGAGAAGACATTTGAGTCTTTGGAGATTGGCATTCATGAGTCTTAAACTTCACTTGATATATCACATTGCATGGATCAAGTTGATCATACTCATGTGTTGGAGATTCCTATTTAGTTTCTTGAGATATCATACATTTTGAGGATTCTTCCTAGAGATTGGGAAGGATTTATCGATACAGCTATGGCATTATTTCTTTCTAAAGGGAGGAACATTATTTAGTTTTCTTGGTGCATTTTCTACATTGATCCAAGATCATCTACCATGTGTGTTCATTCTACATTGGAGGGGGGGGGGGATTCTTTTCTTTTCTTCTTACATCTCTTGAGGAGACATCCTAGTATTTGGAGTTTGATCCAAATTATTACATGGATAGTTACCATTGGTTCCTTGCTTGTTGCATTCTATTAGATATGTTCCCGATTGGTTTGTGGCATCTTCATCAACCAAGGACATGGTGACACATGAGAATACCTCAGAGACATCATACTTCATTTGGATTCCCCTCCCTTCTTCCATAATGGGAAGCCTTATTTCATTTGTACTTGGTATATCTTCTTCCTAAGGGGAGAAATGTTGTTTGTAGGCATTGGACTATGTTTTTCCTTCAAAGCACTCACCATTCTTGGAGGAGATTATTAATTATGGGGGGATATCATGTCTCCTTGTTTCCTTCCAACCCCCATACTTTAATGTATATGCATGATGTATGTCATAATGGGAGGCTATTGATTACTCCATCCATCCATGCATATTTATATCCAGGCCCATCTACTTTTTATCAATCAATTGCATCTATTATTATTTGATCACTATTTAATCAATCATTGGATCATATCTTTTTATCTATCTCTCTTGTGCTATCAATTGAGCTTCTAGATCTTGGCATTTTCATTCTTTTCCTTAGGAAAATTCTTACAAACCTAAATAGTTGGATAGATGTCACTATTTTTTGTTTTACATGGTATATTACAATAATACGAGTAACCATACAAGGTCTTAAAATCACAAGTCATCTATCTTCTTATTAAGAATTCACAAAGTTGAGGGTATTTATTTTTCAAGATCATGTAACTCTTGAATATGGCCTATCAAATTCACCAAAGTGTTGAACATAATACAAATTCACTTTGGTAGTATTCAACCTTATGGATAATTTTTTCCTTATCACATATCATCATTCTTATCAGTTGTGCTCAACCAACCTAGCTAGAAGCATTTGTTACATTAAATACAAAATTAATGCTCAAAAAATAAAATGATTTATGTGATAAAGTAAAGTATAATGTAATTATAGAATAAGTATAAAAATTAAAAGAATGCATATATATCATTATTTTTCATGCTTTATATGTTTAGCTATATTTTGTTATATGGATTTTTTTAAAATGATAATTTTAATGGTTGGTAATTGGTTGCTCTACAACTTCCCACACAAGAAAATTTAAATCGGGAGAGGGTCTCTCCCCTCCACATGGTGACCCTTCTCCTAATGTAATTATCGTGTCTAGAGGGAGGGGGTGCTTATATGAATTCAATAGTTTTAGAAATTTTGGGGGATTCCAAGGAAACCTCAGTTCAAGTTAGAACAACATGGAATCCTCAAATGCTAAGAATGCACGTGGTTCTGTAGAAACCCAAGTTCAAATTGGGACCAACATGGATCATGTAATCTACTTTCCAATTAGATCAATAACTAGGCTATAAGACTCAACTCATATCTATTGGACATCAATTCTAAGTAGCTATCTTTCTTATGGTGATGGAGAATTTACTTGTCAACCATGAATGTGTACTTGAAATGGGTTTGCCTTGTATGTGTACTAAGTCCTAGCCAAAGCCATACTATCCTACAACTTAAGGGAAATTGCATGAAATGAAATAAATCAAATGCTCAACAGAATATACTATTGGAATTGAAATCAAATAACAAACAACAATACTGTTTAGAACAAACAGACAGGAAATTACTCTATCTTCCTTGGTTGTAGGAATAGTCATAGGGAACCGTCTCCAGTTGCTGTAGAATAGACAAATGCTAAAACAAAAACTATGAATTGAAAGAAAATTAACTACTAAATTGAAATAGAGAAATCCTCACCAAGTGGGCCCCCTTGGATGAGTATTTCCAAAACTATCAAAGAAGCTTATAAACTCAAAACATAACATCATTTTATTCATCAAATAATGTTTTCTTACATAAGTTGAAACTTAAACTATTCTTTATATGATTAAAATTGGAAAACTACAACATAATGTTCTTCTCTCTAACTAACCTTTTGAAAATGCATTAAAAATTATTTAAAGAGAACTACTAACTAACTCTAACAACTAACTAGTCCATTCCCAAGAGATAGGCAGACATACATTATTACACTGCAAGAAAGAAGGAAGACTATGCAACAAAGGAGGAACAATTAGTTGTTCAATTGTAGAGAAGATATAGCATGACATCTTCTTTCTAGATTTACTCCTTTTTAGGGATGATCATTAAATCTCCATAACTTTCTCTAGACAAGCTATTATCAATTAAATATTGACTTCTTCAATTGTCGGCTATTACTTAACCATATTGGCTTGGTCCTTGGCTACATGCATGGAATGAATGTATTTGAGCATAGACTTGACTATTTTTGGTTCTTAATTGCTCCTACATCATATCATTAGTATGCACGAAGAATCATAATGCATATATTCATTTATTGTTAGAATAACATTTATCAAAACATAAGTAAGATTAATATAGATAGATTGCATAGTTATAACCTTATATAGGAGTTTTATTCATCCAAAAAGGTATTAAGAGATAAGTGTTACTCATAAATGGATTAAGTGTTGTCCTTAGTATTCATTTGTACAGTCGGTAAACATAGGAAGATAGTTTAGTTGGTTATCAATATGTAGTAGTCACTGAGAAAAGAGGTTACCAAGTATAACAGTTACCAAGTACACAGAATTACCGAGCGCTGGTGAACACAGAGACCGAGAGACAACATTTACCAATTAATCCAGAGTTCACATAAAAGTTTGGAATGGCACATAGTTCAAGGTGAACAACTTTTTGCTGAGCAAGAAAATAATTTACAAAGATCGAGGTGAATATTTATTGCGAATGTAATTATTTAATGAATGATGATTCCTATGTAATGATGATCTAGGTTAATCATATGAACTATTGATCTTAGGTTTTATAAGATAACGTAAAACCCTGATTAGGTAAAATCAGTTTGATATAAAATTTTGTAAGGATGTCATTTTGACATGTATCAATCAAGAAGTAGCCGCACTCAAGGACATCTGAAGATCATATAGGGTTTTAACTTAAGGATTTAGACAGAAGTATTCAGTTTATCAGAATAGATATAAGGCTATCGATCAATTCAGAAGGACATACTCATCATAGCAAGGTGATATCTTTATTGTACTTAAAGGATCTGATATCATCAATATTTAAGTTGTATTACATTCAGGTCATATATCACTATTACTCTAACAATTATAGCAGACTCAAAATCTCCTAATATAGTGGACTTAATCATTCTTAGTAAAATATCTTAACCGAGTGCACACATGTATTGTGTTGCTAAAATCCTCTAACAAGGTAGATCTAGCTGATATTATTGTTACTCCTAACAGGTTAATATCACCAAAAGTGATCAATCTTTATAAGACTTAACCAACAACTTTATTTCTATAGAAGTGAAACTTTGTGGGTTTCATCCCCACCATAATTTTTACCTTCTAACAAGGGTTTTTGCGATACCAAAATATATTTTTCATGTGTATTGAAGTTTCATGTATGTTTTTGATTTGTTTACATGCATTTACATTTCAATTATGGTATTGAATGTATGGTGAATGCAATCTACACTGTCAGTTATTGAAGTACATGTTTACAAGGATTAGTTTGAAAAGTTTTAAGGGTATTGATTCACCCCTCCCCTCTCAGTACACACCTTTCCATAATTCCAAAAATTGGTATCAAAGCTAGTTCTCTTGTTAATGAAGTTTAATCACTAAGAGAAAAGATCTTACACATGAAAAGGTATAAGCTTCACAAGACTATTGAGAATCGAAAATTGCAATTGAAGATCTACATTGAACAATTCAAGGAAGCCAAAGAAATATTGAGAGATTTACTAGTCAAGAGAAAGGATATGGAAATTTGGTATAATGAGACTAATTATCATGAAGAAGAGATCGATGATTCATTTGAAGGATCTGGATCTGGTAGCATATATGATGCATCTAAAGGAACCATATCAGATCTATCTAAAAAGAATCAATGTCTTACTGAACAAGTGAAAGCACTGTAGATCGATCAAGAGACACAAATGGTTAGAATGATTGATGTGATGAACAATTCAAGTCAAGTTGAACATGAAAGGAATATGACTATTGAAGATAGGAGGCAAATGACTGAAAAGATGGAAGAAAAAGAATCTGAGATAATGAGACTCACCGAGCATCATTTTGAAATCTCCATTTAAATGGTTGTCATGAATCAAGAAGTCAACCGAGTGAACAATGAACTTACTAGAAGATTGGAAGACATTGGTGAATTGAGAGAAAAAAATGAAAGATTAAAGAATGAAGTAAAGATTCAACAACAAAATAATGAGATGATTAAGAAAGCTGAAGAAAGTACAAAAAGGATGGATGAGTTTCTAAGCAGTCAAAGAGGACTTGACAATACTACTGGTTTAGGCTATATCGAGCAAGGAGAGTCATCAAAACAAGATGAACAGAAGAGAGCCTATGAAAATCCAAGGCCAAGGAAGCTCTCATGCTATCATTGTGGAACACCAGGCCACACATCAAATGTTTGCAGAAGGAAAGCAAAAGGTATTCCTAGATCCACTCCTAAATTTGATGGTTATTATTACAATTGCAATAAGTATGGACATCAAGCACTTGAGTGCAGATCAAAGATGAACAAGTCACCTAAGAAACCTTATATGGAAAAACACTATTGCACTTGCAACATGCATGGACACATATCGAAAGAATGCAGGACAAAGATGAAACAAGTCTGGAAACTGAGAGGACAAAACAAGACATATCAATCAAGAAGGAAAGGTAATGCATATACTTGGAATCACAGCACTTGGATTAATTGCACAACATGTGGTAGGTATGCACATATAGTAGCTAATTGCATGAGAAAGTAATGGAGAGGAAAATATTGAAATTGGTCAAATTCTGGAATGACATGTTTGCACTGTCATAAGGTCGGTCACTTAAGTAAAGATTGTAGAGACCAAGTACCAGAACTGAGTACTAGTGAGAATGGAAACACAATTCAAGAAATTATGAGGATGATGAATCAAATGTGGAGAAAAACATCAAATGACAATGCTGGACCAAGAACAAAAATTGGTGATACCTCATCCTTTGGATTAGGTGATTTCACCACCTCCACCTAAGCTATTCAAGTAAGTATGGAACTAAATTTCAAAAGGTTATATATTACAACAATTCCTTATATCTATTGTGTGAATACCAAATCAGCATGAATTAAGATGCACTAGGGTATTATATGTTGATAACTTGAAACAAGTTTAGTCGGTTAAGGTGGTTTGAGCAAGAAATTCCAGTCGGTAAAAGTGTAAGAGACATCCGAGTTGCATAGTCAACCGAGTATTGATAGTACTCACTGAGTTGTAGTATCTATAGTGTTAACCAAGTTAGTTGATTGTCAACCGAGTGGTAGCTGAAAAATCATTTAATGCACTGATCAAGGTTTTTGTTTATAAATAAGCGAGAAATGAACTCATTTGTTCACACATCAATCAAGAGTGAACCAGAGCGATTTGATTAAAAATTGAGTAGGGAGAATCCAAGCATTTCAAAGAGATCTAAGCACATCACGAATAGTTGAAGACCGAACCAAGTAAGTTTGGAACTAACCAAGTTCTCTGTATCTAGTTTGTTGAAAGCCATAATTTGGTAATCACAATTTATCCTCACGAACTATTCAAACCAAGGAAGATAAGAGAAAGAAGGTTATTTTGATCACAAACATGACCTTCACTAAGCCCCATTATAAACTTCATCCAGAAGTTGCAGCTCAACCCGACGACAAGGGCGCGTTTTCATTAATACTGCCTAGGGTTCTACTCGTGAAGGATGTTAGATCATACATCCACTACAAAATAAATAAAATTGGTGACTTTGAGATCCAGTCTACATATCAAGAGCTTTCCACTGATGGAAACCTAAAGGATGATCTCAAGAACTTAGAGGTAGAAGGGTTAACCAATGCCCTATATTTCTTGAAGGAATTCAAAATTGAATGGATACACATCATACTGAGCCGTGTACATGAAGGAAAGTTATGGGTGGATGAACCAATGAAGATCACAAAGGATGTCATACATGCAGTGATAGGGTATCTAACAAATGATAAAGCTAAAGCCCTAAGGCACCCGATACGAACAAAGATTGAGAAGTTAACCAAAGCAGAATGGGATGGTAGAGGCTTGAGAATAAACACTATCAGCGACCCCAAAATGAGATTTGATGCATATGTTATTGCATACAATATTTTACAATGAAGTAGACCGAATAGTGTTTCATGTGGAGCGGTCGACATTTCCTATAAGATTATGAAAAAGGGTTTGCAACTCAACCTAGCCGAGTTGATGCTGAGATGGTTAGAAGAAAATTTGAGAACAATTAGAGTAGCAAGATTGAACACTTACAAATTTGGCTCACTATTGGTATGTACATTCTTCTATTTGCAAAATTTTTTCCCACCAGTCGGTAATATAGAATGAGATATCAACCGACCAATTATTGTTCAAATTAGTGAATTTATTTAGAACTTAGGAAAGAACTTTGAACCTGTGGTGGAAGAATACTTTGGGACGTTCAAAGAAAGAATGGAGAAAAGAAAAAGGATACCAGTACAACTGGTAGAGAAATTTAAGGATGATATTTGTTTTCTGGTGGATACTTACACCACCCTAATCAAACCTATAGAGCCAAGAACAGCTTGGCTACCACCCATGGATTATGAGATTGATATTGATGTAGCTACAAAAGCAATAAAGGCTTTACTTGCTAAGCCTAAAGACAAGAATGCTACAAGGTTTGGAACCTTTGATGAAGCTAAGTCTAGAATCAAGATGGGACTTGCAGTAGAAAAGATGGGTAGGAAAAAGGAGAAAATGGTTAAAACTCTTAAGAAATAATTTTGTGTCACAGATGAAGACATTGAGAAATCAGTTGAAGAAGAAACCGAGGAATGGACACTAGTCAGTGGGAAAATAGATGAAGAGGCCACCGAGTCCAAGGAACATGAACAAGAAGATCCACCTCAGGCTGATGAAGAAAAAGGTAAGCAAGATGATACTTCAACCCGGACTAGGAATAGGTCAAAAACTGCTAGTTTGCCACCTTTAAAAAAGGTGTTGCAAAGATAAAAAGGCCCACACCGAATCATACATATCATAAAATAAAATCAAAGGCCACCACCAAGCGCCTAAAACCAAAATGGAGAAGAAAACTTATTAGAAAAAGGGATGATAAAGATTTAGAAGAGGAGGACACAGAACAATTCTAAGTTGTGGTGAATAAAGGACCTTAGACCATTGATGAGGTAGTAGAAAGAATAAAAAATACTAGAAAGTTGGGTACTCCTAAACTTAAAAGGTATCCTCATTTGAGTATTGAGGAGCAGTATAAGCTTGAGGAAGCAATAATTAGCATGATGATTACTTTCAAAATAGTTCTAGTTGAGTTTGCTAGCAACATACCCAAAGAGTTGTATGACAAAGTTTTTGCTAGATGGACCTATGTGCTAACTGAGAAAAGGATGAGATAAAGGTCACTCATTTTTGTAAGATCTGACTATTTTGTTGCTCAAATAGATGAAGCTTTAAAACAATATGAAAATAATTTTTTTATGAAGGCTAGAGAATTCAAGATTTTACAAGGAAAATTGCAAGTAGATGATGAGAGAAGGAACATATGGACTAAACTCCTCAATCCAACCGAGAAAATTAAGGAAACTGTATCGGCAGTCAATATCGAGGATCGTCAACTAAGCATATAAGTAGAAGAGCCTATCAATGTTGATGATGAGACTATTCACATCTCCGATACTAAGCAGCCTGAGGAAGAAACCAATGCAGAAGAATTCATAACTATTGCTAACAATGTGATGGAAGGAATTTTGGAGATGCTAACTACTCTAGGGGATGAAAAGATACTGATAGAAGACATAACATACAATGACCCCGATGATGAGGCAAAATAAGATGGAATCATCACTGGTGCTACCGAGAACCTTGGTAAAGAGGCAACTAAGGTAGCCCAAGAAATGGTACTAGGTAATCTACCTATACTGGTACAAGCTATTGAGATAGCTACTGAAACACAAAATAAGAACACTCCACCCAAGCAAGTTGTATGCAATGAAAATATAGACCTATTTGTTGCAAATTAAAAACACCAAAATATGAAACAATCACATTAGATGTTATCCATTTCAAATGCAACAAAATAAGTAACTTTCATTACAACTTCTGATGAGCTAAAACAAGGGCACCCAAAGCGTTGTTTGATTTTATCTTTGATATTAATTGTGGGTATGCTCTCCCAACACAAATGAAATGCAAAACAAATGCAAAACTATGGGATGCAAGCTAGATGATGGTGAAGGGATTGAGAACAAGTATAAGGAACTTGCCCCAAGCTTCACAAATGATAAATATTAAGATTGATGTAGGATTGATTCTAGGTTATGATAATGATACAACAAGATTAAGATCTAAGATGAATGAAACAAGATTAGATTGCAATGAAGAAAATAACTAGAATGATTAAGAATGCTAGAAGATACAAGAGCTAAGAGATTAAGAAGACAAAGAGCCTAGACTTAAAATGAGGAGTGAGGCCTCCTTTTATAGAAAATGAAAAGAATTGGACGGTGGGGATTAAGAGACAAAATAATGAGTGGCTAGGATTAAAGGTTAGGTAGAGTTTGAAAAAGATGAAAAGGCAAAAGGATGTTAGGTAGGGTTTGAAAAAAGGTGAAGTGAGAAAAGATGCAAAAGTGAAACTTCACTTTTAGAGGGAAAGAGAAAATTTAAAAATAGTTGGTGGAGAAAATAGATGGGGAGGTGGCCACCTTGGAAAAGATGATTATGCACATGTTTAGAGGTTTAATCCACATTTTAATCAAGATTAAAGGAATATTAGAAAAAGGTAAGCATAGGAAAAAGGGAAAAGAAATTAAATTAATTTAATTTAATCATGGTTTAGAAGAGCTTTAGGCTAGTGGATGAATAAAATAAATAAAATTTATTTTATAGAGGGAAATGAAGGGATAATATATTAAGTTGAATTTAATATATTATAGTATTTAAATAAAATTTAAATACAAAAGGAAAATAAATTTAATTAAATAAATAGAAGAACATAATGATTATAGTGAATTAATAAAAATCAACCATAATGTTAAGGGAAAATATTAATAAAAATTAATATTAGTGTGAAGGACAATTTTAGGTGTTTACACAGGTAACATATATAACTAAAAAAAAGGATGAGGAAACTGATAAAGAGACCACTGAAGTGACATAAAATGTACAAGTACAAATAAAGTCAATGGTACACACTTCTACCACCGACACAAGGTCACAAGCCCTTGCACTGCAAATTGCAGAATCAGTTACAGAGTAGAATAAGGAAGAAATCAAATCCATTGAGCCACCAAAGGTAGATCTCAAGCACAAGGCTCAACTCTCTATTGCACAATCTCCATCTAGTGTACAAGATAAGAAGAAGAAGAGGAAGCACAAAAATAAGGGTCTAGTCACACTCAATGAAATCATAAAAATACCAGCATATGACCCGAGGACACTTGATCCTGAAGCTCTCAGGAAATATGGAGAGTTATTCACCTGAAAGACAGCACAAGAAAAGCTGAGACAAGAAAATAAGAACACAAAGGTGCTAGAGGATGTCAAGGAGATCCTAATGCAGGTTGCTCCAGATGTAACTATTGATGAATCAGCCCCTATAATTGATCAACTTTCATTGCTCATAGAAACAATCAATGGCCCCACTATCGATGCTGAGTAGATGATTGAAGAGAGAGCCGAACAAAAGATTCAGTATAAGTTAACTGAAAATATCACCCTGGTAGTGAACAAGGTAAATCTTTCAGAAGTTGTAACTGAATTGGAAAGCATTATTGATAAAGGTATTGCAATTCTGAAATAATTATGCACTCTAGATAACTTGACTACCGAGGTTAGTGAAAAGATAAGCAAATTAGATGAAGATCTAAAAGATAGTGCTACTCATCTTACAACCAAGCAACATGTATTCCAAGTGCATTATTCTAAAGTGAAACACATACAATGGTTAAGACTTGAGTTGAGAAAGGAAGAGACTGAATCAGAGAAGAGGTAATTGAGCTACAAGTTGAGTTACTACCACATTTGGAAGTGATGCAAAAACATGTGACAAAGGAAAATAAATTGATTGCCACCCCTAAGATTTTTGTCACCGAGAAAATTTTTGATATGCATGCTTAAGTGAGCTTAGAGAAGTTGTCTCTAGAAAATCTAAAGGAAGAATGGGAGAAACTTATGGATAATCTTAAGAAAACCCATCCTAAGCTTTTTGACAAATTGTAAGTATATTCTTTGTCATTATTTTCAAGAAAGGGGGAAACATATGTATATCTACTGAGAGCATGTTCATAGAGGGAATCACTGAGTTTACACATTTTTGGTTTTGTGAAATTTTTGAGAATTCAAACTTTTATTGTCGGCATACATATAAGTTTTTGATACTAATGCCAAAGGGGAAGAATGTTACTCCTAAATGGATTAAGTGTTGTCATTAGTATTCATTTGTACAGTCGATAAACATAGGAAGATAATTCAATTGATTATCAATACGTAGTAGTCATCGAGCAAAGAGGTTGTACTGAGTATAACAGTTACCGAGTACATAGGATTATCGAGCGCCAGTGAACACTAAGATTGAGAGACATCATTTACTGAGTAATCCAGAGTTCACATAAAAGTTTGGAATGGCACATAGTTCAAGGTGAACAACTTTTTGCCAAGCAAGAAAATAGTTTACCAAGATCAAGATGAATATTTATTGCGGAGGTAATCATTTAATGAATGATGATTCCTATGTAATGATGATCTAGGTTAATCATATGAACCATTGATCTAAGGTTTTATAAGATGATGTAAAAACCTAATTAGGTCAAATCAGTCTGATATTAAATTTGTAAGGATGTCATTTTGACATGTATCAATCAAGAATTAGTCGTACTCAAGGACATCTGAAGATCAGACAGGGTTTTGACTGAAGGATTTTGATAGAAGTATTTAGTTTATCAGAACAGATATAAGGCTATCGAGAAATGTAGGACATATTCATCACAACAAGGTGATGTCTTTATTGTACTTAAAAGATTTGATATCAGCAATATTTGAATTGCATTACATTCAGGTCATATATCATTGTTACTCTCTAACAATTGTAGTAGACTCAAAATCTCCTAACATAGTGGACTTCACCGTTCTTAGTAAAATCTCTTAATTGAGTGCACACATGTATTGTGTTGCTAAAATACACTAACCAAGTAGATCTAGCTGATCTTATTGTTACTCCTAACAGGGTAAGATCACTAGAAGTGATCAATCTTTGTAAGCCTTAACTGACAACTTTATTTCTGTTGAAGTGAAGCTTTGTGGGTTCCATCCCTACCATAGTTTTTACATTCAAACAAGGGTTTCTGCGATACCAAAATACATGTGTCATGTGTATTGAAGTTTCATGTATGTTTTACTGATTTATTTACATGCATTTACATTTCAATTATGGTATTGAAAGTATGATGAATACAATCTGCACTGTTGATTATTGAAGTACATGTTTACAAGGATTAGTTTGAAAAGTTTTAAGGGTACTAATTCACCCCTCCCCTCTCAATACACACCTTTCCATAATTCCAACAATAAGTTCATGTCCATGATAACAATATCACAATTCATAGATATTATTAAAATTTTTTAATCAATAATAATGTGACTTATGTAAAATGCATTTATTAATTATCTTGACTAGATAATAATAATAACAAATTAAATGCCAACGAACTATTATGACCGTTTGTCAAGTAACGTGAATGTGATTGTTTATATAAAATGCATGTATATTGATGTTGCAATGTATTATATTACAAATATTGATATATAAAAGTTTAAAATTGTTGGAAGGTTTTTTTGGGGGTTGGTTTCTATGTATTTAGTTGTGTTCAATAGTATTATTAAAATCTTTTGTTCATTAAACAATGTTTTAACATAAACAATTACTATATTTTTCATTATCTATTTTCTAATTTTAATATGTAATGGGATAAGTACATAATATTCTTAATTTTATAGATTGTTCAATTTTACAGAATGATTCATGAGGCACAACACTTGTTGAAGGTTTTGCAAATGGGGTTGCAAGCAAAGTGGGCTTAACCTTGGAGGAAACTTGGTGGTTAAGCACGCTTGAGCTGGAGTAGTATTGTGATGGGTGACCTAAATCCTGGTTCTTCACGTCTATGAGCATCACCTAGATGAAATGAGTGTTAAGTGTTCCATTCATTCTCATGAGAGATAGGTTCTTGTGAACTACTACTCATGAAACATGGGTCAACTAATTAGACTCAAAAACTATATCTTGATAATGACACTAGCTAACTGGCTGATTATTTGCACCCGACTCCCAGTATTACTAAGTAGATTTGACATGCCAAGAAAAATAGATTAGTAAAAATATCATTTCATTTTCATTTAGTATAACAACTTTAGTTTTTATATTTTAAAATTTTTAATTTTATAATATGTTATATATTTTTTCATAATATATATTTTTTAATTTTTCATGTCATTTCTTAATTTTACCTTACAAAATTTTTATCATTTGATATTTTCAATTTTAAAACTCAATAATTTTTATATTTATTTTCACTATCATTAATATTTTAAACTTCATTATATTATAAAATAGAATGATTAATTTTTAGAATTAAATTTAATTGACATTAATGAAAAGAACCATTTTTAAAAAATAGACGGAGGATCATCATCTTGATATATTGTCAATTGTCTAAGCCTTAGGTTGTAATACCCCAAAAATGGGCTATAAGTTCATTAACCTCCTACATCGACAAATCGAACGAAATCGACATCAAAGTCCTAATCTAAGGCACATCTAAACATCATCGAATCATAATTGATTATCTTAAATTTTGCATCAGGGAATATTCCTAGCAATATTCCTAATTATCATAATTATCTTTAATTTAATGATTATTTGGCAATAAATCACATTTATCCTAAAATTTGATTAATTGAATATTTTCATATTTAATTAATTAGATTTAAAATTTGCCACTTAATTATTTAATTAAATTTAATTCTATCTATTATTAATTGTATTATTTAATTTTGACAATGAATCAAAATTCTTATCTTTAATTGATTAAATTCTTATTTAATTAATTAAAGCATGTTGTCATTATTTAATAATATAATTTTTAATAAAAGTTTGATAAAATAGTTAATTAACTCATAAATTAATTATTTTATTTCAAAAATCAGTTAAGTTGAGCATAAATCACTTTATTATTAAATTAATTCATAAATAAAACATGCACAATCATAAAAGCAGACAACTATCAATTATCAATTAAAGCTAAACTCTATTTTGAGTTAAAACTTAGCTTTTGCATGTTTTTGTGAGTTAATTATCCTTTATTTAAAAATAACTCAAAAATCAACCTGAGTTATTTGAGTGATTTATGACTTTTTTCCATGCACCTCCAAAGCCTTGGATTTCTATAAAAACAAGGCTCAGCCCTTCATAATTCATCTCTCATTCATCTCTCAAATTTGCATCCAAGCATCTCATATTTTGCACAATCACGCTGGAGAATTGGAGGCTGAGGAATCAACTTGCGAATTCAAAGCGTTGTGAGATCAATTTCAATTGCATAGTTTTTATATCTTAGCATAGAATTTCATAGTTTTCATATCATTGTTAGAATCTTCATTGTTAGATCATTTAGCATTCATTTTATATCAGTTTTCAATAGCATTCATAGCATATCAGTTTATCATTCTTATTGCATAGAAAATATCAAAAATATAGATTAATTGCATTAAATTTCATATCCATCTTTTGCATTCAAATCCTTCATTTAGGTGTCGTCTAGGTCACTAATCTCGATTACAATCTGAGAACATTAATCTCGCACCTACTAGAAGGCAGTAAATCGCTTGGTTAGATAGCTTTCAATTTTGCACGATTTTGATTATAGCTAACTTCTAATGTTTTACTGAAGTGTTGTGTCTACAGATCAGGTATAATTTTCACACACACATAGGTAAGCATCATTTGTATGTTGATTAAAAGAATTTGTGAATATCAATTATAAAATTCAAACATTAAATCTACTAGAATCAATATATTATCTTTAAATTATTTAAAAAGTCTTCTCATAAATATTATATAGATAATAATTTTTATTCTAAATGTAAAATTTCTATATCAAAATTTTTAAAATTTTTTTTTAAAATATAAAAACTGAAGTTATACTTAATCAAAATAAAACAATATTTTTAACTTTTTTTTAAAATATAAAAACTGAAGTTATACTTATTCAAAATAAAACAATATTTTTACTAATCTATTTTTTTACTACAAATAACTATACAAAACAGAAGATGAGCTGCCTCAATATTTAATGATATGTCAAATCTGCGCTGACAATACCAACAGTCTTGCGTTATAGTCACTGCCGTATGGGATGTATCAGGCATGACGATGGAATGATGGGGATGAAACGCGGACTGCCCGGGGTGAAATAATGGACCGTTTAGTCAATGCCCTTGATAACAATATCACAATTCATAGATATTATTAAAAAATTTAATCAATAATAATGACTTTTGTAAAATACATTTATTAATTATTTCGACTAAATAATAATAATAACAAACCAAATGCCAACGAACTATTTAAGCCGTAGCGTACGAAAGAAAGCGAATATGATATGAAAAGAGTAAATAACATGTATTTGCATTGGTTTCCACATGGGAAACAACGGCATGATTATGAATATGAATATGAGGTTTTAACTGCCAAGTACGCGCATTTTTTTTAATCTTAGCGTGCGAGAGAAAGACGCGGACAGCCCGAAGGTCATGGCTCCCAAATTTGCCGTGTATATCCATCCATCCACACATTAAGAGATATCGTATGAATTATTATGTCTGAATGTACTGCTTTTGAGCCTTTGAATTTCAAGCTAAATACTGGAAAGATGATTTAAAATTTCAATTAAAAAATATATATAATCTTGATTCATCATGTGAAAAGAAAGATTGAGATGGAGTAATTCTTTTTTATTGATAGAATAAAAATAAAATAAATAATCATATACATTACTTTCATAGACTAGAAAAACAATTATATTTAGAATGATTATTCCATTTCATAAAAAAAAATTTATAGACTAATATGTCATTTTATGTCTAATTGACAGGATTTGAATTTTACTGTTAATTGTATATGTTCTTAATTAAATGATGCTGATCACATTTGACATGATCTATCATGTAAAAAGTCTAAAAATTTAATTGGAAAACATAGAAAACCTAAACAAAACAAAATCATATATTATTTTATGATTAAATATATTTTTATTTCTATATATTTTATTTAGAAATAAAAATAGATATTACATTATATGTTTTATATATTTTTTAATAAAAGATTTAGTAAACTATTCATGTACATGATTGCTACACTTTCATTATAGATCACAAAGCATCCTACAAACCATTGAGTTAAATCTAGAAACATTATTATGTGTAGGTCTAAATATCGATGTGAACCTGCCCAACTTCCAGTCGTCTCTCTCATTTACCATGATTGACTTAAGAAAAATTACTGCAGATAACTGAGAAGTAGGCATTCGTACGCTGTCATGAATGGACAGAAATGCCATTGATAATCTTGAATAGAAAGGAGTAGAAGATGCGTCCTTTTATTCAATGTGAAAATTGAAGTGCACCACATTTCCAAAAGCAGATCACCGCTGTAGTTTCATCACAATTACAGAGAAAGTGAGAATATCTGACAAGACAAGCAGATGGCAGAAGCTCTTTAAATCCGTTTCCTATGCCGGCTTTATCTGCCAAACGGAATTGACTCTCTTTCTTCTTCTGTCCGCCACTTGCGATTACTTCTTTTACACGGTAGTTTGGGTTCTAAATAAATTCATTTCAGATAAGTACTGAAAGATATTGTATGTATTGTTAACTTGGGAAGGGTGTAAATTTTAGTGTATGCCGTTTGTGGTGAGTTGGGGTGGATACATTTCATTTCAACTTCTGTCACGCCGTGTCCGACAAACATTGTGAATGTGATTTGTTGTTTGATTTATTGATGATCTTATTGATGTGGACTCTGCATTCATTGATGATCTTTTTCGTTTCTTTCTCTGTGTTTATACGGGAAATTGATGTGACTGTATGCGGGGCGGGCTGCAAGCGAAACTGCTCCGCCCTTTCTTTGTCATTTGTGGGGGAAAACGAAATGCATAGCCAGGTAGGGTATAGAAGTTTTTGGAGGGCATTCATTTCATTGTTAATTTTTTATCATGATTTTCTGGCTGCAGGAAAATAAAAGTATATGGGGGCACAGGGTATAATACAATTTTAGGGCTGGGAGCATCCATGTCCTATGCAACCCATTCCGTGTACCGTGTACTGACTTCTGTCCGGGTTCGCATCACCAAGCATGTTCGTCACATTACATATGGAGATTGACGTTCTTGTACAACGTATAATAGACATTTTTTTAATAAAAAAATTAAACTTAATCTAATTTTATTTATCTATCTCTAAAATATTTAATTTATTTATCTATAATATATTTAAATTGAAGTGTTTTGTTTTGGCATTCCAAAAATTAATATTTGTTATTACTAGCATGTAAATTAATAAATTGTATTCTAAATAATAAATAATATAATAAGTAAATGATTTTTTTATAAAATGCATAGATAAAATAGTATGAGTATTGTGATATTTCTATCAGGATTCAACTTTGGGCAATGGCTAAAAGTGCGAATATTGCACCGGCCAATAGCCAGTGCCGTTACTTCTGTCAATCTCTCGCAAGTTATTTCCGTCAGTCCAAAATGTACTTCTCTTGATGCCCATGTTTACCAATGCCCGTACCATATGTAGGCCCCTGCCGACCGATTTGACATGCACAAAAAACAAAAATGCATATTTAATACTTGGGTTTTTTTTTCAAACACTCGGTATAAATTTTTAGATAGTTTTTTTAATTACGATAGCCACGGAGAGGCTTAATAAATTTTAATAAATTCTTTTACAGTTTTAAAAATAAATATTTTTTTAATTTTTATAATACTATTTATATGTTTATTTATTTTATTATTTAATAATTTTAATAAATATATGGTAAAAAAAATAGTATTTGATTATATATATATATATATATATATATATATATATATATATATATATATATTAAAATAATTAAAATAAAAAAATTTAAAGTTTAAAATTTTAATGTATTTTTTTTTTTTTTTTTTTGATTCAACTATTTTTTATGTTTAATAATTTTAAGATTCTAATGTATACATATTATGAATTTTAATTTCATTTTAGCTACGTGTTATAAAATTTATACATATATGTACTTTGATAATTATTTTTGTTCTATTATTCTATGTTTGGTGCTACTATCATTTTTCAAATTATCTATATTGACTACACATTCAATTTGGGATATTGACAATAGGCATCACAATTTGATGTGTGGTTATATATACTTTTTGTGCAAATATTAAATCCGTGATACCAAGTTTACTATAAATAATATAAAATTTAAATAAATACAAAGTAAATTAAATTTAAATATATTATCAAAATTCATATTAATTATTAAACTTATTAATATATTAAAAAAGTTAAATAATAATGTTAATAATTAATATTAATATTTATATTTATACTAATAATTATTAACATTATTATTATTCTAAATATAATATTTTAGGATAAATAATATTAATATTAAATAATAATGTTAATAATTAATATTAATTATCAAAATTTATATTAATTATTAACATTATTATTTAACTTTTCAAAATAAATATAATTAGAATTTTAAATATAAATATAAATATTTTATTCAATAGATATTAAAAAAATTAAAATTAAAATATATCAATTTGTAATCTTAAATATACTAAATTGAAAAATAATATTATTGATGAAAAAAATGCATAGAATTTAGAAACTTTGACATTAACTAAGAATTATTATTAAATTAAATTAATTATAATTTATATGTATTTATTAAATAACTCCTCATAATTGAATTTAAATATATGGTGATACTAGATCTCTTTAAAAATATTAATGTTGAATATAAACAATATTGTACAAACATACATACATACATTAAAATTTTAAACTTTGAATTTTTTTATTTTAATTTTTGTATATATAATATATATATATATATATATATATATATATATATATATATATATATATATATATATATATATATATCCAATAATATTTTTTTTATACTATATATTTATAAAAATTATTAAATAAAAAAAATAAACATATAAATAATATTATAAAAATTAAAAAATATTTATAAACATCATACTCATATTTAGATATTTAAAAAATTATATAATTTTACAAGTTATATAACTCACATTTCCATTATACATTTGGCATAACTTATAAACATTTTTAAGATTAATGTTAATGTTTATATTTATATTTTTAAATATTTTTGTTAAATCTATAGTGAAAATCTACAATCATTATAAATGCTCAAATTACTATAATTTTACATAAGGTAGTAAAATAAATAAGAAAATACATCATGTTCATTTTTATTTTACATAAGGTAGTAAAATAAATAAGAAAATACATCATGTTCATTTTTATTTGAGCGTTTATAAACTAGCTTTTATATATATATATATATATGTGTGTGTGTGTATATATATCTTATGAAAATAGGCGCCTCGAGAAGGATATCTCTCGGAAACATTTTAAATTATATAGTGAGAAAATAATATCTAAAATTGATTAACACATTGAATTAATTAATTTGATTAGCATTAGTATTTAGTGTTAGTATTAGGTTAAGAGTCTAGTTTAGATTTATTATTATGATTAGGGTTAGGGCTTTGATTATAATCATGGTTACGAAGAGAATTAGGGTTAGGGTTAGGGTTTTGATTATAATTACAATAAATAGGATAAGGGTCTAATTTGCAATTAGGACAATGATAAATTATTTAGATTTATTATTATGATTAGGCTTAAGGCTTTGATTATAATAATAATAATGTTAATAATTATTAGTATAAATATAAATATTAATATTAATTATTAACATTATTATTTAACTTTTTTAATATATTAATAAGTTTAATAATTAATATGAATTTTGATAATATATTTAAATTTAATTTAGAATAATAATAATGTTAATATTTATATTTATATCCTAAAATATTAATATTTAGAATAATAATAATGTTAATAATTATTAGTATAAATATAAATATTAATATTAATTATTAACATTATTATTTAACTTTTTTACTATATTAATAAGTTTAATAATTAATATGAATTTTGATAATATATTTAAATTTAATTTACTTTGTATTTATTTAAATTTTATATTATTTATATTAAACTTGGTATCACCGATTTAATATTTGCACAAAAAGTATATATAACCACACATCAATATCCCAAATTGAATGTGTAGTCAATATAGATAATTTGAAAAATGATAGTAGCACCAAACATAGAATAATAGAACAAAGATAATTATCAAAGTACATATATGTATAAATTTTATAACACGTAGCTAAAATGAAATTAAAATTCATAATATGTATACATTAGAATCTTAAAATTATTAAACATAAAAAATAGTTGAATCAAAAAGAGAAAATAAAAATACATTAAAATTTTAAACTTTAAAGTTTTTTTATTTTAATTATTATAATTATTATATATATATATATATATATATATATATATATATATATATATATATATAAAATCAAATACTATTTTTTTACCATATATTTATTAAAATTATTAAATAATAAAATAAATAAACATATAAATAATATTATAAAAATTAAAAAATGTTTATTTTTAAAACTGTAAAAAAATTTATTAAAATTTATTAAGCCTCTCCGTGGCTATTGTAATTAAAAAAACTATCTAAAAATTTACACCGAGTGTTTGAAAAAAAAACCCAAGTATTAAATATGCATTTTTGTTTTCTGTGCATGTCAAATCGGTCGGCAGGGGCCTACATATGGTACGAGCATTGGTAAACATGGGCATCAAGAGAAGTACATTTTGGACTGATGGAAATAACTTACCAGAGATTGACAGAAGTAACGGCACTGGCTATTGGCCGGTGCAAATATTCGCACTTTTAGCCATTGCCTCAACTTTGTAGTTTTTGAGTCAAACTCATTGACCCATAATTCATGAGTAGTGGTTCACATGAACCCATCTCTCATGAGAATGAATGGAACACTTAGATAATATGAAAGAATTCATAATATCATGAGTATGAATATCATTAATAAAGAAAGATAATAGATAATATGTATTAGAGTGCATAAAAGAATTCATAATATTAATTTTAAGAGGAGATGAAAAATATTGAAAGAAATATTTTTTTTTGGTTTGAAATTCAATTTGAAATAAATAAGATAAGTGATTAAATTTTATTAATTTATATAATTGATTGTAAATGTGTTTTTATCAACTTTACATAAAATTTTATTATTAAACATTTTAACATAAAAAAATATTTAATAATAAACTGAGTGTAAATGTACTTTTATCAATTTTATATATAATTTTAGTATTACATATTTTAACTTAAAAATAAATAAATAAGAACATATATCTTAAATACTTGACATTAACATAGAGATGCCTTATTTAAATTTATTATATAAGTTGATATTCATCTTCTAATAATATTTCTCTTTATTTTTTTATATAAATTTAATATATTTATATTATTTTATTCATATGTAATAAATTATTTACTTCATATCACATAGCTATATCAAGAGTAGCAAAGTTTTATGCAAATAATTTATTTCAATAATAAATAATTTATTTGAGTAATTTTATATGTGATTTATTTCTTCAATTGACTAGAAAATAATTATTCAAATAACCTTCAAATCAAAATAAAAAAAGATATATTTAAATAACTTTTCCAGCACAAAAATAAACAATTATATTTTTATCTAAAAATAATAATAAACTTTATATAAAATCTATAAAACATTGTCAATCTAATCAAGCTTAAAATGAAAACATACAAATATTATTTTCTTATTCTAATATATTAATTAACTCAAAAGAAATATTTTTCTTCCTATTCTAATTAAAACTTAATCAATTCATCTTATCCATCTCAAATCTAATTCCAAAATAAATAAAAAATTCTCTTTTAATCTTTATCATCTCCTCTTAAAACTAAACATTACAATTTTTTTATGATTTATTCTTGTAATGACAATTATTAATTTCTACAACACCAAAACAAAACACTCCGATTTTATAAGTATTAAAAATTAATAAAAGCACTTTGATTTTAAAAATAAATAAAACAAAAACAAAAACAAAAAAACCATAATTTATAAATAAAATTCATTAAGTTAGATTAAACAAAATCAATCTCTTATCTATGATGTGATCTGAATCCACACCCTCCTAGGAGCCAGTACACCTTATGCAGAAGTCAGTTCAACATACGCAGGATGCAATGCATGGGATGGATACTCCCAGCCATTTCGATGCCATGGCATGGACATCCAACCAGAAGGAATCTAGTGGCTGAATAGCCGGTGCCAAGGGCGACTAGTGATAATCTAAACAGTTTGGGCAGATATCAATATTTTTGTTCTATATCTAGTATATTATGATAATATGTATTTAAATTAGAAGTGGTTTTTCATTAAAGAGTCACACACTTGATGTATATGTTCTAAGGTCACCTAAGTATCAAACACGGCCCATCAAAATCATCTAAGTGTTGAGTGGAGACATGGTGATAATCTGAATGGTTGGATACTTTTTTTTATATAGTATATTGTGTCAATATTAGTAAACATGTATCTAAATCAGAATTCAGTTTCTCATTAAAGAGTTACAAAGATGGACTATATGTCTCAAGGTCATCTAAGTATCAAACATGGCCCATCAAAATCACCTAGGAGTTGAGTGAGGACACCAATGATAATCTAAATATTTGGATAATTTTATGTTTATTTTTATATATTATATTAAAACAATATGAGTGAATATACATCTAAATAAAAAATTATTTCTCATTTAGGAGTCACCAAGTTGGAGTACGTGTCCCAAGTATTAGAGTTGATGCGAAAACAACTCATAGCTCCCAAAAACACTTGCACACAAACACCTGTCATAGAAAGAGAGAGAGAGAGAGAAGCAAGAAGCTAGAGAGCCCTGAACGCATTGATCCATAGAGAAGAGAAATCATTAATGTGCAAAAGCAAAAGTTGCAATTCAATAATGAATAATCTGTGTTACAAAATTCTCAAAGTTATAAGAGAGATCAATCCTTATAAAAGGAGATCAGAAACTCTAAAAAGGTGGACAAACCTAAGTTGCATGATAATAATTAATAAAATAATTAATTATTATATGCCTAAGTTTAGCTTAAGTAGAAAGAGATAATAAGTGACTTAATAATTAAATCAATATGATTTAATTAATAAGCAAACAACTTATTATTCTAACACCAAGGTCATCTAAGTATTGAACATGACCCATCAAAGTCACCTAAATATTGAGTGGGAACAACGGTGATAATCTAAATAGTTTGATATATGTTAGTAATTTTATTTTTTTGTACAATAATATGAGTAAATATACACATCTTAATCAAAATTTGCTTGTCATTAAGAAGTCACAAAATTGGAGTATATGTCCCAACCTCATCTAAGTGTCAAATGTGGCCCATCAAAGTCACCCAAGTGTTTAGTGGGGACAATGGTGATAATCTTGTTGGAATAATTAAATATTTTTAATTACACTTTACTCAAGTTTACTTAGGATAATGCATTACATAGTAGTTTGCATTGTAGACACCTATGAGTTTGCATCTTATTTTAGCACATGGTGTAGGAGAATTTCATTTTAAGTGCTGATAGTTGTTATTTCATTCCACTTTATGTGTGAAATCCACCTTTAGTGCTCTTATCACATTATCATCATTTCATTGTTGCACATGTTTGCACATACTTCATTGTACAATGGAGGATGATCCACCTTTGGTGGACATGTGATTACACCTTGTGTGATTGATAGGTTATCTCTTGCATGTTGGAAATCTAATATGGGAAAGTGAGATACTGAGAGAGGGGGGGGTGGGGGGGTGTGATTCAGTTATCCACAATAATTCTCTACTTTGAAACTAATTCCACATGCATGCCATAAACATAAATTTTAATATTGAAATGAATCTAACATTCTAATCTCATCCATCAAATGAAACATATAACACAAAATTTGGTAACCCAGAAACCCTTGAAAGGTAAAAATGGGGTGAAGATGACACCCACAAATCTTTACTACTGCACCATTAAAATATGCCTGTTAGGGCTACAAATTTTGATCACTTTAGATGATCTACCCTGTGAGGGGTCTACCCTGTTAAGAGCTTACAGACTTATGTAATCTACCTTGATTAAAGGATTTAAAACTTATAGCTAAGTAAGCACTCGGTTAAGAGATTTATAAAGGCTTGTTAGGACCACTCTGTTAAGAGATTTACCCTGATTCACCTGCTAAAATGTATCTGTAGCTGATCCTTTAGTTTTCACTATAAATCCTGATTATAGATCATCTCTTTACGATACTTGTCTGATCTCCAAAATTAAATGTAGCTCTATTCTGTCCTTCACTGCTCTGCTCTACATACATGAGATCTTCTCCATTACTACGTTTTAGGGTTTTGATATCATCTTATATAAACATCTGATCGAGCTTCTAGATCAAGATCAATGATCTAGATTCATCACTTATGTCGCTTAAGCATTCCCTTTTTTTTGATACATTACATGGCTTGCATAGGGATTAATGATAAGAAATATAAAGCGTAATCAACTCCTTGATTCTCTCAACAATCATTAAATCTCACATAGAAGTCAGAAAAAATGGTATACCTTGGTGTTTGTGCCATTACAAATACATATGTCAAAATTGGCTTGCTTAGCATATGAAGTCTCTGATGCTCGGTCAAAACTATTCTCCATATACTAGTACTCGGTACTAACTCTCCTATACAACTCGACATAAACTGTTGGGTAACTACTGAAGTACTCGACGACCTTTGACTTTCTCAGCAGTAACTACTGCTCGGTAACTATACAAGTCTATACATGACTTAGTCTTAATAAGATGGTTCGGTCGCAGTGATGACCGACCAACATTGCCTTGAAAATGACTAAGTGTTGGACACTAATAGAGAACATAACATAGGATCAATAATCTCCCCCTTTGACATTAGTGGCAAAAATACTTTGTCATGACTTTTACATTGTATAACCAAAATAGTACTTAGTACTTTGAGTACTCCCCCTAAGACTTTGACTCGGTCTTCAAAAAGATTATACTATATATACATGACGCTTGACATACAATGAATATATATTTACATTACAAAATAGTATGGCATACCTTTCTACTCTATATCCCTGTAGTATACATGAGTACATGACTCATTTCCTCCTTGTACCATGACATAACTACAATCTCCCCCTTATTTTTTCACTTGAACCTACTAGGGTGTAGGGGTTAGAAAATACTTGTCCAAAAATGGTTTGTGGAGCTGCATAATCATTGCTAAGGCATTGTCCCATCTGGATCTCACAAACTCCAAAACCTATATCTTTGATGAAGGGTGCTCCCCTTAATACCACAAACACATAACATAAATAGAGAAACAACAACAATATACAAGAACAAAAAATGGGCCTCTTATTATCTCCACAAATGTGGAATTACAAACTTTCAGAATTATAATATGCAAAGCCACATGGGCATTTCCTTGCAATATTCTGTAGGACAAAGCCTTGAATCAATACCCAGATCTACTACCCAGAACTGCCCTAGACAACACTACAGGCCTTCTTTATATAGGCATTTTTCCACCGCCTGAGAAGGTTCCAGAAATTTAGCCCTTAGGGCTGACCAAACTTAGAGTTATTTTATTTTTCAATTTATTACATCAAAGTTGGCTCAAAATAACTTTTGAAACTCGAACAAAAATTTTGAAGGAAAATTATTTTTCGCCATTTCAGGTGGTCCGACTTCCAGAGACCATAAGTCATCACCAATTGACCTGATTGACTATTATAACCCCATTTCGGAAAGGCCACGAAGCGCTCTACAGGCTTAACTCACACAAGCACCTATCACCCAAAATTTTGACCTCATCCGGGGCCTCTAAAGCCTTCAAAACTGAGTTCAAAGTTTCTGTACCCTACTGCCAATACCTAAAATCTTCGATATCTTCAAAACTAGACCTGATCTAGCCATGAAACTTTACTAGCAGGCTGATATGACTGAGATGAACCTCCACATGTAAAATCAGAACATTCCGAGATCGTATGACCAACTTACTAAAAATAGCAAGTTTCCATAAATAGCAGCTCTGCACAAGATAGCCCTTATTGAATACAAAAATAGAAATATTTTTGGGTGATGCAAGATTGCTCTTACACCCAGGATGCTCCTGCATCAATCTTGATCTCTAACTAGGCAGCTAGATCAATCTAAATCTTGGCAATAGAGAGATGAGGATCTCTCTGTACTAACTCCTTTGCCGACACCAATTCTCTCTACATGACCTCTAGATGAGGTGTTAACATTGTTTGTATTGAGATTAATTTGGCTTTTATTCTTCCATCATTAGCTATCATCTTGGCTAATCTTCCATGTGCATGAAGTAGCCATGTGAAGTGAATGGAGCTGGAACTTGCATCCATGCTCAGTGAATGTCCAATAGACTTCAAGTCTAATTGCATTTTGTCAACCAATTCTTGATTTTCCTCAGTGAATGTTTCTACATTACATAGTATCTTATACAAAGAATGAAAATTTTGCACAACCTCTTCTAAGTTATTCACTAAGTCAGAAAGTTCTACCTGTTTGACTGTTATCTCAGTTGAGACCCTTTCAAGAACCTCTGTCTCAAACTTTCTTTCTGACCATTGCATTATATTTTCATTAGCTTCACTTTCTTCATTGTTCACCTTTTTAATAATATGAACCAGTTATTCTAGAATACCTGTGAGGTCTCATTCACATCATCCAACTCAAAAGCTTCAACAAATATACCTTTTATTTCATAAAGTACTTTATTTATCTCCCGAGTTCCTCTTGCTTGCTCTTCTTCTTCAAGAGATCTTGCGATATTTGCATTTGGTCATAGGATAAGTTGTCAGTGTCCCACTTTGGAATCACTATAACTTCATCTAGTGTCACCTGTGTACTAGAAAACTTTTCCTTTTTCTTATGTACTTTCTTCTTTGGTGTACTGCCATTCGGTAGTTGTACTAAGGCTTGGATAGCCTCTTACTTTTTAGGCTTTGGATGCTCCTTAGTTTTTGTCTCCTTGGTCTTCTTTTCTTCTTCAACATGAAGTCTTGAAATTACTTTTACAAACTTATCTTCTTGATCTTTTAAGTTCTCCTCTACTTTTCCTTTATTATCTTCCTCAACAAGTGCATTATCTATTATTGTTGTCGGCTTGTCCTGTTCCTCGACACTTGAACTCTGTGTGAATTTATGTTCAACTGTGACTGTGTGAGAGCTTGTAGGTTTAGTGTCGACAGTTGATGTACCCTCAATCCTTGTATAATCATGTACTTGGATGAAAACAAGATTGGTACTCGATAGTAAGGGGTCTGAGCTGGCTGCCTCGGTAAGAATTTGGCCTTTTATTTCTTCCCCGATAAAGGAATTAATGTTTCCTTGTGTGTCCTCAAGGATATCCTCAATAGTGATCACATCCTTTGATTCACTCACTTCTACCTTTCATTTCCTCTTCCTCAAGATTCTGAGGCTCATCTATATCTTCTTTATTATCCAGTTCAACCTGGCTGGATGTACCTTCACCTTGTTGTACCTCTTATCAACCATTAACCCAAAAATGATCTTCCACATCCTTTTTCTCTTTTCAAAAAATTCATCATCATTATGTTTCAAAATGGAATAAGCCCTTAGCTTAGGTATAAACCTATTTCTGTGTTCCGCCATGAATTTTCCTATTTGTTTGGGTGTTAGTTCAGGCATGATTTGAGCTAGAGTTCCTTCTCTTATTTGCCTCTTGGTCATAATAGCTAGTGCAGGAGCACCTACTCTAGATTCAACAAGCATTCCTATGGAACCTAGGATTTCACACTAAGGTCCTTAGAGGCCTCTAGTCATGCTTAGGATAAGGGTTAGATATTGGATCTCTTTCTAAGACCCTAGTTCCAAGATTGGCATTTTATGAGCCCTTGGTCTAACTAGTGGTCATTTATGATCCAACACCCTAGTCTTAGGTATTTTAATGATTTTTTATGTTTGGATCCATTATGTATCATCAAATCAAGGTTAGGACCAAGTTTGGTCATTAGATTTGCATTTTTGCAAATTAGGCAAAAGTTGCTCTAAAAGTTGTCATGCAACTTTTGAGCAACTTTCTTAATAGTTGTCCAACATTGTAAACACAACTCCCAAATGGCTAGTTGGTTCAAACAAGTTGTATAACTATTGGGAGTTCCTACATAAGCCCTTTCAGGCGGGGTGGTAGGATAACACAATGTATTTTGGCAATTAAAATCAATAAAATCATAAACTTTCTCTGCAAATTTTATGATTTAGACCACTGTACGAACAGGTACAGATGTGAGGGTATGAGACAGTGATTCCAAAGGTGGAAGCCTTTAGTCTCCTTTCATTTTTAGTTGGTCTCATGTATTGATCTAACCTAGATTGGAAGATATTTGGTTTTTAGTAAGAGTGCCTAGAATTGAGGCTTAAAAAAATAGGGTTTCTAATAGGGCCTGATTGTTTAGTCCCATTCCACCATGGGAAATTGATGCCCCTTTTTGGAATACAAGATTTTCCAATGTATTTTCATCTTTTTTAGGTTAGGAGTGTGGATTTGCAGAGAGGTGTGTTTGCCACAAGACCCTAGGTGTACATCTCTATGTGTGCACCAATCAAGTAACTAGGACAATCATCCTAGATTTTGGTTGGGGATTCACCAAAGCCTAAAAACTTGGATTTTGAGTTTTTTTACATGTCCTCACATGTCTCCATGCTTATTTTGTGTTTTGGCATAGGAGAAGGAGCACTTGTAGTGCATTTGGACTCTAGAGCCCTGATTAGGCCTTTTTGCCTGGTCTAATATTCCAGCAGCAGTGACTTCCATTCACTTCCACTCCTTGGTGTTAAGACATGTTTTGTTAACCCTAAAAGGGTATCAAAATCCTTGACCAAATCTGCCTCTCATTTGGGAACATTCAGACTTATGTTCAAAATTCACTCTAGGAAGGGCTACAAGCCAAATCCTTAGGTTGTGAAGCATCTTAGTGTTATGGGTGGTTTTTAAATGAAAGAACTATTGGAACTATAAGAATAAGACCTAAATAGGCTAGATCAGTGTTTTTAGGCCACCCCTGGTCTTGATATCCATTTCATGGGGTTTGATCACTCTTTGGTTTTAAAGAGATCTCTTAGTGAACTTGGGTGCTTGGGTGCTTAGGACCTTGGTAAGCCTAGTGATTAGGTTACCTTGTATTGTAGGGTTGTGATAACCTTCTCTAAGCCTCTTTACTATACCTATGATAGGTATTTAGCACTTGACCCTCCTTACCTTGGGTGTTGAGGGATTGAAAACTTACCATTGCTCACTGTTTGAAGGCTTTCGCTTGCCACTGCTGCATCAAGTGGTATTAGAGCTATGTCTGATCCTAAGAATGAGGAGATCCCTGCAAGGGTCACAAATAGTGAATTGGAAAAGATGGTGAGAGAGAAAAAGGCTGCAAACAAAGCCTTAACCAAGAGGCTTCAAGAGCTTGAGAAGAAGCTTGATGACAAAGACAAAGAAGATAGGTCTGAAAATGAAGAAGGGAGTGAAGAAGAAGAGGATGATGCTGATCAAAAAATCCCTACAAACCAAAGGCCTTTCATAGATGCCTTGAAATCCATGGGAAGGAGAACCATGGAGGAGAAGATAGATTTTCCGGTCTTCAATGGCAAGATGAATGATGATCTAGCCTTGGATTGGATAGAGGCTTTGACAACATTCTTTGAATGTGAGGACATCCCTGCAAAGCAGAGGGTAAAGGTGGCAAGATCCAAGTTAAAGGGAGCAGCCCTAACTTGGTGGAACTTCATCCAAATAGAGAGGGTGAAGAATGGGAAGAATATGATCAATTCATGGAATAGGATGATAGCATTGATCAAAGAGACATATGTACTTGAGGACTATGGGTTACAGCTCCATAGGAGGAAACAAAGTTTAAAACAAAAGGACATGGATGTAGGCTCTTATACTGAAGAGTTCCTAAAACTATGTATGAAGATCAATATGGTAGAAGATGAGGAAGAGAAATTGGCAAGGTACATGAATGGCTTGAAGGTATCCATTCAAGAGGAACTAAGCCTACACTGCCCTACCACAGTCAATAAGTGCTATCAAATGACACTCAAGGTAGAGGAAAAATGGAAGAGAAAACAAGACTTTGGCAAAGGGAAGAGTAATGATAGTGGGAAGCATTTTAGACGCAAGAGAAACTCTTGGAACAAGGGACAAAGTAGTGGTAGCAGCAACAAGACCCCTAACCAAGGAGACAAAGAAAATAGTGACTCTAATTCAAGAGGAAACTATAGAGGGAGAAGACCTTTCAATAGAGGAAGGACAAATTCAGGAAGAGGTAATGGACCATTGAAATGTTTCTATTGCAACCAAATGGGACACCATGCTGGAAGATGCCCTGAGAAGAGGAACAACAATAACCAAGGTGAGAGAAGAGCACAACTTGTCCAAGAAGATAAGCAAGAAGACAATGTTGATGCTAGAGACTTGGAATTAGAAGAAGGAGTATGCTTGATGATGAGGCAAGTATTCCTTCAAGTACCAAAAACCAAATAACCTCCACAAAGGAAGAATCTCTTCAGAACAAAGATCAAATGTCATGGGAGGGTATGCAATCTTCTTATAGATTCTAGTTCAACTGAAAATATTGTATCTTGTGAAATGGTTCATAAGTTAAACCTCCCTAAGAAGCCAAACCCTTGCCCCTATCATGTTTCATGGTTAACCAAAGGCCAACAAACTCTAGTCACAAAATAAGCTTGGATAGAGTTTTCTATTGCTGACTTCAAGGACAAGGTCCTTTGTGATGTTGTTGATATGGATGCCTCACACATCCTTCTAGGCAGGCCCTAGAAATTTGATGTTGATGCCATACACCATTGTAGGAAAAACACCTACTCCATCACCAAAGATGGGAAGACCTTCACTATTAAGCCCCTGCCGGATAGTAAAACTAAAAAAGAACCCACTGTGATCATCATGGGGGAAAAGGAGATGTTGAAAAATTTGAAAGAATCTGATATTGAACCATTTGTTTTAATCTCAAAACCCAAAGATAACATCAGGTTTGATAAAAAAGAGACCATACCAAATGAAGCCACAAAACTGGTGCAAAAGTACAAAGATGTCACTATTAGTGACCTTCCCACTAGCCTCCCTCCCACTAGGGACATTAGTCATCAAATAGACCTCATACCAGGCTCATCCCTGCCTAATAAGGCACCATACAAAATGACACCATTGCAGCATGTGGAGATTGCAAAATAGGCCACTGAATTGTTTGAAAGAGGACTCATCCAAAAGAGTCTCAGTCCTTGTGCTGTACCTTAAGTCTTGGCCCCCAAAAAGGATGGAAAATGGAGGTTATGCATTGATAATAGGGCCCTAAACAAAATCACAATAAGGTACAGATTTCCCATGCCAAGAATTGAGGACCTATTGGATCAACTAGGAGGTGTTTGCTACTTCACCAAGATAGACTTGAAGTTTGGTTACCATCAAATTAGAATCAAGCCAAGAGATGAATGGAAAATAGCATTCAAAACTACTGAAGGTTTGTTTGAATGGTTAGTAATGCCCTTTGGGTTAAGCGATTCCCCTAGCACTTTTATGAGGCTTATGAATGAGATATTCATAGATTTTATTGGCAAATTTGTTGTTGTTTACCTTGATGACATACTAATATTCAGTCATAGCAAGGAAGACCATCTTGATCATGTGGAACAGGTACTAAGAAGACTCCATCAACACAAGTTGGTAATCAACTTGGAAAAGTGCATGCTTATGAGGAAGGAACTTGTGTTCCTAGGTTTTGTGATCTCACAAGGTACCCTCAAGATGGATCCTAAGAAGGTAGATGAAATCATTAATTGGCCTCCACCAAAGAATCAAGGTGATGTAAGGATTTTACATGGGCTTGCAACATTCTATAGGAAGTTCATCAAAAATTTTAGTCATGTATGTGCACCAATGCTTGAAACAATCAAAGGTGGAAAGAAGACTAAGTTTGCATGGACAAAGGAAGCCAATGATGCATTCTAATACTTGAAGAATAGAGTCTCCCAATACCCTATCTTGGTCCTCCCTAATTTTAACAAAGTCTTCACTTTGGAAACAAATGCAAGCAATTTGGCTATAGGAGTAGTCCTAAGCCAAGAGGGCAAGGTAGTTGCTTTCTTTTTAGAGACATTGAATGAGGCCAAAAGGAAGTACTCTACTTATGACCTAGAGCTCTATGCCATGGTCCAAGCCCTCAAGAAATGGAGGCACTATTTGATCCCAAAAGAGTTTGTAGTCTACACTGACAACCATGCATTAAGCTTCCTCAATTCACAAGAAAAACTTTGAGTCAGGCATCTCAAATGGGTAGAGCAATTGCAGGCCTATACCTTCAACATTAAGCATAAAAAGGGTGTAGCAAACAAAGGTTCTGATGCCCTTAGTAGGAGGATTGGTCTGGTTGAAGAAGCTCAACTACAAAGTGTGGGAATTGAGTCCCTCAAACACTTGTACCTGGATGACCTTGCTTTTTCAGAGATATATCATATTTGTACAAAAATGGAGGGCAGATATCATACTGATTTTTTTGAATATTTGATTTAGAATGGGCTTCTATTCAAGGGAGCACAATTATGCATACCAAAATGTTCAATGAGAGAAAATATAATCAGGGAAAAACATTGTGGTGGCCTAGGAGGACACTTTGGCATTGACAAGATAGCAAACATGGTGAAGAGGAGTTATTTTTGGCTCAAGTTGAACAATGAAGTTAAGAATTTTATTGAGTCTTGTACTATTTTCCAACAAGCTAAAGGGATGGAAACAAATCAAGGGCTCTACCAACCCTTACCAATCCCTTCAAGGCCTTGGGAATCCATTTCAATGGATTTTGTCATGGGACTACCTAAAACCAAGAAAGGATTTGATAGTGTCTTTGTCATAGTGGATAGGTTCAGCAAAATGGCCCACTTTGTGTCATGCAAGAGCACAAATGATGCATCTCATATAGCCAATCTCTTCTTCAAAGAAGTAGTTAGAATTCATGGCTTACCTCAGATAATTGTATCAGACAAAGATGTAAAGTTCCAAGGGCACTTTTGGAGGACACTCTTCAAGAAGTTGGGTACAAATCTCACTTATAGTTCTGCCTATCACCCACAAATAGATGGGTAGACCGAGGTAGTAAACAGGTCCCTAGGCAATCTCCTAAGGTGCCTAACCAAGAAATACTCACAAAGTTGGGATATAGTCCTACCCCAAGCAGAGTTTTCCTTCAATGAATCTATAAATAGGTGAACTGGTACAACTCCTTTCCAAGTAGTGTATGGTTTACATCCCAAGGGACCATTAGATCTGATGGAACTCCCCTTTGATTTCAAAATCAGCGCTCAAGGCCAAGAACTGGCAGAGCTCATCACAAAGGTACATCAGCAAGTGAAAGAAACTTTGTGAAGGTCTAGTTTGAAGTACAAAGAAAATGATGACAAGAGAAGGAGAGAGGTCCACTTCAAAGTGGGGGACAAGGTTTGGGCCTTCCTAAGAAAGGAGAGACTACCTAAGGGTAGATACTCCAAATTACAAATGAAGAAAGTAGGTCCCTGCAGCATACTTTACAAAATAGGTGACAACACCTATGAAATATCCCTTCCTCCAAATTTGAAAATCTCCCCTATATTCAATGTGGTAGACCTCACACAATCCAAAGCTGCAGCGGGTTCATCAAATGAGAAAGGTAAGGACACCAAAGATGAAGACTATGTTACCAATCTTCCACAAAGAAAACTAGTGGAGTTAGAAGAAATCTTGGACACAAAGATACTAAGGTAGACCAGGACTAAGAAGTACATACAGTACTTAGTCAAATGGAAGGTCCTCCCCAACATAGATGCTACATGGCTGACCGAAGACCAAATCAAGCAACATGGCACTTTGGTGGAGCAGTTATCCTCAAGTAGGGACTTCAGTTTTAAAATTCAAGGGGAGTATGGTGCAGGAGTACCTACTCCAGATTCAAAAAGCATTCCTATGGAACCTAGGATTTCAAACTAAGGTCCTTAGAGGCCTCTAGTCATGTTTAGGATAAGGGTTAGACATTGGATGTCTTTGTAAGACCCTAGTTCCAAGATTGGCATTTTATGAGCCCTTGGTCTAACTAGTGGTCATTTATTATCCAAAACCCTAGTCTTAGGTATTTTCATGCTTTTCCATGTTTGGATCCATTAGAGATCATCAAATCAAGGTTAGGACCAAGTTTGGTCATTAGATTTGCATTTTTGCAAATTAGGCAAAAGTTGCTCTAAAAGTTGTCATGCAACTTTCGAGCAACTTTCTTAATAGTTGTCCAACATTGTAAACACAACTCCCAAATGGCTAGTTGGTTCAAAAAAGTTGTATAACCATTGGGAGTGCCTACATAAGCCCTTTCAAGTAGGTGGTAGGATAACACAATGTATTTTGGCAATTAAAATCAATAAAATCATAAACTTTCGCTCCAGATCTTGTGATTCAAACCACTGTACAGATAGGTACAAATGTGAGGGCATGAGAAAATGATTCCAAAGGTGGAAGCCTTGATTCTCCTTTAATTTTTATTTGGTCTCATGTATTTATCTAACCTAGATTGGAAGATATTTGGTTTTTAGTAAGAGTGCCTAGAATTGAGGCTTAAAAAAATAGGGTTTCTAATAGGGCCTGATTGTTTAGTCCCATTCCACCATGGGAAATTGATGCCCCTTGGTGGAATACAATATTTTCCAATGTATTTTCATCTTTTTCAGGTTAGGAGTGTGGATTTACAGAGGGGTGTGTTTGCCACAAGACCCTAGGTGTACATCTCTATGTGTGCACCAGTCAAGTAACTAGGACAATCATCCTAGATTTTGGTTGGGGATTCACCAAAGCCTAAAAACTTGGATTTTGAGTTTTTTAACATTTCCACACATTCTTCCATGCTTAGTTTGTGTTTTGGCATAGGAGAAGGAGCACTTGTAGTGCATTTGGACTCTGGAGCCCTGATTAGGCCTATTAGCCCGGTCTAATATTGCAGCAGCAGTGACTTCCATTCACTTCCACTCCTTGGTGTTAAGAAATGTTTTGTAAACCCAAAAAGGGTATCAAAATACCTAACCAAATCTCCATCTCATTTGGGAACATTCATACTTATGTTCAAAATTCACTCTAGGAAGGGCTACAAGCCAAATCCTTAGGTTGTGAAGCATCTTAGTGTTATGGGTGGTTTTTAAATGAAAGAACCATTGGAACTATAAGAATAAGACCTAAATAGGCTAGAGAAGTTTTTGTAGGCCACCCTTGGTCTTGATATCCATTTCATGGTGTTTGATCACTCTTTGGTTTTAAAGAGATCTCTTGGTGAACTTGTGTGCTTGGGTGCTTAGGACCTTGGTAAGCCTAGTGATTAGGTTACCTTGTATTGTAGGGTTGTGATAACCTTCTCTAAGCCTCTTTACTATATATGTGATATGTATTTAGCACTTGACTCTCCTTACCTTGGGTGTTGAGGGATTGAAAACTTACCATTGCTCACTGTTTAAAGGCTTCCACTTGCCACTGCTGCATCAATAGCATACTACCATTTCTGATCATTTTTTCTAAATAGTTCTTTAGGGATTAGATTCCCTATTTGAAAAGGTGTCATCTTGAATGTGCATAGCATCTCTAACATAGATTCTTCAATCTTCTCTTTATCATCTCTGCTTAATCTTTCAAATTGTATAAGCTTGAAACCTCCTAATCTTGTTGTGCTCTTGATATTATGGAAAATTTCATCCACACTAGTTGGATGTCTATATGATGCTACCTTCAATGTGCTATTATCAGCCATGTCAGTCATTTCTTCATCATCATCCTTCTATAGCACTATCTTTCTTCTCAGCTTCTTCTTGGGATGACTTGGCACAACTCTAGTTTGTACTGGTTTTTTTTTTCTTGAGCTTTCCCCTTCAGTTTTCTTTGCTGGAGTTTTCCTTTGGGGCTCAAAAACTATGGAAGTAGAAGCTTCCCTAGTTCTCGGTCTAAGTGTTGTAGGAAGAGTAGGATTTTGTTTCTGTATCTTCCTTTTACTGGGCTTGACAACCATTTCCTTATTTCCCTTCTTATGAGTTTCTACATCCTCCTCTTCACTTCCATCAGATTCACTAGACTAATCTTCTCCCGAGCCTTGTGTAATTTCAAGAGGTGCATTCTCCTCTTCTCTTTCTCCTAGCATTTTCTCAAGATTCTTGACTATTTTCTTTCTTTTCCTCTCTAGGGTTGCATACTTTAACACCATAGTAATCTTGGATTTTTCTTCTTCATAAGTTCCAAAAGGCTTTTATTTTCTATCAATATCTTCTTCCAATAAAGTATTTATTGATGTTGATGTCTCATCTATGTTTAACTCATAGGGAAATGGCCTTAGCCATGCTACCCTAGGCATAATAACTTGAGCATATGTGTGGTCAGTATCCACTAGAAAACATATATCATTGTAGTGTGTTTCTACTAGGGATACATGATTTCTACTTCTCTTCCTCATCCTCTTCTTAAATTCAACAAAGAAACTCTCTGTCACACTATCAAAATTGTCACCTAATTGATGAATATACTCATTAACTTGTTGAGTTACCGGTTGGTCCTTACTCCATACTACATCTCATATAGTAGGAAACTTATTTTGTGCATAAAAGAATAGACAAAATATCCGGGAATTGAACTTACACATTGCATTTTTATCCTTCCTAATTGATGTTAGGTTCTTGGCAAGTTGAGTTAACTGCAGCTCGGCAAGATCATAAGTATGATCTTTCTTCACCATCTTCCACGCCTGATCTACTGTAATGCAAGGAACGTTGTCCATCCTGCTTGACTGATAAAATTTGTGAGCTATAACCCTTACCACAAAATCTATCTCTGGATCTATGATTGTAGAGATTTTCATTCCTCTTTTGTATAGATGTGTTATCCTGGATTACTTCTTTGCTTTGACATCTCATTGTCTTCTTCCCAGTAAGAGTAGGATAACCGATGACTTGATGAATTACATATTTGGTGATCTTCACCAACCCATTCTCCAACCACAATTTCATGTCATGTACTTTGCTTAAAATGATCTTAATCCATTCAACTTTGAAGTTGTGAGGGAAATATAGGGCACACACGAACCCTTTCTCGGCAACATGTTGATGCTCTTCCTTCAACACTCCATTATCACACAACCTGTTATAAGCTTCCCTCAACTCATAATCTCCAATCTGTCCAATCTTGCACATGTAGCATGCACACACATCATGTATCATCAAGACCCTTAGTGGGATCAATGACAGGGCTCCCAAGAGATCTCCCTTCACTGCGCTTTCCGGTACATCTTGGAACTTTGGTGGCTTACACGCATCAATATTTACTAATTGAGAATTTAAAACCTCTTTCCCTTGTTTCCTTATTGTTGTAGATGAGTTGGATGCAATTTCTCCTATTTAGGGTTCAAAATATAAATTCAAGTAGTTCGATAATACCTTGTTTCAACAGTCCTTCACTATGTTTGCCAATGAAACACTGTAAGATTCTTCACAAACTTGACTTAGCACAAATCGCTCTTCTCAATCACCTTGAATTTCTCTGCAAATTCTTAAATCACTGGGTGAAATGAGAATGAATGGTAATATTTCACTTTATAGACTCAAATGGTCAGATTAGGTCTTCATTAAATGCTTTAGACACTTTTTAGGTGAAATATAGTTATCTCGGCCTTCACATGACAACTCAATTATCACATGCCCTTACTCGGTTGAAACCATGACTCGATCGATACCAACATTTTTATTTTGGCTCGGTAGATATAACATCTCAGCTATTATAGGAGCTCGATACATATTGAGCATCTCGATCACTATAGACATAAATAATGATGCTCAACATCAATTATGCAATTTGACTCTTTTCTAAAAAATTTCCTAATGCATCTTATCTTATGCAGATATGGACTTTAACACATCAAATGTCAGGAATTGGTGTAAGATATAACATCTAAAAATTCAATTCCTTACATACCTTTTTGCTTAGATATAAGTAGTGTGGTCACCTGATCCATTGGATTGGGTGATCTCGGGTTCACTGGATCCACTACTACTTGCTTCCTCTTTCTTTCTCGATGCCTTATTCATCTAGTTCTTTATCTGTTCAATAGTCTCTTTATTTTGAATTGCTCATCACTCGGTGCTTGTGCTTTGCAGTCTCTTTTTACATGACCAATCTTGTGGCATTTATAACAAACCAGATTTCCACTCATCCAACTTTTGGATTTACCTCTAAAATGTGTCTTTACACAGTTTGCTCCAATATGACCATATTATCCACCATATTGACAACTATACTATGTATTATAGTCCCAATTGAATGTGTTACCTTTCCTAGGTGCATTACTCTACTTATTGGATGTCCACTTTGGTTTTGCATTGGATATGCAATCTTGTGCTCTATGACCATATTTATGACACTTTTAACAATATCCTTGAAATCTAGGTGCAGTAGGTGCATTACTAACCTTTGACACACATTCATGTGCTCTATGTCCATGCTTCTTATAGTTAAAACAATTTCCATTGAATTTGGGTTTAGGATTGGACTTACCATTCTTTCTTTTGAAAATATTTTTTGTGTGTCCTAGCTTTCCACAATGATGACATGTAGGTTTGTTGTTCTTTGAATTTTCATTCATGTGTTCTCCATTCTTTGATGATTCTCTTTCTTTAGTGGATGATAGGTTCTCATCATGTCTAATTCTAGAGGTGTCACTGGATCTTCTTGGTGACCTCAACAGTTCCTCAAAATATTTCACAGCTTCACTAGGCTTGTTCATCCTTTTGTTAAGTTCCTTTTCAGATCTCAATTAATTCTTTAGTTGATTGTTCTCTGATCTCAAAATTTTGATTTCCATGTCTTTCCTGTTCAACTCTTGATTTGCAAGTAATAGTTGGTTTACCATGTCCAATTGATTATTTGTCAGCTTTTTCATATCACATGTCCTTTCACCAAGTCTTATAGCCATTTGTCTTTTGTCTTCTTCTTCCATTGTCTTTTCTTCTTCAACTTTCTTTTTCTGTTCAATTACTTCACATAGTCTTACTGATTGAATTTCTTGTTCTCTTCAGACTTCTAACTTCTACATTCAATGTGTTGTTTCTTTCTAGCAAATTTTCTATAGCTACATCACTTTCAGTGGAGTTTCCATTATCAAATAGACCTTTAGTATCCTCTACTTGATATTGTGTGTCATTTAGTTGGATTGCCAACTCTTTCCTTTTTCTCAAGGATTTCTTCAGTTCTCCTCTGGCTATTTCAAGTTGGTGCAATGCAAGCTGGATGTCAATCTTCTAATTTTCTATGATCTTTCCCAACTTATAAACCTCCATCTCCAAGACCTTAACTCTCAAGTGGTTAGACTTCTAAGAGAACAAATCTTTGATAGCAATTGTTGGAAATCTAATATGGGAAAGTGAGATATTGAGAGAGGGGGAGGGGGGGAGGGGGGGGGGGGGTGAATCAATTATCCACAATACTTCTCTACTTTGAAACTAATTCCACATGCATGCCATAAACATAAATTTCAATACTTAAATGAATCTAACATTCTAATCTCATCCATCAAATGAAACACATAACACAAAATTTGGTAACCCAGAAACCATTGAAAGGTAAAACTAGGGCGGGAATGACACCCACAAATCTTTACTACTACAGTATTAAAATGTGCATGTTAGGGCTACAAATTTTGATTAGTTTAGATGATCTACCCTGTGAGGGGTCTGCCTTGTTAAGAGCTTACAAACTTATGCAATCTACCTTGATTAAAGGATTAAAAACTTATGTGTGATGATGTTAATCATCTTCATGAAATTAAGATCAAATAGCAACAATTGAAAGTAAATACAATGCAAATCTAATTAAAATTGAAACTAAGATCTATATCATCTCATGGCTATCTAGAAAGAGGTGGTAAGTGAAGCTCTCAGCTCAAATCTCCACTAGTGACACTTCTAAAATGAGAATGTATGCTGCTATGCTTCTACAATGCTTCTATGATGATGATTCTAGCTCAAATTGATAGGATATAATGCAAATTACTTTAAATGCTCTTAATTGCTCTTAGAATGCTCTTCAAATGCCTATAGTAACAATGCTTTGCAAATGAATTTCTAAGATATCAATTGCTCTCAAAATGCTTCATATTTATAGTAAATTTCCAAGGGTAGGGGGTGGAGTGAAGTAATCATGATTTACCTTAGGTTGAGTCAAATACTTTTCTTTTTTCATAAATGGGGGGACAATTTAAAGGTTTGTCTCAAAGCTTTGGACAAAAGGACAAGATTGAGTGGTTGAGATTGAAACTTTCAAATGAGTGATTGAGATTAATCCTTTTCGAGTGATTTGTGTCATTTTGTCCTCAATTCTCATTGGTTGCTCAACTTTGTTTGAAAGAAATTAAGAATTATTAAATTCAATTAATTAATTAAATTTAGCCATGTAAGGGTAATAGGTTCATTTTGATTTTTGATTTAAACAACTATACACTTAATTGATTAAAATCAATTATGTAGTGTTTTTCACCCCTTTAAGCTTTGATTTAATTATTTAACATCTTTATTTGATTTTTCCTTTGCTTTTATTGATTTTGTCCAATTTGATTTAATTATGTTGCTTTTAATTGATTTTATCCCTTTTTGATTGAATTAGTGCATTTTGATGATTTTGAGCCATTTTATTGATTTTTGCAATTTAAAAGCACTTGTCCATTTTTACGTGTCTACAAATGCCCCTCTTTGAATTGATGTATGAAGAACATTGATTCAAATATTCTTTTGAGTCTTGGTCGCTGATTCACTGATATGCCTCTGATACTGATTGATTGCTGCCCCTGATATGATATTGATATGATTGCTACCTCTGATACAAAATTTTTTGATGCCCCACTGATTCCATGATATTTGATTTCAATTTCAATTTGATACCCTGATGCCCCCTCAAAAATTAAAACATATTAATAGTTTGATTTGAAAATTTTGATGATGTTTGATTCATTGAATATGTTTTCATTTCTGAAAAACGTGATGATATGCTATGCATTAAAGGATGCCCCGATTGGTTTGATAGGTCAATAGATGGGTCTAAGCCAAATTTCACCTCCAAAATTAGGTCAAAATAGCTTAAATAGGTTGAAAAACCTTGTTTTTCTATTCATTTTTACTTTTCTCTTTGGTAATTTTGCTTTGATCCTGCGATGAATTTTGAGATGGTTGTCCCTATTCGAGAGCATCGATTCGAGAGTCTGAATATCGGTGTCAATGGATTCAATGTTGCATGTGGATTTTTGGTATTAAGATATAGAAAATCTAAATAGCCAAGGGATCCATTTGTGTAAACAAGCAAAGGTCAATCCATCCTCTTATGAGATAGTCCTCGATGGTTCTTTGATGACCATGTCGTTAGACGAACTCTCATAAGTTGATGAATCTTCCTCAAAACAATCACTCAAAGGCAATAAAATATCACGTCTTTCTCATGACTATTCTAGTCGAAACATCATCGAATAGCTCAAAAGAGGTGATAAAAAGTCAATTTCCTAAAGATTTATCAAAAGAAAGTTTCAAGTGTTTTGCAATGTTTCCTGATTTTCAAAAAGTATTTCCAAGCATTTTGATCTTTAAGGTGTTTTGTCAATTTTTAATCCTGAATTATAAAGTCGATGTAGGCTCAAGGATCATGTTATAGGATCAAATACTTAGGATTTTGAACAATGATATCTATCAAAGTTTCAATAAACTTTCCATTCTTCAGGAACTTTGATAAATCTCTCTCTGACGTGACTGATTGTAGCACTTATCGAATCCATTTGGTACCAAATTTCCAATCCTCTTTTGCCCCCAAGTGATAAATGTGATCGGTCGACAAACTTAGGGCTGATATGCAATGCAACAATGTGATTGAACGACTTTATTATGACTATGTACAAATGACAGATGCAATGACAGTTGTACAAATGGGATGTTGGAAATGCAATATGGACATATGTGACTAGGAAAGATAGAATTAAGGGAACAAAAGGTGCTTGTTTACCAAGTTTTCACCTTTTGGATCTTTTTCTTTTTTTGCTACCAAGGTGCCTATTGCTAGGTTTTCACCAAGGCACTTTTTTTCTTTTTCTCTTTTTTTGTATTTTTCTTTTTTCAATTTTTTTTTTTTTTGTATTTTTCAAGATCTCTTTGATTATGTGCAATAAATATGATGCTTTTCATCTGATACTCTTTATACTCTTTCGTGTCCCTCATGTGTAGAACCTTTTGAGATGAATGTTGTTGATGGGTTCTTGGAGTTCCTCTCCTTCATAATCTAATAACTTATAGGTTCCTATGCCAAATGAAGACACTATGATGAATGGGCCAAGCCAATTAGCCTCCCATTTTCCTTTCTTCTCTCTTTCAACTTGATTCTTTGGATTCTCTCTCAACACTAAGTCTCCTACCTGAAAGACTCTCAGTTTGATATGTTTATTATAGTTCCTCGATATTCTATTTTGATACACTTTCAGGTGCTCATAAGCTTGTGTTTGGTGTTCTTCAAGTAACTCCAATTGTTGGAGTCTAGCGACTCTATAGTCTTCATCGGTGATCAATCCTTGTAATGAAACTTGTAGAGACAAGATTTCAACCTCTAATGGTAGAACTGCTTCGGCACCATAGACTAATGAAAATGGTGTGGCTCCCGTAGGTGTCCAAATGCTCATTTTGTAGGCCCATAATGCTGGATTAATTTGTACATGCCAATCCCTTCCTGATTTATTGACCGACCTCTTCAAGATTTTCAAGATATTCTTATTTGTGGCTTCGGCTTGCCCATTTCCCTAAGGGTAATAGATTGATGAGGAGTGGTGAGTGATATGAAATGTAGCACAAAGTTCATCCACGTCCTTGTTTTTAAATTATTTTCCATTATCTGTTATGATGGCGTGAGGAATTCCATATCTACAAATGATGTGGTTCAAGATAAACATGGAAATTTGCTTACCCGTGGCTGTGATCAAAGGAACCACTTCGACCCACTTAGTGAAATACTCCATTGCAGTTCTGATATATTTGTGACCATTTGAAGAAGGTGGGTATATGACGCCAATTAAATTAAACCCCCATTGATAGAAAGGCCAAGGTGTAACAAATGGGTGTAATTCCTGTGCCGGTGCATGTATCATGTCACCATGATATTGACATTTGTTGCATATCCTAACAAAGTGGCAAGCATCTTTTTGTAATGTCTTCCAGAAATACCCTAAGCGAAGGATTTTCTTAGCTAGATTTAACCCACTGGCGTGTGACCCACAAATGCCTTTGTGAACTTCATGCAAAGATAATCTAGACTCTTCCTCCTCTAGACACCTAAGTAACGTCCTGTCGAGACCCTTACGATACAATGTTTCTGAGATGATTATGTAATGGGTTGATTGGTGTATAAAGTTTCATTTTTTAGCTTAGGTTTGGTCTAAAGGTAGCACTTGGTCTTTGAGATATGTATATATAGGGCTGTACCAAGGGGATTCATGTCCATGTAATAGGGAAACAATTTGGGTTTTGGGAAGGTTGAATGCCAGTTTCACCAACTCTTCCACCAAGAACTCGTACTTCTCATTTTGATCAAGTTTTTGTAACAAGGAAGCCAAGGTGGCCATGGCGTCAGCTGCTCTATTTTTCTCTCTAGGAATCTGCTCAAAATTGATCAAGGCAAAGTACTTCCATCCATCAATCATGGTCTTATATGGCATCAACTTTTCATCTTTAGTGTTATATTCATTATTGACTTGATTGATGATGAGTTGGGAATCTCCATAAATTTGTAGCTCTGTGATGTTCCACTCTAAGGCCATTTTGATGCCTATGACTAGTGCCTCATATTCCGCTATATTATTTGTGCATGGAAAAAAGAGCTTGTAGGACTTAGGAATGGTGTAACCTTGAGGAGTGACTAATAGTATGCCGGCCCTAGAACCTCCTTGAGTATAGGAGCCATCAAAGTATAACTTCCACATTTTTGCTTCTATGTTTACAATGGCAGAATCCAAAAATTCCACTTGGATAGTTTGTGTAGAAGTCATGGGGTTTTCAGCTAAGTGATCTGCTATCACTTGCCCTTTTATTGCCTTTCTATGGACATACTCAATGTCGAATTCACTCAATATCATAACCCACTTTGCTATCCTACCTATTAAGGTAGTTTTGCTTAACAAATACTTGAGAGGATCAATTTTGGCAATTAGCTTGACCTTATGCATCAACATATAATGTCTCAACTTTTGAGATGCAAACACAACTGCTAGGAAAGCCCTTTCCATGAATGTGTAGTTAAGTTCATATTTGATCAATGTCCTACTCAAATAGTAGATAGCTCTTTCCTTTCCTTGTTCATCCTCTTGTGCCAAAGCACTCCTAAGGATCTTTCGGTAGCAGATATGTATAAAAGTAATGTTTTGCGCTTGATTAGTGGCATGAGAATAGGTGGATTTATAAAATAGGTCTTCAATAATGTGAAAGCTTGATCACATTCCTCATCCCACATGAATATAGTATCCTTATGTAGCAACTTGGTGAAGGAATGACATTTTTCGGCCAATTGGGAAATAAACCTTCTTATGGATTGTATTTTGCCTTGTAAGGATCTCATTTGGTTGATGTTCTTTGGTATCTCCATATCCATTATGGCTTGTACTTTCTCCGGGTCCACTTCAATTCCTTTGGTTGAAACTATATAGCCTAATAACTTGCTGGATTGGACACCAAAGACACATTTTTTTGGGTTTAATATGACTTTGAATTGCTCCAACCGAATGAATATCTTTTTCAAAATTTGCAGGTGTTCTTCTCTTTTGTGGGATTTTGCCAATAGATCATCCACATAATCTTCTAAAAATGTATGCATCATGTCGTGGAAGATAGTTGTCATGGCCCTTTGATATGTGGCTTCGGCATTTTTAAGGCCAAAGGGCATGACATTCCAACAAAAAGTCCCCCAAGGGAAAGTAAATGCAGTCTTCTCCTGGTCTTCAGGTGCAATTTTGATCTGATTATACCCACTGAAACCATCCATTAGGGAGTACATGGAATGACCCATTGTCAAGTCAACTATTGCATCAATGCTCGAAAGTGGGAAGTCATCCTTAGGACAAGCAAGATTTAGGTCTCAAACATCCATGCATACTCAAATAGATTTGTCATGTTTTGTGATCGGTACAATGTTACATATCCATTCGGTGTAAGCTATTGCCCTTATGAATCCCACTTTCAACAATTTTTCTAATTCTGCCTTGACTAAAAGAGCTATGTGTGGGTGCATCTTCCTCAACTTTTTCTTAACGGGCTTTACCCCTGGTCTAACATTCAGATGATGCATTATAAAGTCAGGATTTAGGCCAGGCATGTCAGCATATGACCATGCAAAGTTTACTTGTTCTTGGAAAAATTTGATGAAGTCCTCTCTTTCTAGAGGTGTAAGAGATGCTACCAAGTGTATAAATTTTGGATCCACTTCCGTCCCAATGTTAACCTTTTCTATTGGTTCTATGAGTATAGGCGACCTTTCTTCCTCATGCTCTGGTAGAGTATCCAATCTCTCTTCCTTTGATGCCACAATTGGGTTTTCACCAAAGGAAATATCTTTTATCTTTACTTTTTTGGGTTCTAATGCTGCCACATAATGGTTTTTAGCACTAGAAATTTTCATTTTCTTATTTTTTTTCATTTTTTGCTTTTGACTAAGAGATTGAACCCCCGCTACTTCTATCATGTTCAGTTCAAATTCATTGGTGAAAGAGGGCTCAACCGCATTAAGGTATTGGTTTGCTGCTTGGTCATTCAGGAAGTAAAGCAAGTCACTTGGCTCGGTTTGGTCCCAATCAATAAGATGGGGATTTATTAAGGATAAGGTTTCATTAGGTGAGTTTTCATCAATTTGGTTCATGGACATGACTTTGTTTGAGGGTTCATACATTGTATCATTTAGATCTATGACGTGCGCTTCCTCAAGATGGTCCATGGAAGAAGGGTCAAAATCCCCTTCACTTGAGTCCTCATCGACTTCTACGAGAAATAGCATGGGAAAAGCCACGAGTGGATTAAAACTAACGTTTGAATCTCCCTCCTCCAAAGGCATCCAAAATGTATCTATCCATGGTGGACTTGTATATGCTTGTCCTATGTTAAGACCTTGTATATTAGGCTCTTCATTGACTTGAGTTTCTTGCCTTCGGATCTTTGCATACGTATGTATTGTGACTATTTCTTTATCTTGACATGATTCATCATATGGGGTGTCCCACTCATAATCCTAGGAGTCATCACTATCTCCATCAAATTCTAAAGCATTTACTTGAGGATAGAAATCTTGCATTGGGCTGGAGCTTTCGCCTTTGTATTGGTAACCTACTCTAGACCTTTCTTGTTTTTCCCTCCAAGTAGGTTCAATGGGTTCTAGTAGACCTCTATTCCTTTTGCCTAAGGGTCCTCTTCCCTTGTATCCCATCTTCTACATTATCTCAAACCCTTTCCCATATTGCTTGGTTTGTATATTAACATGCTGGATTCTTTCCATGGGAGTGTTTGAGGTATCCTCTTCATCATGATAAAGCCATTGAAGGAATTCATTCTCTTCCTTGTTGAATGTTTCTTTGTCACTTTCTCTGATGAAGTAAGAGTTATACTTATGAGGTAAGTATTCTTTTGATGGTTTTCCATGTGTTCTTGGAGATATGGGCATGTCGAATAGGGAAACAAAGTATTCCCCTACTCCTTTTGAACTAATTTTGCATTGTTTATCAAATGCATCCATCATCTCATCCATTTTCTTGTAGTTCTTCTCTAGTGGGTTTGTAGGGTACTATCTCTAATTTAGGCACTTGATTTGAACCCTCATTTGTAGTTGGACCCTTGTAGCTCATCTTTTCCTTTCCCTTAATTGATGTCGTTGAGCTAGCTTGAGGAGGGTTTGGAGTAGCATTTAATGTTATGATAGGATCATCCATTTTGGTATCTTCAATGGTGGCTCTTTGAATGATTCCTTCTCAGTTATGTGGAATAAATAGCTCATGAAGGGGTTTGAGTGCATTGCAATATTGGAATGGGTTTGAGTCCCCTCCAGCCGTAATTTCTTCACCCATGTATGGAAATTTGATGCATTGGTGGTACGTGGATGGGATTGCTTGCATCTCGTGGATCCATGGTCTCCCAAACAAAATATTATAAGTTAACTTCATGTCCAATACTTGGCAATTGGTGTCCTTCTTGACAGGTCCCACTTGAATGGGCAATACGATCATGCCTTTAGAGGCTCTTTCAACTTCATCATAAGCTTTAATGGTGATTTTTTTTGTAGGGTCAATGCAAGACTCGGACAACCCTAAGGATTTAACAACACTTAATGTACAAATGTTAAGGCCAGCTCCTCCATCAATGAGAGCTCTTTTGACTCTATGGCATTCAATCAAGACCTCTATATGCAGTGGTAGGTTTTGGGGATGGGTGATAGACATGTCATCTTGGTCAAAGAATGACAAGCAATGAGGTGCAATGAGATGACCTACCATGTTTTGGGACTTTCCCTCTTCTAAGTTAGTAGCAACATTCATCTCTACTAGAGATTTTTCTAAAATTTCCTTATGATTAGGGGATAGCTTCAATAGCTCCAAGATAGATATTTGTGCTGGAGTTCTTTGCAAATGATCTACCAAGCTATATAAGGTTTTGTTGCTGTAGAAGATTTCTTGATCACAATGTTGGACTGCGGAGTGCTAATAACTTTAGGAGAAACCCATTGTAGGGTAATCTTCGGAGTCTTCCCTCTTGTAATAAAATTTGATGTCTCTTTTTGGGGTTGTTCCTTGATTATTATAGCATTCACAATGTTATCATAAGGTGGCACAAAGTTAATGTTATTACTGCTTTGTTTCTTGCCATTAGATGATTCCCCTTTGTCATGTTTGTAGAAGGGTTGTTTGAATGCTATATGGTCTTCATTTCTTTGAGGTCCATCAATGGTGATCATGCCATTATTGATTAAGTCTTGCACTATATTCTTTAGTTGCAAGCATTCATTTGTTGTGTGCCCTCAAATCCTATGGTATTCACAATGGCTATTAGCACTCCACCAACTAGGTTCGTTGTGTGGCTCATAAGGCTGAATGCTGGGTATAGTAATGATATTATTAGCTATGAGGGTCTTTAATGCCTTTTTGAGGGGTTCACCCAAGGGTGTGAAGTTCCTTTGAGGAGTTGGCACCAAATATTTATCAAATTTATTACTCCTTGAATTATTTCCTTGGTTGCCATTATTAGCATTGTTGTTGGAAGGTGCATTGGAGGTCTGGTTGGAATTATTCACCTAATTAGGTGTTCTTGTAAGAGCAAAGGGAGTCACCTTCAAGTTTCTAGAGTCAACAACTCCATCATTGACTATTCCCTTATTGTTCTTTTTATACCGATTATTGCTATTGAACCAATTCTTATTTTGATTGGTGCCATTGTTGGAGTTGTTGTTGTTAGAATTGTTCTTGTTATATTTGTATAATTTCAGTTCTCCACTCTTAACCAACACTTCTTCTATTGTTACTCCATTTTCTATGAGGTCTTGGAATGCCTTGGGACATTGCATTCTCAGTCGGTAGTTCATTTCGGTGCTCAAACTATTAATGAATATATCCATTTTTTCCTTCTCGGGCACACTCCTAGGATACCTTGCAAATACTATCCTCCACCTTTGTAAGAAAGTGAGGAATGCCTCTCCATCTTTTTGTTTAGTGTTACATAATGTTATCATCATGACCTCATGCTTGATGTTATATGAGTAATGGGCCATGAATTTTGAAGCTAATTCTTTGAAGGTTTTTATGCCAGAGGGTAACTTAGAAAACCACTCCATAGCCATGCCTCCTAAGATTCTTGGGAATAGTCTCATTAAATAGGTTTTTATCATGCATGAACTCTAAGCTCAATGCACAAAACTCACGTAGGTGATCTTGTGGATCTAACGTTCCCTCATACTTTTCATATTTGGGAAACACTACATTGATCGGGAATGGTGCCATTACCAAACTTTTATCAAACGGGAATGGGCACAATGCTTCGATGGAAAGGGGTTTAGGAGCCCCACTTTTCTTGATTATATCTAGTTGCATTTGAAATACCTTAAACTATTTGTTCATAATGTCTATGGCACTTTCTTCAACTTCAGGTGGTTTTAGTTGATTTACATCATAATCTCATGGAAGTTTGAGACCTATTCGGGCTAGGTCCATGAAATACTTCTCTTTATCCCTTGCCATTGCCTTTTCCACGAGTCTTAAGAAATAGGGGCATTGAACAACTTCATCAACTTTGTCATCGGTGGCATCATCGGCCGTTGGTTCAGTGTTAGTTCTTTGGTGGGTGGTATCAATTCCTTGAGTGTTTTGATCCGCCCCTCCACTATTGGTATTGCCTTGGTTATTTATGTCAATGCCCCCATTATTGGCATCACCTTGGTTATTAGGATCAATGCTACTATTTCTTTTATTACCCAAACTACCATAGTACATCATGTTGTCTTCCCCTTCTTATTTGGGTGATTTTTCGGGTATTCTTGGAGTGGTAGATTCATCTCCTAGGTAAGGGAGTTCTTGACTCAAATAAGTTCCATCTACTTGCAAGGTTTGCTTTATGTAGTAGGATCTAGTAAAAACAAGCATGAACCTTGGAGAATAAGAGTCAATATTACCCTTGGTCTAATCCTTTGTAAAATTTGCAAAAATGGTGTAGAACAAGATTTTTGACTGGACTGAAGGTTGGAACAGTAAGAACACAGAAAAGGTTACTCAAATATATGCTCCAAATTTTTTGACCCTCCTTGCAAGTACTCTTTGTTTGCCCTTTTAGATTTTTGGGCATCACTGAACTGAGTGTAGGCATGACTGAATTTTGCATACACGTGTACTGGTATATTGTTAGGCGGATCTCTTCAGGGATGCAGGCGACACTTTCCTATTGATAGGTGATTTTCTAGTTTTATCAGGCGTGATTCAATATGTTCTAGGCGTGACTTGCCTGTTGATACGCATTTTCATAAAAGTCACAGGCGTTACTGAACCTCTGATAGGCGGGATTAATTTGTGCACAGGCAACACTTCTCTGACCAAATTGTAAGATTTTGAAATTTTTAAACGTTTAAGATCAGGTCCTTTGAAATTTTCTTGTTTGAAAATAAAAAACAAATGCAACACACACATCAATGTCCCTAAAACAGTCTAATGTGTATATTTTCGATCATTTCCACAAGTATAACTCAAGAAAGAATTCCAAGCAGCTTACCTAAAGCAAATTTTGGCTCTTAACATGGCTCTAAAAGGTAGGCCTGCTAATTTATCCAGGATTTATTGTGGATTCCGTTCAAATAGATCTTAAATTTTCATCCCCTAAGTATGTTAATGGGTTTCCCACACGCACCAAGGTATGATTTTGGGCAATCCGTGAAGACTACTAGAGGAAATTCAAAAACTTTAAGATCCATTTGTCACACACCCCATTAAGGATGCATGTGTTTTGTTTTATAGTGGGTTGGATTCTCACGGTAAAAGCAAGCATATCCCACTTTGGGCTGTCCCTCTCACTGGCCTCGTTAAGGCACAACTCGGGAGGCGAGCCCACTAAATCTCTATTTTAACTAGCATGTTCGTATAAAGCAAGGAAAATGGAATTAAGGTCAAGTTTTTGGGAATTTGGTTCACCTAAAAGGTGAAGAGCATATCCCTAACTTTCTCTTTAGTTCCTCAAACACTCAAGCAATAAGGTTCTTTTTCAATCTCATAACAAAGAGATTCTTAGAAATGGAAGTGTTTGGTCAAATTCCTTGTTTTAATTAAGCTATGTTCAAAAGTAATGCCGCAATTTAATCAAGTGCAAGCTTGAATAGAAGAATACCTTTCCTTTGTAGCTAGCCTAAGCTAGGGGCATTTTTGAAAGGTTTTGTCATTGTTTTTCAACTCACCTTGGCAATAGCCTCCTCCAAATGTGCTTGTCCACCAACAAGTTATTCAACACTAACAAACACTATGAGGGGAAACCAAAATCGAAAATTGAAGGAGCAACACTTATGTATGAATTTTATAGAGCTTATTTGCAAATTTCCAAAGAAAACTTGATCTAAGGACTAAAAATCCAATTTAGAGAGACAAACTTTGATTTATATGCTTGAACAATTGCAAGGTAATTCTGAAATACCTGATTGTCCTCCTCTTGTGTAGTCTCAAGAATAGCCTTAATGTGCTCAAAGTTCTCCTTCTTAATCTTCTTTGCTAAAGCCTTTCCTTCTTGGTTAAATTTTCTTTTCGGCTTCTGTACTTTCCTGTGGTTGCTCATTTACTGTTAAATCATATAAATAGGAAGTTAGACAAATGATTTGATCAATTTAATAGTAAATACAGACAACAAGTAATAGGTGACATTGTCCAGCTAATAGGTGTGAACAAATTGTTAGCAGGCGTAACTTTACTGATAGCCAACGACACTTTGCAGTGACACAGGTGATACTAAAAATTACACAGGCATGAACAATTTATCACGAAGCGTGAACAAAACTTAAATTTGTGGAAAATGATTTATGCTAAGTGACAGTTTAATAACAATAAGCGTAAATTGAAATAATATACGTGTGACTGTTATTTAAAATGGCAAAGCAAAGCGCAAAGGTAGGCAATAATAGATTGCATCAAAGCGATACTCCCTGAGTCACAGGTGTGACTTTAAGCACCAAAGGCTGAATGCATTTATCTCACAGGTGTGAGTGGATGATTTGTAGGTGACTGCAGAGTTCTCAAAACTGCATAGAATTTGCATGCCAGGCATGAATCTTCAGATAATAGGCGTCAGGATAGAGATTGTTAGCGGCAGTAAAATGATTGCGGGCATGAACAGATCTCCCGTAAGCATGACTTCACCAGTTTCCTGCAAAATATTCACAGAAAACAAAAAATACAAGCATGCAAATTATGATGAAAATGATAAAATGAGGCCTAGGGCCCCACGGTGGGTGCCATTTGTGTGATGATGTTAATCACCTTCATGAAATTAAGATCAAATAGCAACAATTGAAAGTAAATACAATACAAATCTAATTAAAATTGAAACTAAGATCTATAGCATCTCATGGCTCTCTAGAAAGAGGTGGTAAGTGAAGCTCTCAGCTCAAATCTCCACTAGTGACACTTCTAAAATGAGAATGTATGCTGCTATGCTTCTACAATGCTTCTATGATGATGATTCTAGCTCAAATTGACAAGATATAATGCAAATTACTTTAAATGCTCTTAATTGCTCTTAGAATGCTCTTCAAATGCCTATAGTAACAATGCTTTGCAAATGAGTTTCTAAGATATCAATTTCTCTCAATTGCCTATAGTAACAATGCTTTGCAAATGAATTTCTAAGATATCAATTGCTCTCAAAATGTCTCATATTTATAGTAAATTTCCAAGGGTAGGGGGTGGAGTGAAGTAATCATGATTTACCTTAGGTTGAGTCAAATACTTTTCTTTGTTCATAAATGGGGGGACAATTTAAAGGTTTGCCTCAAAGCTTTGGACAAAAGGACAAGATTGAGTGGATGAGATTGAAGCTTTCAAAAGAGTGATTGAGATTTATCCTTTTTGAGTGATTTATGTCTTTTTGTCCTCAATTCTCATTGGTTGCTCAACTTTGTTTGAAAGAAATTAGGAATTATTAAATTCAATTAATTAATTAAATTTAGCCATGTAAGGGTAATAGGTTCATTTTGATTTTTGATTTAAACAACTATACACTTAATTGATTAAAATCAATTATGTAGTGCTTTTCACCCCTTTAAGCTTTGATTTAATTATTTAACATCCTTATATGATTTTTTCCTTTGCTTTAATTGATTTTGTCCAACTTGATTTAATTATGTCCAATTTAATTGATTTGACCCCTTTTTTATTGAATTAATGCATTTTGATGATTTTGAGCCATTTTATTGATTTAAAAGCACTTGTCCAATTTTACGTGTCTACAACTTACAACTAGGTAAGAATTTGATTAAGAGATTTATAAATGCATGTTAGGACCACTTTGTTAAGAGATTTACCCTGATTCACCTACTAAAATGTATGAGTACTTGATCCTTCAGTTTGCACTATAAATGTTGATTACAGATCATCTCTTTACAATACTTGTCTAATCTCCAAAATCAAATGTAGCTCTATTTTTTCCTTCATTTCTCTTCTCGGTCACTCTACCTGATCTTTGTATCTAACAATCAAAACATTTCTCTGCTTCGCATACATGAGATCTTCTCCATTACTACATTTTAGTGTTTTGATATCATCTTATATAAACATCTGATCACGCTTCTAGATCAAAATCAACGATATAGGTTCATCACTTATGCCACTTAAGCATTCCCTTTTTTTGATAGGTTACATGGCTTGCATAGGGATTAATGATAAGAAATATAAAATGCAATCAACTCCTTGATTCTCTCAACAATCACTAAATCTCACATAGAAGTCAACCAAAATAGTTTACCTTGGTGTTTGTGCCATTAAAAACACATATGTCAAAACTGGCTTTCTCGGCATATGAAGTCTTTGATGCTCAGTCAAAACTATTCTCCATATATTGGTGCTCGACACTGAGTCTTCTATAATACTCCACATAAACTGCTTGATAACTACTAAAGTATTCAGCGACCTCTGACTTGCTCGGCAGTAACTACTTCTCAGTAACTATAAAAGTCTATACATACACTAGTATATTTGATCCCTTTTTCCAACGGCCAACCGTCAAAATTCTGACTATAAAGCGTCGATAAAGTGGCACCACCCACCGTCGCAGTTTTGCAGTCAAACAAATTGATGGTTTTGTTAGGCATTTTAATTACGACAATCATGGTCGTCACAAAAAGGGGGTGCCAACATATCGAACTTGTCGTCGGACCTATTTGTGGCCGTCGAAATTGGGACGCATATCCATCGTAAAAAAATATAAACAACGGCAACCCGTCAGAATCTTCTGAGGGGTCATTGTCATTTCTAGCTTATTTGCCGACGGAGATGCTCTTAATGCAATGTATATCCATTAGAAGTTTATGATGGATATTCATCATTTGTAATTTTTAATGATGATGATGTTGTACATGCGATGGAAGGCGTCAGACATTTACGACAGATATCCGTCGTTTATGGTTTTTAACTGATAGAGATACTGTACATGTGATGAGTAGATGACAGATGTTTTTGATAGATAACTATTGTTGTTGTGAGGCCATCATAGTTGAGATGACAATCAATTTTAAAATATATATATATATATATATATATATATATATATATATATATATATATATATATTTGTCTATCGAGTTGGTATCGATTCAGAATGGTGTTCTTGTAGATCTAGTTCCTACTCGTGATTTGGTTATGGATCATTTGGAGATGACTTTGCAGTAGATTTAGTAGCGGCTCATGGATTATGGAGTCGATTCTAGAGACTTGGATTTGGAATGGATCCTATCGATTCAAGATTTGTGACAGTGACTGCTCCAACACAAGAAGCTAGTGCGGCGATCAAAGATGCATTCTTCCTGATGTGTTCATGGGATATATGCAGACCTAATTACATTCAGATCTGATTCGAGTGACTTCTTGACTTCTTTGGTCTGAATTGGATGTGCTTTGTTCCTGTGGAGTGTAGCAGTGACTTGACTTGGATTTTGAGTAGACTGTGCATTGAACGGCTTGAAGATAGAATCAAGCTATTCTTTGCGTTGTTGTTGAGATCGGGTTGTGACAGATCGCTGGGATCATCTACCATTTTTGCCATAGTTTTGAATGGGTTAGATGTGATGTCGAGAGAGAGATGTGTAGAACTTGCACATTGGAGATTCATAGATCACTATGATGTTTGTGATGACTTGGGAGAAGTCTTCTTCTTGGTGAAATGAACTTAGAGATTTAGATTACAGAAAGTGGATCATTTGATCTGACTTATGAGACATTGAATGCCTCTTCACAGTAGGTTCACAGTGTCATCTATGGATTGAGATCTTAAATTATTGAGCTTCTCTTTGTTTCGAGAATAGTTTAACATTCTCTACTTAACAGGGCCAACCATGTGAAGGTGGAAGCTCATCTGACCCCTCCTAGGAGCCTCTTATGACCCTTTATGACATTTTAAGATCTCTAAGATGTATTCTTAGGTATTGTAAAGGGTCGCAAAGGGTCATAAGGGGTCCTGGGACACAATAGCTAAGAAACATAAATGTAGGCATCATGGACACAATTTTTTGGAAACACAACATAATTGAGTGGTATACCCAGACGATGCAATGCAACTACTTCTCCAATTCCAAGTCTACACTACACAAACAAAACCCAAAGATAAAGAATAAATTTAGAGAGCACAAGAGGAGAGTGATAATGACTGAAATAATATAGGGACCTATATTATTTTCATTTTTATCACTCTCCTCCACTCTGTAAATTTATTCTTTATCTATGGATTTTGTTTACCGTAGTGTAAACTTGGAACTAGAGGAGTGATATATAGTTGTGTTGCATCGTCTAGGTATACCATTCAATTATGTTATGTCTCCAAAAAATTGTGACTATGATGCCTATTGGAATTAGGAGAGATAGGGTACTAAGAGGGGAGGGGTGAATCAATGCCCACTAAAACTTTTACTTGTAACTTTTCAGATCTATGATAGTAAACAATAATAACCTTGCAAAATAGCTTGTATCTAATTGCATATATCATTCATCCATTTAAATTGTGAAAGTAAACAACATGAAATCAATAATATATCAATCACATAACAAAAGCATTTTGGTAACGTAGAAACCTTTGTTAGAAGGTAAAAACTGCGGTGGGGATGACACCCACAAATTCTTCACTACTGCAGATAGAAAAGATTTGCCTGTTAGGGCTACAATTTTTTATTACTTTTGGTGATCTTACCCTGTTAGGAGTAACACATTAGATCAACTAGATCTACCTAGTTATAGGATTTTAAACAACACTAATGAAGTGTGCACTTGGTTAAGAGATTTACATAAGACTGTCAAGTCTACTCTATTAAGAGATTTAGCCAAATACTCTATTACAATTGTTAGAATGCAATAGGATATTATTTGCTAATTGACAACTTAATTATCTCATACAGATCAATAAGTACCAAATATATTTCACCTTTACTGTGATGAATCTCTGATCTGAACTGCTCGGTTAGCCTTCTTTGATTCTGCTTAATCTGATCTCCTCTGTATACTATTTTTCTCTATCAATTGATAATCTTGAAGTTAGGCAAGTGCTTCAAGTGCTTTTTTGATAATACATCAGTTCACATCACAAATGATGCAAACAAACAATTATATAGCATTCTACATTATGCCGCTTTAACAAAATTAGGTTACAAATCTTAGACAAAACCCTAAGATCTACGGTGTACAAAAATGACCTTGATCAAAAACAATTACATAACATATACATTGCATTTAATGAATATCTCGACAATAAAAATTCCTCGATCTTGGTAAAACATTTTCTAATCTGTTGTAACCGTATGCATAGAAGAATGTGCCATTCCTGATTACTATGCTATTTCTTGTAATCCTCGATAAACACTATATAAACTGCTTGGTGTATATTGGTGCTTGGTGTTTACTATCACTTAGTGTCAGTGTCTCCCGATGCTTGGTAAACTATCTAATGCTCAGTATATATGCTTAACCGACTAGTTTATTTTGCTTCTATTACCGACTAGCTCAATATAAGTAACCGTCTGATATCTTTGATAACCTTTGATACTAATGACAACCTTTAATGCTCAATAGAGATAACAATCTCCCCCTTTGGCATTAGTATCAAAACTTCAATGTATATATATAGACTTTATGACTCAAAACTTGTGTCTCTGTCATATCCATATAAATTTATCAAAAATTTGTATTATATAACTCTATAACTCTATTACTCCCCCTCAGTGCATGCTACTGGTAAAATGTAGTATACATAGCATTTAAGTACATGTTTGGCATGTACATTAGTTTCCCCCTTTTTGATATTAATGCCAAATACAAAAATTAAAACTGTATATTCACATCTTGTCAAAAATGTGTTGATGGGTTTTCTTCACAAACTCGAAGAGGTTTTCAAATTTTTCTTTCAAGTTGGTGAGATAAATGTGCTCAAGACCAACTTGTGCATGCATTTCAAAGATGTTATCCAACACAGAGATTTTTGGTGTTCCAACAAGTTGTTCCGCTTTGACAATGTGTTTCTCAAAAAATTTCAGGTATGGAAGGAGTTATGCCTGTAACTCTGTGACTTGATCTGTGATCTGCTCTTCTTGTTTCATGAGATCTGCTATCAACCTCCAGAGTTCCTGAACTCTATGAATATGCTTTGACAAAGCTTGTGGCTCATTTGTAGCTGCAGTTGCACTGGAATTGATTTCATCTTCCAGTCCTTTGATCTTTTCACTGATCTCAATAGTGAAGGTTTCCATAGTGCATAGCTTCAGTAAGAATTGACAAATTAACTCAGTTATAGATTTGATCTCGGTTATTACCTCAAATAATTTGACTTTGTTTATTGCCACTTCTTGGCTGATTCTTTCTGCAAGTTTATGTTGAATCCTTGAATCTTCCCTTTCTTCAATTCACTTATCGGTGTCCACATCTGGGGCATTGATTCCTTCGGTAAGAGTGGCAAGTTGGTCCATTACCAGTGTTTTTTCATCTATTTATACTTTAGGTACGATGTGTTGTAGGATATCTCTTATATTTTCCAATATTTCCTTGCTCTTACTCTCTTGCCTCAATTTTTCTTGTGCTGCTTTCCTCGTGCATAACTCCCCATATTTTCTAAGTTCTTCGGGGCTAAGGGTCCTCGGGTCACACTCATGTATTACTATAACTTCATCTAGAGTGACTAGCCCTTCTGATTTCTTTTTCTTCTTCTTCTCTGGAGCAAGGGGTGACTTCTTCACAATGGTGACAAGAGCCTTGTCTTCTGCTTTTGGAGTATCCTTCCCGGTTGACACACTATCTTCCTTCCTTTGCTCCTCGATAACCTATTTGTTGGTTGAATGAGTGGGAGTGGTGTAGGAGCACCTACTATAGATTCAACAAGCATTCCTATGGAAACTAGTATTTCACACTCAGGTCCTTAGAGGCCTCTAGTCATGCTTAGGATAAGGGTTAGACATTGGATCTCATTGTAAGACCATAGTTCCAAGTTTGGCATTTTATGAGCCCTTGTTCTAACTAGTGGTCATTTATGATCCAACACCCTAGTCATAGGCATTTTCATGCTTTTCTATATTTGGATCCATTAGGGATCATCAAAATAAGGTTAGGACCAATTTTGGTCATTAAATTTGCAAAATTGCAAAATTGGCAAAGTTGCTCTAAAAGCTGTCAAGCAACTTTCGAGCAACTTCCTCAAGAGTTGTCAAACTTGTAAACACCACTCCCAAATGGAAAATTAGTTCAAACAAGTCATGTAACCATTCAGAGTATCCTATATAAGCCCTTACAGGCGGGTGATAGGATATACAATGTAATTTGGGCAATTATCAATAAAATAAACCATCATTTCTCTGCAGATTTCATGATTCAAACCCATTTATAGATAGGTACGGATTTGAGGGCATGAAAAAGTGATCCTAAAAGTTGAATCCTTGATTCTTCTTCCATTTTTAGTTGGTCTCATGTATTGATCTGACCCAGATTGGAAGATATCTAATTTTTAGTGAGAGTGCCTAGAATTGAGGCTTAAAATCAGGGTTTCTAATAGGGTATGATTGTTTCGGCACATTACACCATGGGAAATTGAAGCCCCTTGGTGGAATACAATATTTTCCAATTTACTTTCATCTTTTTCAAGTTAGGAGTGTGGATTTGTAGAGGAGTGGGTTTGCCACAAGACCCTAGGTGTACATCTCTATGTGTGCACCAGTCAAGTAACTAGGACAATCATCCTAGATTTTGGTTGGGGATTCACCAAGGCCTAAAAAATTGGATTCTAAGTTGCTTCACATGTCCACACATGCCTCCATGTTTAGGTTGTGTTTTCTCATAGGAGAAAGAGCACTTGTAGTGCATTTGGAGCACTAATTAGGCCCATTAGCCCGGTCTAATATTGCAACAACAGTGACTTCTGTTCACTTCCACTCCTTGGTGTCAAGATATGTTTTATAAAACACAAAAGGGTATCAGAATCCCTAACCAAATCACCATCTCATTTTGGATCATTTTGTCTTATGTTCAGATTTCCTTCTAGGAAGGGCTACAAGCCAAATCCTAGGTTTGTGCAGCAACTTAGCATTATGGGTTTCTTTTGAAGGAAATAACAATTGGAACTATTACAATAAGACCTAAATAGGATAGAGAAATGATTGTAGGCCATCCTTGGTCTTGGTTTCCATTTCTTTGGGTTTTATTGTCTATTGGGCTAAAGAGACCTCTTAGTCAATCCTTGGTTTTTGGTGCTTAGGAATTTGGTGAACCTAGTGATTAGGTCATATTAGGTATTTGAGGTTGTGATAAACTTTCCTAGTCCTTTTTGGATACTTGTGATAAGTATTGAGCACTTGACCCTGTCACTTTGGGTGTTGAAGGATTGAAACTTACCATTGCTCACTGTTTGAAGGCTTCCGCTTGCCACTGCTGCATCAAGTGGTATCAAAGCTATATCTGATCTTGAGAATGAGGAGATCCCTACAAGGGTCACAAATAGTGAGTTGGAAAATATGGTGAGAGAGAAAAAGGCTGCAAATAAAGCCTTAACTAAGAGGCTTCAAGAACTTGAGAAGAAGCTTGATGACAAGGACAAAGATGAGTCTAAAAATGAAGAAGGGAGTGAAGAAGAGGAGGATGATGATGCTCAACATATCCCTCCAGACCAAAGACCTTTCATAGATGCCTTGAAATCCATGGGAAGGAGAACCATGGAGGAGAAGATAGATTTTCTGGTCTTCAATCGCAAGATGAATGTTGATTTAGCCCTAGATTGGATAGAGGCTTTGACACGTTCTTTGAGTGTGAAGACATCCCTAAAAAGAAAAGGGTAAAGGTGGAGAGATCCAAGTTAAAGGGAGCAGCCCTGACTTGGTGGAACTTCATCCAAACTGAGAGGGTGAAGAATGGGAAGAATATGATCAATTCATGGAATAGAATGATAGCATTGATCAAAGAGACATATGTACCTGAGGACTATGGGGTACAACTCCATAGGAGGAATCAAAGTCTAAAACAAAAGGACATGGATGTAGGCTCATACACCGAGGAGTTCCTAAAATTGTGTATGAAGACCAATATGGCTGAAGATGAGGAAGAAAAGCTAGCAAGGTACATGAATGGCTTGAAGATATCCATTCAAGAAGAGATAAGTCTACACTGCCCTACCATAGTCAATAGGTGCTATCAAATGGCACTTAAGGTAGAGGAAAAATGGAAGAGGAAGTAGGACTTTGGAAAAAGGAAGAGTAATGATAGTGGGAAGAACTTTAGAGGCAAGAGCAACTCTTGGAACAAGGGACAAAGTAGTGGTAGCAGCAGTAGGACCCCTGACCAAGGAGATAAAGAAAGTAGTGACTCTAATTCAAGAGGAAACTATAGAGGAAGAAGACCTTTCAATAGAGGAAGGACAAATTCAAGAAGAGGTAATGGACCATTGAAGTGTTTCTATTGCAACCAAATGGGACACCATGCAGGAAGATGCCTTGAGAAGAGGAACAACAATAACCAAGGTGAGAGGAGAGCACAACTTGTCCAAGAAGATAAGCAAGAAGACAATGTTGATGCTAGAGACTTGGAACTAGAGGAAGGAGTGTGTCTAATGATGAGGTAGGTCTTCCTTCAAGTACCACAAACCCAAGAGCCTCCACAAAGAAAGAATCTCTTTAGGAAAAAGATCAAATGTCATGGAAAGGTATGCAATCTTCTTATTGATTCCGGTTCAAATGAAAATCTTGTATCTTTTGAAATGGTTCAAAAGTTAAACCTCCCTAAGAAGCCACACCCTTTCCCCTATCACGTCTCATGGTTAACCAAAGGCCAACAAAATCTAGTAACAGAACAAGCTTGGATAGAGTTCTCTATTATTGACTTCAAGGACAAGGTCCTCTGTGATGTTGTTGAGATGGATGCCTCTCACATCCTTCTAGGTAGGCCCTGGCAATTTGATGTTGATGTCATACACCATTGTAGGAAGAACACATACTCCATCACCAAAGATGGGAAGACCTTCACTATTAAGCCCCTGTCGGATAGTAAAACTGAAAAAGAACCCACTGTGATCATCATGGGGAAAAAGGAGATGTTAAAAACCTTTAAAGAATCTGATACTGAACCATTTGTTTTAATCTCAAAACCCAAAGATAACATCAGGTCTTATAAAAAAGAGCCCATACCAAATGAAGTCATAAAACTACTGCAAAAGTATAAGGATGTCACTATTAGTGACCTGCCCACTAGCCTCCCTCCCATTAGGGACATTAGCCATCAAATAGACCTAATACCAAGTTCATCCCTGCCTAATAAGGCACCATACAAAATGACACCATTACAACATGCAGAGATTGCAAAATATGTCATTGAATTGTTGGAAAGAGGGCTCATTCAAAAGAGTCTCAGTCCTTGTGCAGTACCCTCAGTCTTGGCCTCTAAAAAGGATGGAAAATGGAGGTTATGCACTGATAGCAGGGCTCTAAACAAAATCACAATAAGGTACAGATTTCCCATGCCAAGGATTGAGGACCTATTGGGTCAACTAGGAGGTGCTTGCTACTTCACCAAGATAGACTTAAAGTCTGGTTACCATCAAATCAGAATCAAGCTTGGAGATGAATGGAAAATAGCATTCAAGACTACTGAAAGTTTGTTTGAATGGTTTGTAATGCCCTTTGGTTTAAGCAATGCCCCTAGAAATTTTATGAGGCTTATGAATGAGATATTCTTAGATTTTATTGGAAAATCTATTGTTGTTTACCTTGATGACATACTAATATTTAGTCATAGCAAGAAAGACCATCTTGATCATGTGGAACAGGTATTAAGAAGACTCCATCAGCACAAGTTGGTAATCAACTTGGAAAAGTGCATGTTTATGAGGAAGGAACTTGTGTTCCTAGGTTTTGTGATTTGACAAGGTACCCTCAAGATGGATCCTGAGAAGGTAGATGCAATCATTAATTGGCATCCACCAAAGAATCAAGGTGATGTAAGGAGCTTTCATGGGTTTGCAACATTCTATAGGAAGTTCATCAAAAAATTTAGTCACGTGTGTGCACCAATGCTTGAAAGAATCAAAGGTGGAAAGGAGACTAAGTTTTCATGGACAAAGGAAGCCAATGATGCATTCCAATGCTTGAAGAATAGAGTCTCCCAATACCCTATCTTGGTCCTCCCTAATTTTAGCAAGGTCTTCACTGTGTAGACAGATGCAAGCAATTTGGCTATAGGAGCAGTCCTAAGCCAAGAGGGCAAGGTAGTTGCTTTCTTTTTAGAGACATTGAATGAGGCCAAAAGGAAGTACTCTACTTATGACCTAGAGCTCTATGCCATGGTCCAAGTCCTCAAGAAATGGAGGCACTATTTGATCCCAAAAGAGTTTGTAGTCTACACTGACAACCATGCATTAAGCTTCCTCAATTCACAAGAAAAACTTTGAGTCGGGCATCTCAAATGGGTAGAGCAATTGCAGGCCTATACCTTCAACATTAAGCATAAAAAGGGTGTAGCAAACAAAGTTTTTGATTCCCTTAGTAGGAGGATTGGTCTGGTTGAAGAAGGTCAACTACAAAGTGTGGGAATTGAGTCCCTCAAACACTTGTACCCGGATGACCCTAATTTTTTAGAGATATATCAGATTTGTACAAAAATGGAGGGTAGATATCACACTGATTTTTCTAAATATCTGATTCAGAATGGGCTTCTATTCAAGGGAGCACAATTATGCATACCAAAGTGTTCAATGAGAGCAAACATAATCAGAGAAAAATATTGTGGTGGCCTAGGAGGGCACTTTGGCATTGACAAGACAACATACATGGTGAAGAGGAGCTATTTTTGGCCCAAGTTGAACAATGAAGCTAAGAAGTTTATTGAGTCTTGCACTATTTTCCAACAAGCTAAAGGGATGACAAAAAATCAAGGGCTCTACCAGCCCTTACCAATCCCTTCAAGACCTTGGGAGTCCATATCAATGGATTTTGTCATGGGACTGCCTAAAACCAAGCAAGGATTTGATAGTGTTTTTGTCATAGTGGGTAGGTTCAACAAAATGGCCCACTTTGTTGCATGCAAGAGCACAAATGATGCATCTCATGTAGCCAATCTCTTCTTCAAGGAAGTACTTAGAATTCATGGCCTACCTCAGACAATTGTATTACACAGGGATGTAAAGTTCCAAGGGCACTTTTGGAGGATACTCTTCAAGAAGTTGGGTACAAATCTCACCTATAGCTCTACCTATCACCCACAAATAGATGGGTATACTGAGGTAGTAAATAGGTCCCTAGGAAATCTCCTAAGATGCCTAACCAAGCAATACTCACAAAGTTGGGATACAATCCTTCCCCAAGAAGAGTTTGCCTTCAATGACTCAATAAATAGGTCAACCAGTAAGACTCCTCTCCAAGCAGTGTATGGTTGGCACCCCAAGGGACCATTGGATCTGATGGAACTCCCCTTTGATTTCAAAATCAGTGCTCAAGGACAAGAACTGTCAGAGCTCATCACAAAGGTACAATAGCAAGTGAAAGAAACTTTGCAAAGGTCTAGTTTGAAGTACAAAGAAAATGCTGACAAGAGAAGGAGAGAGGTCCATTTCAAAGTAGGGGATAGGGTTTGGGCCTTCCTAAGAAAGGAGAGACTACCTAAGGGTAGATACTCCAAATTACAAATGAAGAAAGTAGGCCCCTGCAACATACTTAACAAAATTGTTGAAAACACCTATGAGAGCTCCCTTCCTCCAACTTTGCAGATCTCTCCTATATTCAATGTTCATCAAATGAGCAAGGTGAGGACACCAAAGATGAAGACTATGTTACCAATCTCCCTCAAAGAAAATTAGTGGAGTTAGAGGAAATCTTGGACACAAAGATACTAAGGCAGACTAGGACTAAGAAGTACATGCAATTCTTAGTCAAATGGAAGGGCCTCCCCAACATAGATGCTACATGGCTGACTGAAGATCAAATCAAGCAACATGGCACTTCGGTGGAGCAGTTATCCTCAAGTAGGGACTTGAGTTTTAAAATTCAAGGGGAGTATGGTGTAGGAGCACCTACTCTAGATACAAAAATAATTCCTATGGAACCTAGGATTTCACACCTTAGAGGCCTCTAGTCATGCTTAGGATAAGGGTTAGACATTGGATCTCATTGTAAGACCATAGTTCCAAGTTTGGCATTTTATGAGCCCTTGGTGTAACTAGTGGTTATTTATGATCCAACACCCCAGTCATAGGAATTTTCATTCTTTTCTATATTTGGATCCATTAGGGATCATCAAAATAAGGTTAGGACCAATTTTGGTCATTAAATTTGCAATATTGCAAAATTGGCAAAGTTGCTCTAAAAGTTGTCAAGCAACTTTCGAGCAACTTCCTTAAGAGTTGTCAAACTTGTAAACACCACTCCCAAATGGCCAATTAGTTCAAACAGGTCATGTAACCATTGATATTATCCTATATAAGCCCTTACAGGTGGGTGATAGGATATACAATGTAATTTGGGCAATTATCAATAAAATAAACCATCATTTCTCTACAGATTTCATCATTCAGACCCCTGTACGGACAAATGCAGATATGAGGGCATGAAAAAGTGATCCTAAAAGTTTAATCCTTGATTCTTCTTCCATTTTCAGTTGGTCTCATGTATTGATCTGACCCAGATTGGAAGATATATGATTTTTAGTGAGAGTGCCTAGAATTGAGGCTTAAAATCAGGGTTTCTAATAGGGTCTGATTGTTTAGGCACATTCCACCATGGGAAATTGAAGCCTCTTGGTGGAATAAAATATTTTACAATTCAATTTCATCTTTTTTACGTTAGGAGTGTGGATTTACAGAGCAGTGGGTTTGCCACAAGACCCTAGGTGTACATCTCTATGTGTGCACCAGTCAAGTAACTAGGACAGTCATCCTAGATTTTGGTTGGGGATTCACCAAGGCTTGAAAAATTGGATTCTAATTTTTTTCACATCTCCAAACATCCCTCTATGCTTAGGTTGTGTTTTTTCATAGGAGAAAGAGCACTTGTAGTGCATTTGGAGCCCTAATTAGGCCTATTAGCCTGGTTTAATATTGCAACAGTAGTGACTTTTGTTCACTTCAACTCCTTATTGTCAAGATATGTTTTATAAACCCCAAAAGGGTATTAGAATCCCTAACGAAATCACCATCTCATTTCAGAGCATTTTGTCTTATGTTCAAATTCCCTTCTAGGAAGGGCTATAAGCCAAATCCTAGGTTTGTGCAGCAACTTAGCATTATGGGTTGATTTTGAAAGAAAGAACCATTGGAACTATTAGAATAAGACCTAAATAGGTGAGAGTAGTGATTTTAGGCCACCCCTGGTCTTGGTTTCCATTTCTTGGGGTTTGATTATCTATTGGGCTAAAGAGACCTCTTAGTCAATCCTTGGTTTTTGGTGCTTAGGACTTTGGTGAACCTAGTGATTAGGTCACATTGGGTATTTGAGGTTGTGATAACCTTTCCCTAGTTCTTTTTGGATACTTTTGATAAGTATTGAGCACTTGACCCTATCACTTTTGATATATGTTTTCTAGTAGACACCGATCATACCATGATAAAAGTAGTAGACACCGATCATACCATGATAGACACTGCTTCATCAGGGAGCTTCAAATGTGGTGTCAGGTGGGGTCACCTCGGTTGCCTTAGGCTCATCTTGTGCCTTTGTTTTTGGAGTAGTTGCCTCTATTCTGTTAGACTTGTTTTTCACTAGAGGTGTTTCGGTGTCTTGTTCCCCTGTTGTATCTTTATGTTGCTCGGGGTTTGAGCCATCGGGTTACTCTTGTGAAAGAATTTCTACATCTTCGGCAAGTATAGGAAGCTCCCCTGGTAATGATGTAAATGTACATTCAGTGACTTGTGCTTCATCTTGAGTGTTTTCTGGTGCAATATTTACATCCTCATCATCCTTGTCATCGGGATCACCATTTGTGATGTCCTTAATGAGTACATCATCATCGGTTTTCTTCTTCATTTGGATCTCTACTGGATCTGGTGCATCCTGTGAAACATTTATGTCTTCCTTTTGTTTAGTGATATCAATTACCTCTGTAACTAATATACCGGTGTCCTTTGACTTCTCTACTACAGTATCATCAGTGTAAATACCTTTTCCTTTGGAAAGTTGTCTCTTTTTAGACAGATTTAAGAACACACTTTGCTCAGCTTGATCTCTGGCTTTAAGAATTGATTTCCATAGGGAATTTCTAGACTCATCTACATCTACCATGTTCTCATCTAGTATCAACATAGCTCGATTCTTTATAGTGAATCTTTCTTGATAATTAGCCATGTGTTCATCAAGTTCTGCTAGGCTTAGATGTGGGGCTGCTCAAACTAGAGATCTCTCTCTCATTTTCTTCTCGGTGTCTAGTGCATAAGCCCATTTCTGGTTTATTCTATCATCCAACTCCTTTGGTAATGATAGTGAAAACTCTAATGGTACTCTTTTAAACTTTATCATCATTTGGATAACTACCTCTTCAATCTTTGTTTGATCCTAATTTGACATTTTGTCAAATCTACTAAGTTTCAAATCAATAAGGTCACCATTCTCAATTATATCTTCAATGATTTCATCAGTTGACCTTACCTTGTTGTTGACCACTCTGAATCAACTAATGTCATCTTCATTTTCTTTATCCTCAAGGTCTTCTTTACCTCTTATCAGTCTTCTCCTTTTCTTCGGTGCCTCAGCTACAACCTTGGTATTTCTTTTGGTATATATCTTTGTTAGTGTAGCTGCCCTTGGTCTTGTGATTTTCACTACTCCTTTCTTTGGTGGTGGTGAGGTTATAGTTGATGATCTTGTCCATGTAGCTATCTATACTGGTAACTACTTCTTCTTTTGAATTTTGGTGGGAGGAACTGGTGTAGAATCTTTCTCTTTTTCAGACTCAGTTTCCTCACTGTCATAAGGTTTTTTAGCCAACAGTAACTGACCTTTGGTTGTTTCTTTAACTGGTGACTCCTCAGATGAGTCATAGAAATCTCCAAATCTAGCAGTTAGGTCTTTCTTCATCTTCTTTGCCTTCCTAGTTAATTTATTAATGACCAAACATATCTTGATTCTAGACTTAGCTTCTTCATAGGTTCCAAACCTAGTGGCCTTGGGATCTTTTGGTAATGCTAGTAGTGCCTTAATTGATTTCAAACCAAAATCATAGTTCATTTCATAGCCCATAGGTGCTAGCCATTTTATCCTAGGTTCAACTGCTTTTATCATGGTATGATCGGTGTCTACTAGAAAACATATATCTGTCTCGAATTTCTCAACTAATTCTCATGAAATTATACTTCTTTGATTCATCTTGGCCTTAAATTCTTTAAAGTACTCATCAAAATCTTTATTCAAATCATCTCCTAACTTGTTCATCATCTCAGTAATCTATACAATTATCAGTTTATCTGTTGTCCAATTTACTTTATCGACGCCAGGGAGATATTTTTGTAAATAGAAAAAGAAACAAACAAGGAGTGAACCAAACTTACATGTGTTTGTCTTTTGACACCTTATTGTCTTCATATTCTCCTTCAACTGTGTCATCAAAAATTTTGCAAGATCAATCTGGTGATCTTTCTTCACGATTTTGTAAGCCATGTCTACAACACTAAAGGGTATGTTGTTTAATCTACTTGACCGAAACATCTTGTACTCGATCACATGTGACACAAATTTTACTGTTGGGTCTTTAATTGTTGAAATCTTCAATGCTCAACCGTCCCATGAAGCTCCAGTGTTCTTCTCAACATCAGCTCAATAGGAGCTTCAGAAAGCCTTTGCCTTGTCAGTTGTAGGGTGGCCAGTAACCCTACTTAGCATTTTCTTAGTGACCTCTACTGGTTTATCCTACCAGAACTTCTCATCATGATACTGACTCAATACAATCTTTATCCATTTTGTTTTGAACTTCTGTAGAAAGTGTATGCCACACGATAATCCTGATTCCTCAACCTGGTTGTATTCTAGTTTCAATTTTCCATCGGTGCCACACAATTGTTGATACGCAACCATAGTTTCAAAGTCTCCTACTTCTCCAATCTTGCAATGAATAAATGACTGTACATCTTCTGTTAACAAAACCCTAGTTGGGATGCTTGAGAATGCACCCATTGAATCCATTTGTGATGCAATCTCAGGGTGTAATTTGTACTTAGGTTTGTCAAAATTTGTTGTAACAATCAGATTTACTTCTTCCTCAACACTGTGTGATTTGCTTGCGGATGATGTAGATGCCATAAATTGATTTAGCGTTTCAGAAAGCAGCAGGTTAATAAAGTGTTCTGTAGAAAATGTACTTACTTGGAGTCATCAAAGAGTGATGTCAGTTCGATCTACATTAGCCTTGAATCCTTCTAAAAATATTTTAGCTCAAACTCTTTTCTATGAAATCTTCACTCTTTGAAATCGCAATGTAAAAATGAACTCTATTTACCGTGTATTTATAGACTTTTCGATATTCCCTCTCAAAATTTTGTGCATTAAATGCTTGACCTACCTTTTGGTTCATAACAGTTGTCAGCTTGGTAAAGACTATAGGATATCAATAGCTCGATTAACACACAATTCCTTTGTCAATAGATATGTGTACTCGGTTAACCTTGAATAGTGATTACCGATGGGTAACCAACTCTCGATCTAGCTTTTACCGATTAAGTAACTTTGCTAGCTCTTAATATATAAACCATAATGCATCTCTTTTCATGCAGATTTGGTATGTGCTCATTATATATAAGGAACTGTATGTAAAATGTGATCATTTTGAAATGTCAGCCCCATACATACCTATTTCACCTTAGGTGGAGGAACCAATGTCACCCAATCTAGTGGACGAGGTTTCATCGACATCATTACTTGACTCAACATTCTCATTAGATGCCTTTCTCCACATAGTGTTCCTCATCTTCATGATATTTGCAATAGCATTTCCAATCTCAAATACATGAATTTCCTCTAGTGCTCGGTCTCTACAGTCCTTGCTTAAATGACCAACTTTATGGAAATGCATACATGCCATTCCAGTGCTTGTCCAGCTTCTTGATTGACTAGCCCATCTTTTCTTGTTACAATTTGCTGCAATGTGCCCATATCTACCACATGTAATACAGTTATCCCATGTGTTATAATCCCAAACATAAGAGTTACCTTGTTTCTTTGATTGATAAGGCTTACGCTATATTTTCTGCTTAGGAGTCCATACTTGTTTCATCTTAGCCTTACACTCTCGTGCAGTGTGTCCATGTTTATTACAAGTATAGCATAACTTCTGAACAATAGTATTGTTAGCATTATTATTCAGCTTAGCTCTACATTCATAAGCTTGATGACCATACTTTCCACAGTAGTAACAATATCCATTGAATTAAGGAGTGACAGGAGGTTTACCTTGTGCTCTGCTTCTACAAACATTAGATGTGTGTCCCAGTTTTCCATAGTGATAACATGTCAACACTTTAGGTCTTTGACTTTGATTGTTGTTGACCTGTTCAGCTTGTTGTGATGATTCTCCTTCACAGGTATAGCCTAGAACAGTTTTACTCCCAAATCTTCTTTGTTTAATCAAAAAGTCATCAATCTTCTTAGAACTGTCCTCGACCAATTTCTTCATTTCATTGTGTTGCTATTGAGTTTTCACTTCATTTCTTAGCTTCTCATTCTCCTCTCTAAGTCTTGCAAATTCTTCAAGTTTTCTTGACAATTCTCCATTCACTTAGTTGACTTCTGGATTCACAATCATCATCTGATTGGATGTTTGAAAGTGACGATCGGTGAGTCTTTGTATTTCACTTTCTTTAGCTTGAAGTTGTTCAGTAATTTTTCTTCAATCGTCAATAGCTAGAGTTCTTTCTTGTTCAGCCTATCTAGCATTGTTCATTATCTCTACCATTCTCACCATTTGAGATTCTTGACTAATTTGCAGTGCTTTCACTTGTTCAAATAGAGGCAAATTCTTTTCAGATAGATCAGAGATTATGCTTTCAGATCCATCAGAAATGCTTCTAGAACTAGATCCAATATGATCAATATATCATCAATTGCTTCTTCATGATAACTGACCTCATTTTGCAGAATCGTTAGGTTCTTCCTTTCAACCAACATTTTCTTCATTTCATCCTTAGCTTGCTTAAATTGTTCCACAAACATCTGCATCGGAATCTTCTGGTTCTCAATAGACTTATCTACCTCTCCATGACTTATATCTTTATCCTTCAATGGTTAAACTGTTAAATAAGAGAATTGTACTCTGATACCAATTGTTGGAATTAGGAGAGATAGGATACTGAGAGGGGAGGGGTGAATTAGTGCCCATTAAAAATTTTACTTGTAAACTTTTCAGATCTATGACAGTAAACAATAATAACCTTGCAAAATAACTTATATCTAATTACATATATCATTCATCCATTTAACTTGTGAAAGTAAACAACATGAAATCAACAATATATCAATCACATAACACAAGTATTTTGGTAATGCAGAAACCCTTGTTAGAAGGTAAAAACTACGGTGGGGATGACACCCACAAATTCTTCACTGCTGTATATAGAAAATGTTTGCCTGTTAGGGCTACAAGTTTTGATCACTTCTAGTGATCTTACACTATTAGGAGTAACATATTAGATCAGCTAGATCTACCTAGTTATAGGATTTTAAACAACACTAATGAAGTGTGCACTAGGTTAAGAGATTTACACAAGACTATCAAGTCTACTCTGTTTAGAGATTTAGCCAAAAACTCTATTACAATTGTTAGAAAGCAATAGGCAATTATCTGCTAATTGACAACTTAATTATCTGATACATATCAATAAGTACTGAATATATTTCACCTTTACTGTGATGAATCTCTGATCTAAACTACTCGGTTAGCCTTCTCTGATTCTGCTTCATCTGATCTCCTCTGTATATTATTCTGCTATGTCAACTGATAATCTTGAAGCTAGGTAAGTGCTTCAAGTGCTTCTTTGATAATATATCAATTCACATCACAAATGATGCAAACAAACAATTATATAGCGTTCTGCATTATGTCGCTTTAACAAAATTAGGTTACAAATCTTAGACAAAACCCTAAGATCTACGGTGTACAAAAATGACCAAGATCAAAAACAATTACATAAGATATACATTGCATTTAATGAATATCTCGACAATAAATATTCCTCAATCTTGGTAAAACATTTTTTGATCTGTTGTAACCGTATGCATAGAAGAATGTGCCATTCCTGATTACTATACCATTTCCTGTAATCCTCGGTAAACACTATATAAACTGCTCGATGTATATTGGTGCTCGGTGTTTACTGTCACTCGGTGTCACTATCTGCTGATGCTCAGTAAACTGTCTGATGCTTGGTGTATATGCTTAACCGACTGGTCTATTTTTCTTCTAGTTACCAACTAGCTCAATATAAGTAACTAACCAATATCTTTGATAACCTTCGATACTAATGAAAACCTTTAATGCTCAATAGAGATAACAGATGCCTACATTTATGTTTCTCAGCTGTTGTGATATCTACATTTATGTTTCTCATTTGTTATGTTTATGTGCATATTCTTTATGTGTATCTACTAGAAATTCTAAAAAAAAATTCAGTATCTACAATAGCCCTCTGTTAACCACATTTATGCATATGGTCCCAACAAAGTAGTACACAAACTACACAAAGAAGGCATTGCAGAAATATGATTTCTGCTTTGGCCATTGGAGCAATCTTGGCGGCACTAGCTGCCTCTCGAGCCTTGCACAAGTTGCACTCATTTCCTACATCAGGTATAGATGTAGATGGGGTAGATGTAAATGTGGTTTGATTGACCCATCGAAAGTATTGACATCCAGTATTTCCTTGACAATACCAAATGTACATCAATTCTTCATAAAATGATTAGTTGTCACATTATTTTTAAACATAAAATATAATTACGTATCAAGACCTTTTTCCTATTTGGGAAAACCCAAAATTGATGCCCAAGATTACTTGTTGTGCGTGATGTCTTCAACATGCATGGGCCAACACCAAATTGACACATAGGCACATTGACTAAAGTCATCGACGCTATTTCGACAAATATTGCATTATCACAAATATTGCATTGTCATTATTTTTTTCATTCATACTAATCATAATTATAATAAAAAAAAATATACTAATGTAGACTTGCACATTTTTTGGCTAAGTCAAAGTCTTTGATTTAAATCACTAGACACTCAAAACAAAATGACAAACCAAAGATAACCATGTAATTGTAAAGAAAGACAATTTACTTAATCACATCACTAATTTGTGCATGTCTAAATATTGGTGTCTTTCAAGTGATTTGATTCTTGTCATGCCCACTACAAATGAGAACAGTCTTAACTATTAAGGTTGTTTAAGCATATAGAGATTAAATACACTCTTTTAGAATGAAATTTCTTTTAACAAAAGATCAAAGATATATAAGTAGGACATATAAAACAAGGTGAATAAGAGTAGTACATATAAAATAATCATTAGAACATGCCAAACATCTGACATAATTGTACATTTCATTCATGTCATTGATATTCTTCTTTATCCATCTCATCATCAAGATCATTGTCGTCGAGAACATCATCACCACCACTATTGCCGTTACCATCATCATCACCATTAGCGTCATCATCATCATCATCATCATCGTCATCATCATCGTCATCCTCATCATCATCCTCATTAGTAGCAACATTAGTAGCAACATCATCATCGTCTTCTTCTTCATATTCTTCTTCGACTAGCTCTCAATCATGATCTGGTTCTACATCATCTTCCACTTCTTCATCTTCCTCGGTATCTTCTTCCATCACATTATACTTTATCGGCCTTCCTCTTGGATCATGTCTAACAACAAATGACCAACCCAGTTTATGTGGAACCTCTGAGTAAAATACCTTCTCACATTGGCTTGGAAGAACATAGGGCTCTTCTCCAACTGGCTCAAACAACCTTGTATTAATCATTGGAAATCCATTGTCATGTTCAATAACAGTTCTATCAGGATCATTTTTATTGAGTCATAGTCTATACCATTTCACAACGAAGAGAACTAATTTGAAGGAATTAAAGTCACAATCAAGTATATCAACCAAAATACCATAGTATCGATTTTGCGACTCTCTAGGATGTAAGTCATTTCTAGATGAGATATTAGTCACCTGAAACACTACACTTATCCTAGAATCATAAGTTCTCTTCGTGTCATCCAACTTTTTGATGCAAAATTTATAACCATTGCAAAACATAGCCTTGTGGTGTTTCACCTGCAATAATGTCAAACATGTATAAATTATTGCATCACGAGTTGAAAAACATACGATTAATTAATTAACAAATTTATAAGTACCTGGTGATCTCTTAAACTATATGCTAAATTTATTACCTTTTGTGTAACATTGGGATCTCCATTACGATGAGCTTGTATAACCAATGAAGATACAAATTCCCATGTTAATCTATGACCATCATGTTGACATTGTTCAATCCATGCCGTCATCCAATCTTGATTATTTGCAATAAATGAATGTATTGCATTAGCAGCTGTACACAAGTAAATAGATGACTTACAATAGATTTATTTTAAAGATTAAGAATTTATTTACTACAATAAAATCTCATAATTTATTACCTTTTAGTTTCTTAAATCTACCGTTACCCACCAAGTACTCCCCTTCAAATTTTTTAATTGAGTCGAGATCCCAAATGCAATCTATATGGGTCTTTGCTACAAGATTAGGAAGATATTGAGTAACATAAATCATCATCCGGTATACCATATATCCCTCAGCCATAAAACCCTCGGGATGTTCTCTTTGTCATACCAAACTTTTCAAAAATTTCAAGTGTCTCTCAACCATCTACATTGACCTAGCATGTACAGGTCCACACAATTACATCTCTTCAACTTGGTGTATGAGGTAGTGTTCTTGTGCATTGAAAAAAGTTGGAGGTAAACACTTTTGCATTTCACACATTAATCGAAAAATTCTTTTCTTCCAATATTTTATATCTTCTTTATGGATTTCTTTAGATGAAAACCACCTACAAGGGATTCAAGACATAAATATATAAATATGAGACTTTACAATATATTACTTGATTGATATTATTGTTTGATATATTGAACAAATATCACTTCTTACCTCATGTATTTTCCAAGATCATATGTCACTTATTTGATATTATTGTCGAAGTTTTTTGGGAAAGATAGGGGTAGCAAAAACTGCAACGATTGTCAACTGATCATTTCATACAATGAAAATTGAATGCAATTACACAAATATATTGTAAATACAAAAGACTATGACTTACCTTGATGAAGGTATGCCAATCATGCATTTTCATCCCTAACCCAAAATTATTTTTCTTTGATATGAGATTTCTTATATCCGCAGCAAATCCTATAGGAAATCAAAATTTTCAAATCACTTCTTTTATGGCATTACTTTATTGCTTTATTAATAACCAAGGAAGAACACTTGCACTAATCCAGTCTCCATTGCTATTTGATTCAATAATATTTTTCATTGCATGATTGGAATCATGAATGTCACTATAAATTTTGCCAAGTATTTTTTTGTCACGCCTTCCGTCCAATATTTTTCACAGTGTCTCTGTTACATTATTTCCAATATGAATAGTATCGAACAAATGCACAATTTGTAGTTTCTCATAGTAGGGAAACCTACTAAATTCTCTGGGATAATATTTTAGTCCCTTTGGAAGCTGGTTGGTGATGCCTTCACGACCTTCAAGATCATCAACTACATAATTAGCCAACAAAACACAATCAAAATATATAATTTTCAAACATCAACCATTAAGTGGAACGATATTACCTTGAATTATATTGTATTCCAACTGCCATAGGTGAGGTGTCATTCTTTGGGGCTTTGATGTAGTCTCTTCTTTCCCAGTGAAAAGATGTCTTTCTGCACTTCGATACTTATGATTTCTGGGGAGGAACTGCCTATACTCATCAAACACCTATTTTCTTAAACTTTTGGAATGACGAGATTTCATCTTTGGACCACACATTGGACATGCAAATTTTCCCTTTGTTTGAAGACCTACAAGATAATGATACAATTGAATTAAATATGTATATTTTTAGAATTTGAATTATCACGTACAACTAGAATTCACCATAACATACCACAAAAATGTATCAACCTTGGAGCATCATGAATTTTCCACACAAGCATTGCATGGAATTAAAATTGCCTTTGTCCAATTGGTCTAGATATGTCGTACATGGTGAAACCATTTCATAACACCAACAACTCATCGATAAGAGGTGCAATATATACATTCATATCTTTCACTTAGTACTTACCTAGTTGAATTACTAACAACATCAGATAATTATTGTGACCATTTCACTCCAAGACTTATAATTACATGTAGATAACTATAAAATAATAAGATACTTGGAACAATCATTGCCAACATAATGTGCTCCTTCTTTATTGACATCCATGGAGGAAGGTTATTGTTTATAACAAAAATAGGCCACATCGAGTAAACGGATCTCATTTCTCCATGCGGATTGACACCGTCAGATGCTAGAGAAACCTTGATATTTCGAGGTTCTTCTTTAAAGTGTGGCCACTTTTTCTTTATGTCCATAAATGATGAACCATCTACAGGCATTTGAATAATGTCATCTCGACTCTTGCCGCGTGCATGGTAATCCATAAATTGTGCCAAACTATTACACTTGAATAATCATTTCAGACGTGGAATAATGGGGATGTGACGAAGAACCTTGCAAGGCACCTTTTTGTCATTTGATCATCTTGATATCTACTTGTATGGAATTTAGGGCATTCTGTTGCATTTTCATGTTCTTTATAATAAATAATATAATCTTTGAGACAAGCATCTATTGTTTGATATTCCATTCTAATATGTTTCATAGTGGCACACAATTCTCGGTACGAACAAGGGAGAACATTTGATGGTGGTAACAGAAAGTCACCTATCAATCTGCAACAAATAATATAAGTCATTACTATAAACAATCTTAATGGTACATGTTTCACCTTTTATAGACTATAATGACATATATGAAAAACCTTAGCATATGTGACATTGCTATGTTGGATAAACCATTCATAACCTTCAAATTCACCAACAACAATACAAAAGAGAGAAGAGTAGATTGGGAGCCTTCATAAAAGGTTGTGTCCACTTTCTCAAGTAGAGGTATATCATGGATGTCATCAATGTCATCGTCATCATAATCATCATCATCATCAGCAGCACCAATACATAATGTGTCAACGATCAATGCATTCATACCATCATCTTCAAATGTGTTTTCAGGTGCACGATCATCATCTTCCATGGGATCATGATCTTCAACTTCAATACTCACACCTCCATGTTCCTCTATATTCACACTGGGGAGATCGACCTATATAAAAATGATGATAATCAAACCTCCTTCCATGATTCATATGTATATTAATTGTGAAAACAATATAACAAATAACTTACCACTGGATTATAATCAAACCCCCCTTCAATGTGACCATTATCCCTATAATGTCTCTTTACTATTTTGATTTTGATTCTTCTTGTCTTTAAGCCGTTACAACTCTTGCATGGACAATAACATTTGTCGCCGCCTTCTCTTTGAAAGTTAGACAACAATCTAGCGATTGTCTCCCTATTTTGATCCAATTCCCTTGTATTATCTGACATGATCTTTAATGTGTATATCTACAAAATAAATTGGAGATGCCTCCTTTCATTAGCTCCATGTCACCTTCTCACAGCTTCTCATTTTCTGACAGATTTCATCAAAGGCTTTGTAGGGAACCAAGTAAGAGGTATTCTTGAGTTCAAACACATTGAGTTGCTACAACTGAATTATAAATTATGAATTCATTATAAAATTAATTCACTATAAATCAAGGGGCATTATAAATCATGAATTCGCTATAAAATTAATGTATTACTCTAGATTTCATATGGGCATTTTGTCAAATGGTTGGCATGTATGTTTATTCAAATGGAGTTATATCATTTGGAATGGATATATGATAGGTTGATATCAAATTCTATGTCCCTATTTGATCTAATAGCATCAATATAACAAACAGAGCACCGACCAATCAAATAGGGACATGAGGTGCTCAAACAGTGAGCTCATAAAATAATATATTTAGCCTTAATAAAATCTTATAAACCAACATATATTGTGTGAAGTGTTTGATCTCTGTTTATTTATTTTGTTGTTTCGATATTCACTATGTGGTAATCTCTGTTTATGATCATTTCATGAGAAAATGTCTTGATGGCTTGCGAACTGCAAGCCAAGGTATCATGCATTATTTATGAGCTCACTGTTTGAGCACCGGCTAATCAAATAGGGACATGAGGTGCTCAAATAGTGAGCTCATAAACAATGCATGATGTACTAGTTGTAGGTAGTTATCTCTTTTATAATGATGGAGGAGTGAAAGGTAATGATCAATGAGGTTGCTGCTATTAGATCATACATTAATACACTTGTTGTTTTTAATTTGAGCTCGGGCATCATGCAATGTTATTGTTATTATTGTATGCTTGTTGTTGTTGTACACCATATATTGTTTTATACACTATTTATTTCATTTAGACCGTAAGTTTGACATTTGTAATATATTTTCTATTATTGGATCAATGCTACCATGTTATTGAGGTTGTAGATGCATTGAATCACCACTATCATTCGATTTTGATAGTAGCAATATAACAAACAGAGCACCCTCCAATCAAATAGGGACATAAGTAAGACATTTAATGCATTATTACTTCATCATTATTATTTCATCAATATCTTAATCTTTATGAGCTCAAATTCAAAACAGTAAGTGCATTATTTTATTATTGATGTCCCTATTTGATCTAATAGCATCAATATAAAAAATAGAGCACCGACTAATCAAATAGGGACATGAGGTGCTCAAACAGTGAGCTCATAAAATAATATATTTAGTCTTAATAAAATCTTATACAAAACATATATTGTGTGAAGTGTTTGATCTCTGTTTATTTGTTTTGTTGTTTCGATATTCACTATGTGGTACTCCCCATTTATGATTATTTCATGAGGAAATATCTTGATGGCTTGTGGGTTGCAAGCTAGGGCATCATGCATTATTTATGAGCTCATTGTTTGAGCACCTACCAATCAAATAGGGACATGAGGTTCTCAAACAGTGAGCTCATAAACAATGCATGATGCACTAGTTGTAGGTAGTTATCTCTTCTATAATGATGAAGGAGTCAAAGGTAATGATCAATGAGGTTGCTGTTATTAGATCATACATTAATACACTTACTATTTTGAATTTGAGCTCGGGCATCATGAAATGTTATTGTTGTCATTGCATGCTTACTGTTGTTCTGTGCCATATATTGTTTTATACACTATTTATTTCATTGAGACTGTGAGCTATTGTAGTTGACTATATTCTTTTGGGGTCTGATCTATTGTAGTTGTTTTTTTTTCTTTGAATCATTGTTTACAATTACTTTTGATGCAATATTTATGTGAAGAACAAGAACAAAATGGTGAACGAGTGTATTTGACAAAGATAAACATGACACATATTGTTGGGTTGATTGGGTTAGCCTGGTACCATTTACATGGCCTAGCCAGATATTAAACAGTGAGCTCATGAATAATGTCAGTATTAAACAGTGAGCTCATGAACAATGTCAGTATTAAACAGTGAGCTCATGAACAATGTTAGTATTAAACAGTGAGCTCATGAACAATGTATGATGCCCTAGCTTGTAGCCCGCGAGCCATCAAGATATTTCCTCATGAAATGATCATAAACGGGGAGTACTACCACATAGTGAATATCAACATCAAAACAAATAAAGAGAGATCAAACACTTCACACAATGCCTTGAAGGTAATATAAACTATGCCCTAGCTCTCAAAGCTCATAGGTCATTAAGCATTCGAAATGGAAAGATGTAAATAATGTCAGTATTAAACAGTGAGCTCATGAATAATGTATGATGCCCTAGCTTGCAGCCCGCGAGCCACCAAGACATTTCCTCGTGAAATGATCATAAAAAAGGAGTACCACATAGTGAATATCAACAACAAAACAAATAAAGAGAGATCAAACACTTCACACAATGCCTTGAAGGTAATAGCAATGATGCCCTAGCTCTCAAAGCTTGCGGGTCATCAAGCATTCCTAATGCTAAGATGTAAACAATGCCACTATTAACATTCATATTGTGCCATTAAATCAACAAATGCCATCAAAATGAAATTGAGGTGCTCAGACAGTGAGCTCATAAATAATGCCCTCTTTGCGCCACTCAAAAGTGCAGTGTCATCTTCACGGTAGCTCTTCGACTTCACACAAATTATAAATGACACTTTATTTTTTAAAATTACCAAATTACGATAATTTCATTGGCTCAAAGCACATAGAAATTTAAAATAGTAAGATATCTTAATCTTTATGAGCTCAAATTCAAAATAATAAGTGTATTATTTTATTACTGATGTCCCTATTTGATCTAATAGCATCAATATAACAAACAGAGCACTGATCAAACAAATAGGGACATGAGGTGCTTAAATAGTGAACTCATAAAATAATATATTTAGTCTTAATAAAATCTTATAAAAAAACATATATTGTGTGAAGTGTTTGATCTCTTTTTATTTGTTTTGTTGATATTCACTATGTGGTACTCCCCGTTGATGATCATTTCATGAGTAAATATCTTGATGGCTTGCGAGCTACAAGCTAGGGCATAATGCATTAGTTATGAGCTCACTGTTTGAGCACCGACCAATCAAATAGACAAAGCTGTAATGCCTACCTCAAGTGCCAGTGCCCTCTTCCCACATGGTGATGGCCTCTTCGTGCACGCCAAACTTGAATGCCCTCTTCACGCCACACAAAAGTGCAATGACATCTTCGCGGCAGCTCTTCGAATTCACAAATTACAAATGACACTCTTTTTTTTTTTTTGTTTATAACCAAATGGGTGTCGCAATTTATGAGCTCATTGTTTGAGCATCGACCAATCAAATAGGGACATGAGGTGCTCAAACAATGAGCTCATAAACAATGCATGATGCCCTAGTTGTAGGTAGTTATCTCTTCTATTATGATGGAGAAGTGAAAGGTAATGATCAATGAGGTTGTTACTATTAGATCATACATTAATACACTTATTGTTTTGAATTTGATCTCGGGCATCATGCAATGTTATTGTTGTCATTGCATGCTTGTTGTTGTTATGCACCATATATTATTTTATACACATAGAACAATAGGTTTGGGGACTTAGACTTATGTTTAATCCTTAGTAATGGTTTGGGGAACTAATTACTAGATGAGTGACCACAATACCCTAGTTTGGATTATTAGATGATCTTGTTTAATTTGTGTTCATTTCATGCAAAGATACATGTAAAGAAAAATAAATTTTTGCATTTAAAGATTACATGTATATATATATGAAAAACAACTTGTATATACTATACAAGGAAAATAACTTTCAGAAGAAAATGCAAGAGTACAGGCATACGGGTAAAAGCACAATTAGGTGTTACCTTTTAGGCTAACTTATCAACACAACTGAATTTTAGTATTTTTAACTAAAAATTAATTTTGGTCAAACATATGGTCTAGCTAGATTCATTCTAGCTAAGTTAGATAAGTTATTTAACTTTTTCAATTGAAAATGTCTATTAAATGCATGTTTTATACCACTTTGGGTCCAATTACCATAAAAATAAAATTATTTCAGAAAAGTGGTGTTTCAATAACTGTTAATATTTTAAATGATATTTTTTTAAAAATAAAAAAATACCATTTTATAGAGATCAGAGTCAAGAATATCCTCATATAAATTTTATAGTGTTTTAATTAGACATAGTTTATTGTAATTAAAAAATATTGCAAGTAAGTATTTTAACAGTCAAGGAGATGTTGATTCGGAGAAAGAAAATAATAGTAAATCATATTAAATAAATTTGAAAAACATATGGTGCACTAGAGGAGAGAGTCATCTTCAAGAATATGTATTTCTTTTTTTGATTGGATAAATTTGTTATGAAAAATATGTTACGAGATGAAAACTATCGATTTCAGTGAGTTGAAATTTGAATTGTTATAAAAGAGAAAATATAGGTCACAAACCAATTTTTATTTCTTCATGTACTAGCTATATATGTCATCTATGACATATTTTGAAATTAGGGGAAAAAATATTTATTTACATATAATTTTTTGGTGGGAACTAGACCCCTAATTTTCATCATTTTTCAGCAACTAAAAAATCATCTTTAAATTTTAAAAAAACATATCAATTCTTATTCAAAAAAATTATTAAAAATATTAATCATAAACTTCATCCATTTTATCACATTTAATTAGTTTACATCATCTCCAAATTCCAAACATAAATGTCATTTTTATACTATTGAAGTTGAACAACTTTGATTTTGTTAGTCTTTTCCTTTGTAAAAGGGTGACAACTTATTATACTTTAACCCATACATAAGAGGATGAACATAAATAATAAGGGTGTCAAACATTGCCTGAAGTGATAAATTTTTTACCCGGGTATGAATTTATTGTGCCCTTGTGTGATCCAGAACCTGCAAAGAAAAGAGAGATGAGGGTTAAATAAAAAAAATAGATAAGAAATGAATGACATCCTATTACTGATCCTCATCTACAATTATGCATGTGCATAGTCAAGCCATACACTTCTGAATGAAAAACCAAGCTCATAGTCTCAATGAAATAAATAGTGTATAAAACAATATATGGTGCACAACAACAGCAAGCATGCAATGACAATAATAACATTGCATAATGCCCGAGCTCAAATTCAAAATAGTAAGTGTGTTAATGTATGATCTAATAGTAGCAACCTCATTGATCATTACCTTTGACTTCTCCATCATTATAGAAAAGATAACTACCTACAACTATATTTCATAATTCCTCTTTTGAGGTATATATATATCAAGTATAATTATGAGTTTACATCACATATTTAGTCTTAATAAAATCTTATTAAACAACATAAAACTAACCCAAAATACGTTATCTTAATAAAATTTTAATAAAACAATATATTTAGTCTTAATAAAATAATACACTTACTATTTTGAATTTGAGCTCAGGCATCATGCATTGTTTATGAGCTCACTGTTTGATTACTAGCCAATCAAATAGGGACATGAGGTGCTCAAACAATGAGCTCATAAATAATCCATGATGCCCTAGCTTGCAGCCCGCAAGCCATCAAGACATTTCCTCATGAAATGATCATAAACGGGGAGTACCACATAGTGAATATCAATAACAAAACAAATAAAGAGAGATCAAATACTTCACACAATGTCTTAAAAGTAATAGAAATGATGCCCTAGCTCTCAAAGCTCGCGGGTCATCAAGCATTCCAAATGAAAAGATGTAAATAATGTCAGTATTAAATAGTGAGCTCATGAACAATGTATGATGCCCTAGCTTCCATCCCGCAAGCAACCAAGATATTTCCTCATGAAATGATCATAAACAGGGTGTACCACATAGTGAATATCAACACCAAAACAAATAAAGAAAGATCAAACACTTCACACAATATACGTTGTTTTATAAGATTTTATTAAGACTAAATATATTATTTTATGAGCTCACTGTTTAAGCACTTCATGTCCTTATTTGATTGGTCAGTGCTCTGTTTGTTATATTGATGCTATTAGATCAAATAGGGACATCAGTAATAAAATAATATACTTACTATTTTGAATTTGAGCTCATAAAGATTAAGATATCCCTATTTTATTACTGATGTCCCTATTTACATCTTGTCATCAAATGACCCAAAAATATCAAAAATGGTCATATATGGTCACTAATAGCCAACTTTCAGAAGAATATGAATGAATGCAAACATATATAAGTGAATGAACATAAATAATGAAGGTACCAAACATTGCCTGAAGTAATGAAGTGTTGACCTAGGGTTCAATCTAGTATGCTCTTGTATGATCTAAAGCCTGCAAGGAAGGAAAAGACGGGGTTAGATGCAAAGGATCTAAGCAATGCCTGACATCCTATTACTGATCCTCATCTAAAATTATGCATGTGCATAGTCAAGCCATACACTTCTAAAATGAACTATGCTACAAAACATGGGTGTGTGTTAATGTGATTCAAAAGCTAGTATGCAAGATTATTTTATTATTGAGATAAGGATATCTTAATTCTACAAGAATAAATGTTTTGAGAAATATTTAAATTTAATTTTGACAATAACATGAGGAGTAATATATTTCAAGCTTCAGTGAGATTTCATACCACACAGTGCTCTTAGATTACGTTGAATGCATTATTTACGCTTGTATTAGTGGGAAAACTCTTGAAAATGCACAAAAGAGATTGCATTCAACCATGTTGTTTACATGACACATGTAGTTTACCTCCAGCCTGAATTAGTATTGCGTATAAATCTACAGACGCTATGTTGTATGAAGCCTCGCTGAAGCTTGAAAATGATAAGCATTATGATGTTGATGTATGGTGTGGTAAGCACAAGTAGAGTTTCTCGTAAGCTTCTATTGGTATAGTTTTTTTTTTATAATAGTTGCAGAATCTAACTTCTCCTATACTTACACGTATGTATACATTTTGGGTTTGGCTTTAATGTCATGTAAATTTGAGTGAAATGGTAATAATATTTAAGAGCAACAAGTATGACATTTTAAACAAGTATGCATATACATTATATAACAAGAGGAGTGATATATTTTAATGGCAACACTTAACGAGAAGGATGCCTATATAATAGGAGGAGTGATATATTTTAATGGCAGTGGACATAAAAATTGCAGTAAATCTTTGTAATCTATTATTGTAAGTGGACATAGAAATTGCAGTGAAACTATGTAATTTATTATGGCTCAGTGTTGTATATCCATAGTCAATGTCTATTTAAACTTTAGGATGATACTTTTACATCTTTTCATCAAATGACCAAAAAACATCAAGAATCATCATATATGGTCGCTAATAGCCAACTTTCAGAAGAATATGAATGAATGCAAACATACATAAGTGGATGAACATAAATAATGATGGTACCAGACATTGCTTGAAGTAATGAAGTGTTGACCTGGGGTTCAATCCAGTATGCTCTTGTATGATCTAAAACCTGCAAGGAAGGAAAAGATGGGGTTGAATAGAGGTAAAATGGATTCACCACTATTCAGATGTAAAGGGGGAAATATGAGATCTATTCTCAAACCCAAATTCCCCAAAGAAGAGATCCAATTTGATCAACCACAAGATTAATACACAATTGAATCAATTTTGTGAAGAATATGGAAGGGAGAGAGAGAGTAAATCCAATATTTCCCTATGGAGGATGTTATACTTGGAATATATAGTAATTGAAATACAAATACTAACCTCAAATTAGGGCAGATCTAGAAAATGTTGAATTCTAATGTCTGTGTACACTTTTGGAAAAATTTGAAACCTGTCCTAGACTGGAAATGCTGAGATAGAGAAAACCAAGAAATCTTTCTCCAAGATGGCTCAGCTCAGGTTTGACCCTCATAAAAGGTCAAATACTACATTCTTTATTTGAAGTCCGATTCAAATTCTGTTCCCAGATCTCAGAAGTTTTTTGAAAAGGGTATCCAAATTCGCTCTTAGATCTAAAATTTTGCACCTGTACCTGCAAGAAAATAGGGGGTTTCCCTTGGTCAAACCCCAATTTAGGAATTAACCTTGAAATTGAATTGAAATGTAGTATGCATAAACAAAATAATTGGAACAAATCACCTTGCTTATGTTGAAGTCCTTGTAGAGGATTTCAATCCTCAAATCCACAAGTAGGAATGCTTCAATGGATGGAGGATGAATGTAGGATGTTTCCAATCAATGGTATTTGATCTTCATCACCAATCTTGATTTGATCTTTGCATATGAGAAGGCTTGAATGAATGGAGAAGGATGGATCATCAAAGGGGGCTCCAAAGAGATTGAATCATTTAATAGCTAACAATGGATCTCCTTGATGGATGAATGCTTGAACACTTGAATTCTTGAAAACTTGCTTGAATGCTTGAATTCACTTGAAAGCTCTAGATGCTTGATTGCCAAACTTGATGATGAAAAATAAGAGAGGAAGACCTCCTTTTATAGTGAACTAGGGCACAATCCTCTAGAGGGGCCACCTTGGAGAATTAAATCCCAATTAGGTCCTAACCTTTAGAAAATATACCTAGATTAAATGCAATTAAAGGATTTACCATCCCAAAACCTGAAATGATTAATCCGGAGGTGGGAAGCTAAATATCCTGAAAGCCCGAAGCTTAGAAATTCTAAAAATTTAAATTTGGAGAAAGAGGTGAAAATCAAGGTTGGACCTGACCTAGTCAGGTTCGAGCTAGACCCTGACCTAGTCAAGTTTGACCTAGACTTTGACCTAGTCAGGTTCAACCTTGAATCTGACCCTGGTCTTGGATTAGCTCAGAACCAAGTTAGGAGATCCCGGGGATGCCCAGAAACCTAAAAATGATGCCAAAACATGATAGAATGTCAAGAATAGACATAAAATCCTATGATTACTATTATGAAGGCTAGGAGGATCTATTTCTAAATCCTACCTAGAAAATAGAGCCATGGAAGAGGGAAATTAAGTAGAATCCTTAAGATCCTAACCCTAATTTCACCTAGAATGAAGAAATCAAGTGTAGGGAAGAAGTGGAAAGCAAGGAGAAAAGCCAAATACATGAAAAAACTCAATCAAGGCACTTAACATGAACCCAAACCATCTACTCGGAGGGCTAAACGATCTTATCGTGGAAGTGCTTCTATTTTAAGATGATACAGGGGTTAGATCCAAAGGATCTAAGCAATGTTTGGCACTAATCCTCATCTATAATTATGCATGTGCATAGTCAAGCCATACATAGACACAATAACATGGTAGCATTGATTCAATAATAGAAAATACATTACAAATGCCAAGCTCATGGTCTCAATGAAATAAATAGTGTATAAAACAATATATGGTGCACAACAACAGCAAGCATGCAATGAAAGAAATAACACTGCATGATGTCCGAGATCAAATTCAAAATACTAAGTTTATTAATGTATGATCTAATAGCAACAACCTCATTGATCATTACCTTTGACTCCTCCATCATTATAGAAGAGATAACTACCTACAACTATATTTCATAATTCCTCCTTTTAAGTCATAGGTTAGTTTAACTATTGGATAATGAGCTGATAGGAGTTTCAAATAGATTTGAATAAGAGCTAAGATTATTGAATTTTATCATACAATGTTATTGTTGTCATTGCATGCTTGCTGTTGTTGTGCACCATATATTATTTTATACACTATTTATTTCATTAAGACTGTGAGCTATTGTAGTTGTTTCTTTTTTCTTTGAATCATTGTTTACAATTACTTTTGACACAATATTTGTGTGAAGAATAAGAACAAAATGGTGAACAAGTGTATTTGACAAAGATAAACATGACATATTTTGTTGGGCTGATTGGGTTGGCCTAGTACCATTTACAAGGCTTGGCCGATATTAAACAATGAGCTCATGAACAATGCCAGTATTAAACAGTGAGCTCATGAACAATGTATGATGCCCTAGCTTGCAGCCCGCGAGCCATCAAGACATTTCCTCATGAAATGATCATAAACGGGGAGTATCACATAGTAAATATCAACACCAAAACAAATAAAGAGAGATCAAACACTTCACACAATGCCTTGAAGGTAATAGAAATGATGCCCTAGCTCTCAAAGCTCATAGGTCATCAAGCATTCCAAATGAAAAGATGTAAACAATGCTAGTATTAAATAGTGAGCTCATGAACAATGTATGATGCCCTAGCTTGCAGCCTGCGAGCCATCAAGACATTTCCTCATGAAATGATCATAAAAGGGGAGTACCACATAGTGAATATCAATAGAAAAACAAATAAAGAGAGATCAAACACTTCACACAATGCCTTGAAGGTAATAGCAACAATGCCCTATCTCTCAAACCTTGCGGGTCATCAAGCATTCTAAATGAAAAGATGTAAACAATGTCAGTATTCAATAGTGAGCTCATAAACAATGTATGATGCCCTAGCTTGCAGCCCGCGAGCCATGAAGACATGTCCTCATGAAATGATCATAAACAGGGAGTACCACATAGTGAATACCAATAGCAAAACAAATAAAGAGAGATCAAACACTTCACACAATGCCTTTAAGGTAATAGCAACGATGCCCTAGCTCTCAAAGCTCGCAAGTCATCGAGCATTCCAAATGCTAAGATGTAAACAATGCTACTAAAATTGAGTTAATGAGAAGACAAAGCTTGAATGCCTACCTCAAGTGCTAGTTCCCTCTTCCCAAATGGTGCTGGCCTCTTCGCGCACGCCAAACTCAAATTCTCTTTTTGCGCCATGCAAAAGTGCAGTGTCATCTTCGCGACAGCTCTTCGAATTCACAAATTACAAATGACACTTTCTTTTTCTTTTTTTTAAATTTATAACCAAATGGGTGTCACAATTACGATGTCATTGTCACTATTACAACACCATCGGGGGCACTTGCAAAAAAAAACATAAAAAACAAACACAAATTGTAGTGCCCTCACAAATTGCCGTCAAAATTTGACCCCAAATGTTGTAGTGATGGCTCGACCTTAATAAAATGGCTTGGTCACAATGATGACTGACCAACATTGCCTTGAAAATGACTAAGTGTTGGACACTAATAGACAACATAACATAGGGATCAACATTGCATCACTCCTATTTATCATGCATTGCCTTTATATTCAGGCACATCTACTTTGTATCAATCAATTGTATGGACATTATTATTTGATCATTATTGAATCAATTATTTGATCATATCATTTTATCTCTCTCTCTCTCTCTCTCTCTCTCTCTCTCATGGTATCAATCGAGCTTCTAGATCTTGGCACTTTTAATCTTTTCCTTAGGCAAATTCTTATATAGTATAAGAGCCATAAGAGTGTCATTGTATAGCCTATTTGAAGAGAGTTTTCTTGCAGGTCAAAATTGGAGCTTGCTAGTTCAAATCAAAGGTTAGAATCACATTGAGAAGGTCTTGTTAATATGATTTAGAACAATAGAGAGGGGGGGTGAATCAGTTGTTCTCAGCTCCTGATGTATAAAACAATCTCAAAAACTTATCCTTAAATCAAATCCAATAACCAAAACAAACTTGGTCATCACTAATTCAATAATAGAAACATACAACAATGCAATTCACTACTCAGCTGTAACTTAACTTGTAAAACATAGAAATGTTCAAACCAAAACATTCACACAAGTATTAACACCAGGATTTATAGTGGAAACCCAATTTGGAAAAAAATGACTTTGTAACGTGCTACTATTATTTTCACTCTTCTGAAGTGAGCTTGGTAAAAAGCCAACCCTGTCAAAGGTTACAATACACACTATCAGGTGTGACCCAGTTAAAGGATTTCAATCACCCTGTTAAAAGTGAGCCTAGTCATAGGACTTACATACACTCCATTAGAATGCAACCTTGTTCAAAGGATTTAACATAAGATTGTTAGGTCAACCTCTGTTAAAAGGATTTTGACTATTACAATGGTTAGAAAGTAGCAGCAATATTATTTGAAAAATATACAACTCACTTTGCAAATATCAAATCCGATTCCATACACTAATGCTGGTTTACTGACTTTGAAACTTTGTCATTTCCATCTCTGATTTGCTCGGAACTTTTCTTCAAGCAACCACCACAATTCTCCTTCATCCTTTTTTGCTTATTCAGTCAATAAAACTTTTCTCTTCCAGAATTCTCTATTCTCCATGTACATACATATCCAAATGCTCAGGTTCGCTTTATATTTTTCTTCAATTAGGTTAACTCATCTTTTGCCACTCAATCTCATTCGTAGATCTTAGGGTTAGGTCAGATTCATTGAATCTACTCGCTTCATGTTCTTCGGCTCCTTTTCTAGAATCATCTCAAATCTCTTAAAGATTTACAATAAAACATTTTATAGTGCATTTAATGCTTCCAAACAATCAATAAATAAAGTCAACACGTTTTACATAATCCAAGAATTCAACAATGTCAGCTCCAAAATTAAATTCTCTTCAAATATAAAATTGTTGATGCTCAGTCAATACTATGATCATCTACTCGGTCTTCATGTAGAAAGCTCGGTCATTACTAAAACTGTTTCCTCAGCTTATACTATCTTCCTCGGCAATTAACTGTTGTTCGGTCGACACTATAATTTTTCTCGGCATATACCAACTCAGTCAACACTAACATTACTCAGCTTAAACATGATTTTTCCATTCTTTGCTCGGTCAAGTCTACCAGTTTAGTCTTTAGTCTTACTAAGATAAACAATACATTATCTCATCATTGTGCAACATAGTCAAGTACACTTTTTAGTATCAAGATAACTCAACCTTTCCTTAGGTGCTATTGTTACCAACTTTGCCTAGCCCCTTAGCAACACTCAAATAGATATAGTACTTTCCTAAGTAGCAATAGTCTTACCAGTTAAGGTTTGACGTCAATGACAATACAAAAATTGTTTCAATTGCAGTTTCCAACAATCTCCCTCTTTGGCACTGATGGAAACACCATATGATATCACATGAATAACACATGGATTACCAACCAATCCAAAAACTTATCTGTTCATCAGAAAATTATTTATAATATCCTTAGCTTCATTCTGATTCAGAATCCTATAAGCCTCACTTCTGTGACCATCAAAAGTATTCAGATCTCCCTCTATTCTGATTCTTAATTTTAGTTCATCATCCTTATCTTCAGTTTCATCAGTTCATCTCCCTCTTATCTTTCAGTATCATGTATTATCATATCAGTTCATCTCCCTCTTTGATAAAAATGCCAAAGCAGCAACTAAAACATACATCCATCAGATGTAGATAATATCTGTGCAGCTCAGTGTTTCTCCCTCTGTCATCTTGCTTATGACTGATTCCTTGTCTTTGCTTATTTTCACAACTCTAGGCCAGCCCTAAAGTGTGACAATCTTCTGCATCAATTTAGAAAATATTTTTCTATAGCATATTTGATGCAGTGCTCCTAGCTTGTCTAGGAAGCCTCAGTTAGGGGAAGAACCCCTAATTGACATCTCAAATACTCATGAGCTTCTCTGGGTAAAGCTTTAGTGAATATGTCTGCTAATTGTTCTTTTGTATTCACATATTCCATGCAGACTTCTTTATCTTGTACTAATTCTCTCAAGTAGTGATACTTGATGGCAATGTGCTTGGTCTTAGTGTGCATCGCTGGATTCTTAGAAATATTGATAGCACTTGTGTTGTCATAGAAAATAACAATAGGTTCAGTGATTTCTTCTTTCATGCCTATCCACAATTCTTTTATCCATACCAAATTTGAACAGTTTACTGCAGTAGCAACATACTCGGCCTCTACAGTAGATTGAGAAATGAAATTTTGTTTCTTGCTTGTCCAGGAGACTAATCTCTATCCAAGAAAGAAAGCTCCACCACTAGTACTCTTTCTCTCATCTACATTTCCTACCCAATCAACATCTGTATAAACTTTGAGTTCAAATTTGTCATCCTTCTTATAATATAGACCATAGTCAGCAGTTCCTTTCAAGTATCTCATAATTCTTTTCACGGCCATCATGTGTATTTCCTTAGGATTGATAGAGAATCTTGCCACAATCCCAACAGCTAATGCAATATCTGGTCTACTATGTACAACATACTGCAATTTTCCAATCATGGATCTGTACAGAGTCTAATTCACTTCTGCAGCATCATCATTCTTAGATAAATTTTTTCCAGTAACCATGGGAGTTCCCACTGGTTTAGCATCTTCCATCCCAAATGTTTTCAGTATTTCATTAACATACTTAGACTGTGTAATGAAAATTTCATTCTTCCTCTGATATACTTGTAAACCAACAAAGAATTTGATCTCACCAAACATACTCATTTCAAATTCAGTTTGCATTTCATTTGAAAAACTTTTACATAATGCATCTTGTCCACCAAAAATAATGTCATCCACAAATTTTTTTGCCAACAAGATACCTTTACCTTCTTCATCCTTCATGTACAGATTGCTTATGTCATTTGTTCTTGAAAATCCAATCTATATCAAGTAGTTGTGCAACCTCTCATACCATGCTTTGGGTGTTTGCTTCAATCCATATAATGTGTTGTTCGGTTTGCACATCATGTGTCTTTTGTTTGGATCAACAAAACCTTTTGGTTGTTCTATGTAAACTTCTTCTTCTAGTATACCACTCAAAAATGAAGACTTGACATCCATTTGATATACCTTGAAATCTTTATAAGCAACATATGCAAGCAGAGTTCTTACTCCTTCCAATCTAGCTACAGGGGCAAATGTCTCCCCATAATCTATTCATTCTTCTTGTGTGTAGCTTTTGCATACTAGCCTAGCTTTGTTCCTAGTGATTTCACCATTTTCATTCATCTTATTTCGAAACACCCACTTTGTTCCTATAACATTTTTGTTTTCAGGTCTCGGCACCAGAGTCCAAGTATCATTCTTCTCAATCTAGTCAATTTCTTCATTCATTGCTTGTATCCAGTCTTCATTCTCCAATGCTTCTCTAGTTGTCTTGGGTTCAAATTCACATAGTAGACATGTTGGATCCTTAGTCTTACTTCTGGTATGAATTCTAGTATTTTTGTCTCCAATTATTTGTTCAGGCTTGTGATGTCTTCTTACATATTTTTCTAAAATAGGTTCAGTTGTTCTCTCCTCTATTTCATCATGTTCCTCAGTAAGATTTTTAGATTCAACTTCAGAATGCTCGGCAACCTCTTCCTGATACTCAACAACATTTTCTTGTAGCTCGACATGTTCTTGTTCTCTCTCGGCACTATTTTCCTAATACTCGGCAGCTTCTGTCTATCGCTCGGCATTGCTTACCCAAGACTCGGCATGAGGTGCAAGTCTATTACTTGTCTCTTCTTCTTCCTCAATGTACACAAAAGATCTATAATCTCTTGGTTCTCTTTTGCTATCAGCTTCATTTCTTTCTACATACTCATCAATTTTGACATTCACACTTTCCACAATTTTGTTAGTGTTAGAGTTCAAACACTTATAAGCTTTAGTTTTTGTGGAGTACCCTAGGAATATGCCTTCATCACTCTTAGCATCAAACTTTCCATTCCTAGTGTCTTTTAATATATACCACTTACTTCCAAAGATTCTAAAGTATTTAACACTCGGTGCATGCTCATGCCATAATTCATAGGGTGTCAGATTTGTACCTTTCTTGATCTATACCTGGTTAAGAGTGTAGATAGCAGTGCTTATAGCTTCTTTCCAATATTTTTGTGCCACATTCTTTTCAATCATCAATGTCCTTGCACAATCCAAGATAGATCTATTTCTCCTTTCTGCTATACCATTCTGTGAAGGTGTTCTAAGTGAAGACATCTATCTTTTAATTCCTCTATCATTGCAAAATAGATTAAATTCATTTGATGTAAATTCTCCACCTCGGTCATATCTAAGACATTTCAGGTTTCTACATGTCTCCTTTTCAACCTTAGCCAAATACCACTCAAAGAATTGAAAAGCTTGAGATTTTTCTTTTAGAAACATCACATGCATCATCCTAGTATGTGTATACACCTAAAAATGGTCATCTAGACTATTAGCCCCTTTTGCTAAATCATAAATTGCTTATTCTTGATCAAATCCTAGCTCTATCATTTATTCGATTATTTTCTATGGGCTAACCATCTTATCTTAAGTTTTTATTTATTTAAAAAGAATATTTCCTCCCCTTTTAATAAATAAAAAGCTCCACTTTTCCTCTTATCCTAAGTTGCACAAATAAAGCATTATTCTTATTTTATAAAAAAAGAAAAAACACTTTTTGTCTCATATGGACACAAAAGTCAACTCTTATTTTCCTATTGGAGGATACTTGTGCACATGGATTGCTCCTCTTTCAAGCTCCACCGTTGATTAAATCTTTTGCCTCTTAATCTCCATGGTCCATTCCTTTTTCATTCCCTATAAAAGGAGAGCTCTCTTCCTCATTTGCACACACAACTTTTTATGCTAATATTATGCTACAGGTTTTCTAGGTCATCTTGGAGCTTTTGGAGACATTCTTGCATCTAGGGTTTGAAGATTTGGAGCATTGTTGGCATTCATCTTAGATCTTCATCAACACTCTATCTTCTTGTCTTCATTCTTGCATCATCATGGCTTTCTTGCTTCATAGTTAGATTTCATTTCTTGCATAGTAGTTTCATTTTCATGGCATTCTTAGCTTAGATTTCCTTTTATGCAATAGATTAACTTGCATTGTCATATAGATTTGCTTTGTATTGCATACATTTGGCTTCATTGGAGATATTGGCATTCTTGCCCTTGTCTTCATTGAATCTCCCATTGCATGGTTTACTAGCAAGGTTATTGGCTTAATAGCTCTAGCTGAGAGCATTCTTAAAACCTTTGCACTCCATGCCTAGGGAGCTATGGATCGATTTGTGAGGGCTCATTCTTGAGTTTCCTTGCATGTAATGATCCATAGAAGTGTGGTCACATTTTCCCCATACAGTATGATCATCAAAAAATAAGATAAAGTATCTAGCACCACTGTAACTTTGTACACCCATAGGTCCACAAAGGTCAGTATGAACCAAATCTAAAATGTTTTCAGAAGTAAAGGATTTTCTCTTAAAACTTGACTTTGTCATTTTTCCTAACTGGCATTCCTTGCACATCACATTCTCAGGTTTCCTCAATCTAGGTAGACCTCTTACCTTTTTCTTCTTACTTATCTCTACCAGATTATCAAAGTTAACATGACACAACCTTTTATGCCATAACCAAATATCATCAAGTTGTGCAATTAAACATTTTCTTCAGATAGGTCAAGATAGAACAAATTACCTCTAGTCTGATCTCCACTTCCAATTAGTTCTCTAGTAGCATTAAATATTTTAGCTTGCTTGTGATGAAATTCCACTCGGTAACCAATTTTGTTAAGCTGAGCAACACTTAACAAATTGTAATTTAGACCTTCAACCCAATATGCATTTTCACAAGATATCTTATCAGTCAGTTTAATCAAACCTTTTCCTCTAATGGGACATGGTGCATCATTACCAAATTTTACACTTTTACCTCTATAATGATGTAAGGTCTCACACTTATTTTTGTCACCAGTCATGTGATGTGAACAGCTACTGTCAATAATCCATTTATCATTCTTGTTCACATAAGATATCAATGCAGTTTTCTCATCCTCATTAGATTCATCTTTCATTGCAACATAGACTACCTCAATTTCAAAATCATCACTATCAGTGTCAGTCTCTTTTTCAGTAATGTAACAAGATTTCTTACCTTTTCCTTTATAGTCTTTGTTCCATCGATAGCTTCTATCATCTTTTCTATCTTTGTGTTTGCTTTTCCTTTCATCATCTTTATCCTTCATGTCAGGACATCTAGTAGCTATATGACCAACTTTATTACATGCAAAACATATAATAGGGAGTTTACCTTTATACTTTCCTTTTCCCCTTCTCAGTCTTCTAGCCATAAGAGTTTCTAGATCTTCTAGTTCTTCATCAGAAGTGTCACTGTCACTTTCACTATCACTTTCACTTTCACTTTCAATGATGCATTTTTCTTTTTCTTTCTTTGGCTTGTTCAAAACTAGCTGTGACTTGAAAGTAGATTCAACATTTCCAATGCTTCCAACAGTGAAATTATCATATTTAGAGAGTTCAAAAGTAGTCAGCTTACCAACCAAACTTTCCAAAGTAAGCACATTAGCAGAGTTACATCTAGATTCCTGAATAGCTAAGATCTTAATAGCATATATAGGACGTAGTGTTCTTAGTACTTTCCCAATTATAGTTTCATCATCAATAGCCCCATTTGCTCCTCTAATAGCATTCACAAATTCTTTTATTCTACCACAATATTGTGCAATATTTTCACCTTCTTGCATTCTCATTTCATCAAACTTACCTCTAAGACTCTTGGCCTTTGCTTTCAACACATTCAAGTCACCACCATAGATCCTTGGAAGAGTGTCCCACATATCCTTAGCAGTTGTGCAGTCCTTAATGTCCTCAAATTATGGATAGCTTAGGGCAGATGCAATTTTCAGCATTGCCTGATTATGTTCTTGCTTAGATCTCATTTCTTCAAAAGTCAAAGGTACGACACGTGAGACATAGCTATTTTAAATGTAGTACTTTGCAGAGTCACCAATACCGGCCAGATGCAGCTTCATCAAGCTTTGCCATGCAGGGAAGTTTTCCTTGTTTAGCTTCGGTACCTCCTTATACATCCTAATCATTTGCTTCAAGCCCCTTTAAACTTGATTTCTGTCAACACTAACAATAAGCAACAAAGCTCTGATACCAATTGTTAATATGATTTAGAACAACATAGAGGGGGGGTGAATCAGTTGTTCTCAGGTCCTGATGTATAAAACAATCTCAAAAACTTATCCTTAAATCATATCCAATAACCAAAAAAAACACGGTCATCACTGATTCAATAATAGAAACATACAACAATGTAGTTCACTACCCAACTGTAACTTAACTTGTAAAATATAGAAATGTTCAAACCAAAACATTCACACAAGTATTAACACCAGGATTTATAGTGGAAACCCAATTTGGGAAAAACCACTTTGTAACATGCTACTATTATTTTCACTCTTCTGAAGTGAGCTCGATAAAAGCCAACCCTGTCAAAGGTTACAATACACACTGTTAGGTGTGACCCGGTTAAAGGATTTCAATCACCCTGTTAAAAGTGAGCCTAGTCATAGGACTTACATACACTCCATTAGAATGCAACCTTGTTCAAAGGATTTAACATATGACTGTTAGGTCAACCTCTGTTAAAAGGATTTTGACTGTTACAATGGTTAGAAAGTAGCAGCAATATTATCTGAAAAATATACAACTCATTTTGCAAATATTAGATCTAATTCCGTACACTAATGCTGGTTTACTGACTTTGAAACTTTTCCATTTCCATCTCTGATCTTCTCGGAACTTTTCTTCAAGCAATCACCACAATTCTCCTTCAGCCTTTTCTACTTATTCAGTCAATAAAACTTTTCTCTTCCAGCATTCTCTGTTCTCCATGTACATACATATCCAAATGCTCAGGTTCCCTTTATATTTTTCTTCAATTAGGTTAACTCATCTTTTGCCGCTCAATCTCATTCATAGATCTTAGGGTTAGGTCAGATTCATTGAATCTACTCGCTTCATGTTCTTTGGCTCCTTTTCTAGAATCATCTCAAATCTCTTAAAGATTTACAATAAAATATTTTACAGTGTATTAAATCTTCCAAACAATCAATAAATAAAGTCAACACATTTTACATAATCCAAGAATTCAATAATGTCGGCTCCAAAATTAAATTCTCTTCAAATATAAAATTGTTGATGCTCGGTCAATACTATGATCATCTACTCGGTCTTCATGTAGAAAGCTCGGTCATTACTAAAATTGTTTCCTCGGCTTACACTGTCTTCCTCGAAAATTAACTATTGCTCGGTCAACACTATAATTTTGCTTGGCATATACCATCTCGGTCGACACTAACATTACTCGCTTAAACATGATTTTTCCATTCTTTGCTCGGTCAAGCCTACCAGTTTAGTCTTCAGTCTTACTAAGATAAACAATACATTATCTCATCATTGTGCAACATAGTCAAGTACACTTTGTAGTATCAAGATAACTCAACCTTTCCTTAGGTGCTATTGTTACCAACCTTGCCTAGCCCCTTAGCAACACTCAAATAGATATAGTACTTTCCTAAGTAGCAATAGTCTTACCAGTTAAGGTTTGACATCAATGACAATACAACAATTGTTTCAATTGTAGTTTCCAACAGGTCCAAAAACTCCTAAATTAACTTTTGTTTCATCCAAATTAGACATTTGAGACCAAATCTAGAGCCATTTGAATTTTGGAGGTGTGGTGATGACGATTCAGAAAAAACTAATTATAGAGGCAATTTTCAAACAACGATATCTCAGTCATTTGGGCTCTTTTTTCCAAGAATTTTTTTTTTGTTGTTTTGAGGTAGAATTTCATAATCTACACAATGATGTAGGTAATTTCTCATCTCTATTTCTGAGTTGTTTTTTTAAAATCGCAAATCTCAATTTTTGCAACTTCAGAGACTTCGTTTAGGCTCATATGGATACATTTTCAGGTGCCTTTTTTTTATTAAGTTTAAGATTTTTTGTCTACTTTTTATATCTGGTATCAATTTGGAGAAATTTTGTGCAGACATAGTACTTTCAGTATTTGGTCTATTTTGACCTATATTTGGCACTTGTAATTTGTTGAATCCTTGAGTGGTCTTGTGTCTAATTTGTTTAAGTCTAATATAGTCCCATTTCTGTAGTTTAAATAATTGAAATTAGAAGTCCATTTTGGCATGTGGAAATTGTACACACACTAAATATAAAGTGTCAAGATCATCTTTTTTTTTGTTTTTTTACTTTTTTTAGAGGGGTTATTTGTTTCATTTCATTTTGGGTGGTGCATTGATTTTCTAATCTCATTGTTTCATGTGACAAGTGTGTTGGATCATTTGTAGTTTTTTTTAAAGCTTGGAAAAGTGCCACATTTCTATGTTTGGTGAAGGAGAAATCTCATATTTAGGAAATTATAATGAAATTCCTTTTAAAATAAGTCAAAAGGAGAATTTTTTCTATTTCACGGGTCCTAAAAACACCAATTGCAAAACAACTAAATTTCTCCATTTTGTTGGAGTAAAAAGTAAGGGGGGTGAAGCAACAAAATTGTGTCATTTCATGAGGTACCAAAAAGAGACTTGTGGATTGGTGAAAAGCTGTCAAAATCACCTAAGAATTGAGTGAGGACACCAATGATAATCTGAATAGTTGGATACTTTTATTTGCATTTTTATATAGTATATTAAAACAATATGAGTGAATATACATCTAAATCAAAATTTGTTTCTCATTTGGGAGTCACCAAGTTGGAGTATGTGTCCTAAGGTCATCTAAGTATTGAACATGGCCCATCAAATCACCTAAATATTGAGTGGGAACAATGGTGATAATCTAAATAGTTTGATAGATGTTAGTAATTTTGTATTTTTGTACAATATTATGAGTAAATATATACATCTTAATCAAAAGTTTCTTCTCATTAAGAAGTCACAAAAGTGGAGTATATGTCCCAACCTCATCTAAGTGTCGAATGTGCCCCATCAAATTCACCCGAGCGTTGAGTGGGGACAATGATGATAATCTTGTTGGTGTAATTAAATATTCTTAATTACACTTTACTTAAGTTTACTTAGGATAATGCATTACATAGTAGTTTGCATTGTAGACAACTATGAGTTTGCATCTTATTTTAGCACATGGTGTAGGAGAATTCCACTTTAGGTGGTGATGGTTGTTATTTCATTCCACTTTATGTGTGAGATCCACCTTTAGGGCCCGTTTGGGTGCTGGAATTAGACTGGATATTCTGGAATTAGATTTACAGATAATGTCAATTCTATGTTTGTGTCCCTCCAAAAAATTGGAATTGGAATTTCAAAATTCCAATTTTGCCCCCAAAATGAGCATTTCATCTTCCACTCAAATAGGTGGAATTAGAATTTTGAAATCTAATTCCAATTTTTATAAAACCAAATTTAATATTTCGTGGGATCCGTGACTATAAGGATGTATATTATATTGCTATAAGGATGTATATATATACATGTGTGTGTATATATAGATATGTGTGTGTGTGTATATATACACATATGTATATGTGTATATATACACATGCGTGTGTATTTGTGTATACAAACATGTATGTATTTGTGTATATATATATATAAATGTGTATATAAGTATATGTATGTGTGTATATACACACATGTATGTGTATGTGTATACACATACATGTATGTATATATATATATATATATATATATATATACACACATGTACACACATGTGTGTATGTATATATATACACCTATGTGTATGTGTATATATACACATGTGTGCATATGTGTATATATACACACATGTATGTGTGTGTATATATAGAAATATACACACCATATTTAAAGAAATTAAAATAAAGAATTAAAACTCCTTATGCATCTTCTTAGTCATCTTCTGGGTGAACCAAACGGGTCAGCCCATATTCTAGAAATTATTTTTTGGATTTATATCTTCCAGAATTGCGACATCTTCCAGAATTGACTAGAATTGGCATTTGGTATTCCAACACCCAAACGGGCCCTTAGCGCTCTTATCGCATTATCATCATTTTATTGTTGCACATATTTGCATATACTTCATTGTACAATGGAGGATGATCCACCTTTGGTGGACATGTGATTACACCTTGTGTGATTGATAGGTTATCTCTTGCATCACTCCTAATTATCATGCATTGTCTTTATATTCAAGCACATCTACTTTGTATCAATCAATTGTATCCATTATTATTTGATCATTATTGAATCAATCATTTGATCATATCCTTTTATCTATCTCTCTTGTGCTGTCAATTTATCTTCTAGATCTTGGAATTTACATTCTTTACCTTAGGAAAATTCTTATATAGTATCAGAGCCATAGGAGTGTCATTGTATAGCTTATTTGAAGAGAATTTTGTTGCGGGTCAAAATTGGAGCTTGTTGGTGCAAATCAAAGTTTAGAATCACATTGAGAAGGTTCAAAAACCCTTAAATCAACTTTTGTTTCATCCAAATCAAACATCTGAGGCCAAAACTAGAGCCATTTAAATTTTGGAGGTGTGGCGGTGACGATTCTGAAAAAATAATTATAGAGGCGATTTTCACGTAGTGATATCTTAGTCATCCAGACTCTTTTTTTCAATCAATTTTTGTTTAGGGGATAGAATTTCATAATCTACACAATGATGCAGGTGATTTCTCGTCTCTATTTCAAAGTTTTTTTTTAAATCACAAATCCTTATTTTTGCAGCTTTAGAGGCTTTGTTCGAGCTCATATGGACACATTTTTAGGTGCCATTTTTTTAAAGTGCATGATTTTTTGTCTACTTTTTAGATCTGGTATTAGTTTGGAGAGGTTTTGAATAGACATATTACTCTCAGCATTTGGTCTATTTTGACCTATATTTGACACTTGTAATTTGTTGTATCCTTGAGTGGTCTTGTGTCTTATTTGTTTGAGTCTAATATAACCTTATTTCTGTAGTTGTAATCATTGAGATTAGAAGTCCACTTTGGTCCATTTTGGAAAGTGGTAGTTGTACACACATTAAATATAAAGTGCCACAATCGTGTTTTTTTTTTTTTGGATGGGCGGGAGGGGGTTATTTGTTTCATTACATTTTGTGGGGTGCATTGATTTTCTAATCTCATTGTTTCATGTGAGAAGTGCATCATGAATAGTTTAATTACTTTGAAAAAAGGGAACTACAAGAAATGGAGTGATTTATTTCTCGCTCATCTTAGTGAGTATTATCTATAGTCCTATTTGTATCAGCAAAAACCTACTAGTCCTCCTTATGATCTGAAATCTTTGACAAAAGTTCTTAATGTTATCTATTGGAATATAGCTATGGATGAAATATGGATTCCCTTGATGGCGATGAAGATAAGACAGACTATTCTTGATCTTTGGGTCTTTATTTGGGAAATGTATGGAGATCCATATGTTCCTCCACTCCCAAAAGACATAGAACCTCTAGTTGTAGCTACTACTTATCCTATTGAGATTGCTTCTACTATTTTCCCTTTAGATGTTTGTATTCATATAGCCATGGGCTCTTGTGATTCAGTGCAATGAGATATTCCTTGTCTTCTAGTTTTAGTTCCTTGGGATGACTACTTGATAGACATTGCAGGCTTGTTTGTGGAGTCCTACATTGAGGATTTGAGAGATATCATTGATGACATTCATCTTATCTTTGATGAGGTTGATCCTTGTTCAGTTATTGCGAGGGAACACTTTGAACCTCATCTTCACTCTCCACTTGATCATTCTTTCGAGGTTGACATGATTGTGGATCCTTTGATACAACATTTGGAGGAGGTATCTTTCTCTTCAAATAAGACATTTGAGTCTTTGTAGATTGGCATTCATGAGTCTCAAACTTCACTTGAGATGTCATATTGCATGGTTCAGGTTGATCATACTCATGTGTTGGAAATTCCTATTTAGTTTCTTGAGATATCATACATTTTGAGGATTCTTCCTAGAGATTGGGGAGGATTTATTGATACACCTATGACATTATTTCTTCCCAAAGGGAGGAGCATCATTCAGTTTTCTTGGTACATTTTATACATTGATCCAAGATAATCTACCATGTACATGTTCATTCTACATTGGGGGGGATTCTTTGCTTCTCTTCCCACTTCATCTTTTGAGGAGACATCCTAGTCTTTGGAGTTTTAACCAAATTATTAAATGGAATAGTTACCATTGGTTCCTTTCTTGTTGCCTTTTATTAGATATGTTCTTGATTGGTTTGTGGCATCTTCATCAGCCAAGGACATGGTGACACATGAGAATACTTCAGAGATATCATAATTCATTTGGATTCCCCTTCCTTCTTCCTATCTACAATGGGAGCCTTTCTTTCATTTGTACTTGGTGTATCTTCTTCCTAAGGGGAGAAATGTTGTTTGTAGGCATTGGACTATGTTTTTCCTTCAAAGAAGTCACCATTCTTGGAGGAGATTATTCATTATGGGGGGATATCATGTCTCCGTGTTTCCTTCCAATGGTGGGATACTTTATTGTATATGCATAATGTATGTCATAATGGGAGGGTATCGATTACTCCATCCATCCACGCATCTTGTTTTCTTTTCATATCTCTTTTTTGGGGAGGGTTTTTCCAATGAGGTTTTCCATCTTTCTCCGCTTAATGAAAGACTGCATTTCTTTTTGCATATTGTAAATGGGTAACTAACATGGCCTAGTAGATGGGACCCATCATGTATTTTCATTTAGCATTGTGAGCTTAAGTGCATTCCCCTAAGTTGCACTTAAGGGGGGTGTTGGTGTAATTAAATATTCTTAATTATACTTTACTTAAGTTTACTTAGGATAATACATTACATAGTAGTTTGTATTATAGACACCTAGGATTTTGCATCTTATTTTAGTGCATGGTGTAGGAAAATTCCACTTTAGTTGGTGATAGTTTTTATCTCATTCCACTTTATGTACATGAGATACACCTTTTGTGCTTTTATCACATTATCATCATCTCATTGTTGCACATGTGTTTGCACATACTTCATTGTACAATGGAGGATGATCCACCTTTGGTGAACATGTGATTACACTTTGTTTGATTGATAGGTTATCTCTTGCATTACTCCTAGTTATCATGCATTGCCTTTATATTTAGGCCCATCTACTTTGTATCAATCAATTATATCTATTATTATTTGATCATTATTTAATCAATCATTTTAGCTATTTCTCTTGTGTTATCAATTGAACTTCCAGATCTTGGCATTTTCATTCTTTGCCTTAGGAAAATTCTTACAAACCTAAATATTTGGATAGGTATCACTATTTTTGTTTTACATAGTATATTGCAATAATATGAGTAACCATACCTTAAAATCACAAGTCGTCTATCTTCTTATTAAGAAGTCACAAAGTTGAGGGTATTTATTTATCAAGATCATGTAACTCTTGAATATGGCCCATCAAATTCACCAAAGTGTTGAACATAACACAAATGTACTTTGGTAGTATTCAACCTTATGGATAATTTTTTCCTTATCACATATCGTCATTCTTATCAGTTGTGCTCAATCAACCTAGCTAGAAGCATTTGTTACATTCACTACTAAATTAATGCTCAAATAAAAAATTGATTTATGTGATAAAGTAAAGTATAATGTAATTATAGAATAAGTATAAAAATTAAAAGAATGCATATATATCATTATTTTTCATGCTTTATATATTTAGCTATATTTTGTTATATGAATTTTCTTTTAAATGATAATTCTAATGGTTGTTAATTGGTCGCTCTACAACTTCCCACTCAAGAAATTGAAATCTCCAATTTTGCACATGGTCATCGACATGGGAGGGGGTCTCTCCCCTCCACATGGTGACCCTTCTCCTAATGTAATTGTCGTGTCTGGGGGGGGGGGGGGGGGGGCTTATACGAATTCAATAGTTGTAGAACTTTTGGGGGATTCCAAGGAAACTCCAATTTAGGTTGGAACAAGATGGATTCCTTGAATGCTAAGAATGTTCGTGGTTCCATAAAAACCCCAGTTCAAATTGGGACCAACTTGGATCATGTTATACTTCCCAGTTAGATCAATAACTACAGTATAAAACTCAACTTAAGGATTGGAAATCCATTCTAAGTAGCTATCTTTCTTGTTAGAGTAAATTATTAATTATGTTAATTAATTTTTACTCCCTTCTTAAGATGTTAACTCTTTTGCTTTAGTTGTTTATATTTAAACACACATGCACTAGTTGTTCTAAACTCATGCACTAGTTGTTTTAAATATAAACTTGCATGCAATAGTCTTGTAAGAATTTAACTAATTATTACATGCACTAGGTTTTGCCTTTCAAGGCTTTCGATCTCCTTTATAAGGATGATCCATTGTATATTTTATTCATTCATTATTTTGAGGATATTTTCTTCTTCATTTTTTGAGTCAAACCCTTGCCCTCTTCTTGTCTCTACTTCCTTGTAATAGGTTTTTGTATTCATGTGATTTTCGAGTTTTGTGGATTTGTATTGCTCAAATCCTACATGGTATTAGAACCTAATCTACTACAGCTTGTTTTCATTTGAAGGATTCAGAGATTAGAAATTTATCTGTTTTAGATTAGGGCTTTTTTTTTGGTATTTTATTGAAATTAGGGGGTCCCTAAATTTTGGTGCACTTTGAGCTCAAACGAACCTCACCGTTGAGCTCGCAGTGCCCAAAAAACCCTATTTCAATATAAAACACGTCAAATTTGGAGAACTTTGCATTTTGGGGCATTTTTTTGGTACTAGACATCTTAGCACACTTCCCAAGGTAGAATTTGTACAGACTAACACGCTTCTCAAGGAAAAAAATTCTATTTGGCATGCAAAATAAGGCAAAAATTTTGTTTTCCAACATACAAATCAAAACTAAAAATGGAATGCAAATCGAGACAAAAACCCGTAGGGTTTGGCATGGATCCCGAGGCGTGCATGCGATTTTGCAAAAAAAAATTATTTTTTTTGCTGGCGATGGCCATTTGGCCATCAAATTCAAACCAGGCGAATGCAATTTTAGGCCCTGGTCATATGGCGACCAAGAGCCTAGAATTTAAGCCCCAAGGGGCTTGTATGCTACGATGGTCATTTGGCCGTCAATTTTAAGCTCGTGAAGTTATGACATCAGCACATTTAGACACCATTTTGGGCCCTTCGGAGCACTCAGTGGTTTTTTGCTCATAACTTGAGCATACGGTGTCAAAATTGGGCAAATGAGATATCGTTGGAAAGTTGGTTCCGAGCTCTATCTGGATCTGGAGTTTGAATTTTTTATTTTGCCTTTTTGATGGTGTTTTTACTTTCAAAGCTAGATGTTCAGTTCTGCACTCCGGGAGCTCTATCTTGCGCATCCGGAGTCCATTTTTGGAAAATGATATATCGTTGGAAAGGTTGTTCAAAGAGCTTTTTAGTTCTATGAGTCATTTTTCCAGTTTCTACTCCAAGTACATTTCATTCAAATTTTTGCATTTTGACAATCTGGTGGATATCTTGGATGTTATAGGTCTTGGGATTTCTTCCTTTTAGGGGATGGCTCTTGTTAGGTTGTTCTTTTGTTTCTTCTTTGAGCAGTGTATAATTTACTTTTGTAGCATTCTGTTATGCACATGCACTGAGATAAAGTGTCATTCTATAGCATGCTTGGAATCTTGAACATGTTTGTGCTATTAGTACTTGCACTCCATTATAAAGTTCCATGGGGGTGTTTGATGTTTGCCCTTGTTTGTCATCTACCTTTGTCAAGTGAGTGTTCTTTCCACTACATTAGCCTCACGGTATCTTTATTTGTGTTTGTACTTTCACTGCACCTTCGATGTTCTTGGTTCTTCACAATGCAATTCTTATTGGCACTATTTTCAGTGTACCTGTCACCTCTCCCTTGTCAGCATTATGAGGGGGGGTTTCTACTGATCATTCTTATGCTTCCTTGGTTCAATAGTGTGAGGTATGTATTCAGTATTTGTTCCTATGTACTAGGCGGATGTAGTGGCTGGGTACCTATGCATTTCGGTGAGATGGATCATTTACCATATAGACACTCTTACTTTCCTATTTTTGGATGCACTCTTCTAGCTTTGATTGATCAGCTCTTCAGGCTTTTGGTGTTTATGCCATCTATATCTTCGAGTTCAAATGTTTGGCTTTGTTTCCCTCCTGATTCGAGTAGTGTCATTTGAGGGCACTCATGCATATTACAGTCTTCTCTACTTGGTCATATTTCTGTGGAGGATCTTCAGATCATCAATTTCTTCTTGACAGAGTTTGCATTTTCATGCATCAGTGATGTTGTACATGTTCATCTGTGTTCCTATTTTCTGGATCATTCCTAGTTTTGGAGGCTTCTTCAGTCTTTCAGACTAGTCTTTGTCTCTTTTTGGAGTAGAGTTTTTCCCATGTGGTTTTCTCTATTGCTTTGCTTTATAGAGACTCTCTTTTGTACTTGGGTACCTAAACATGTCTTTTGTGGCCGGGACCCATTTTATGCTTTCTTCTTGCATTGTTTGTAGCTGCATTTTTGCTCATCTTAAGGGGGGGGTGTTAGAGTAAAGTATTAATTATGTTAATTAATCTTTACTCCCTTCTTAAGATGTCAACTCTTTTGCTTTAGTTATTTATATTTAAACACACATGCACTAGTTGTTCTAAACTCATACACTAGTTGTTTTAAATATAAACTTGCAAGCATTAGTCTTGTAATAATTTAACTAATTATTACATGCACTAGGGTTTGCCTTTCAAGACTTTTGATCTCTTTTATAAGGATGATCCATTGTATATTTTATTCATTCATTATTTTGAGGATATTTTCTTTTTCATTTTTTGAGTCAAACCCTTGTCCTCTTCTTGTCTCTACTTCCTTGTAACAGGTTTTTGTATTCAGGTGATCTTCGGGTTTTGTGGATTTGTATTGCTCAAATCCTACATTTCTTATGATGATGGAGCTTTTACTTGTCAACCATGAACATGTACTTGAAATGGGCCTACACTGTATGTGCACTAAGTCCTAGCCAAAGCCATACTATCCTACAACTTAAGGGAAATTGCATGAAATGATTTAACTCAAATGCTCAATAGAATATACTATTAGAATTGAAATCAAATAGCTAACAACAATACTATTTAGAACAAACAGAAAGGAAATTAGTCTATCTTTTGTGGCTGTAGGTATAGTCATACGAAACTGTCTCTAGTTTTTGCAGGAATAGACAAATGCTAAAACAACAACTATGAATTGAAGGAAAATTAACTACTAAATTGAAACAGGGAAATCCTCACCAAGTGGGCCTCCTTGGATGAGTATTTCCAAAACTAGATCAGAGAAGCTTATCAACTCAAAACATCATTTTATTCATCAAAGAATGTTTGATTACATAAGTTGTAACTGAAACTATTCTTTATATGATGAAAACTAGAAAACTACAACATAATGTTCTCTCTAACTAACCTTTTGAAAAGGCATCATAACTTATTTAAAGAGAACTACTAACTAACTCTAACAACTAACTAGTCCATTCCAAAGAGATAGGCGGGCATACATTATTACACTGCAAGAAAGAAGGAAGACTATGCAACAAACAAGGAACAATTAGTTGTTCAATTGCAGAGAAGATATAGCATGACTTATTCTTTCTAGATTTACTCCTTTTTAGGGATGGTCATTAAATATCCATAACTTGCTCTAGACAAGCTATTGTCAATCAAATGTTGACTTCTTCAATTGTTGGCTAGTGCTTAACCATCTTGTCTTGGTCCTTGGCTACATGCATGACATGAATCTCTTTGAGCACAGAATTGATTGATTTTGCTTCTTAATTGCTCCTACATCATGGCATTAGTATCCACAAAGAATCACAATGCATACATTCATTTATTGTAAGAATAATATATATCAAAACATAAGTAAGATTAATATAGATAGATTGCATAGTTATAACCATATAGGAGTTTTCTTCATCCAAAAAGGTATTAAGAGATAAGTTCATGTCCATGATAACAATATCATAATTCATAGATATTATTAAAAAGTTTTAATCAATAATAATATGACTTATGTAAAATGCATTTATTAATTATTTTGACTAAATAATAATAATAACAAATTAAATGCCAACGAACTATTATGACAGTTTGTCAAGTAATGTGAATGTGATTGTTTATATAAAATTCATGTATATTGATGTTGCAACATTATATAAAAATATTGATATATAAAGTTTGAAATTGTTTGAAGGTTTTTTTGGGGGTTGGTTTCTATGTATTTAGTTGTGTTCAATAGTATTATTAAAATCTTTTGTTCATTAAACAATGTTTTAACATAAACAATTACTATATTTTTCATTATTTATTTTCTAATTTTAATATGTAATGGGATAAGTACATAATGTTCTTAATCAAGTATAGATTGTTCAATTTTATAAAAATAGATAGTAAAAATATCATTCTATTTTCATCTAATATAACAACTTTAGTTTTTATATTTTAAAATAATTTTAAAATTTTTAATTTTATAATATGTTATATAATTTTTTGTAATATACATTTTTATTTTCTATGTCATTTCTTAATTATACTTTACAAAAATCCTATCACTTGGTATTTTCAATTTTAAAAATCAATTATTTGCATTTAAATTTTTATATTTGTTTTCACTATTATTAATATTTAAAACTTCATTATATATAAAATAAAAAGATTAATTTTTAAAATTTAATTTAATTTGTTTTATTTTAGTATATAAATTTGACATTAATGAAAAGAACTATTTTTAATAAATAGATGAAGATCACGATCCTTGATATATTGTGAATTGTCTAAGTCTTAGGTAAGCATCATTTGCATATTGATTATAATTGATAATTAAAAAATTTGTGAATACCAATTATAAAATTCAAACATTAAATATACTAGAATCAATATATTATCTTTAAATTATTAAAAAAATCTTCTCATAAATATTATATATATAATAATTTTTATTCTAAATGTAAAATTTATATATATATGTCAAATCTGCGTGTGTTATAGCCAATGTCATATGAGATGTATGAGGCATGACAATGGAGATGATGCAGCATGAAACGCGCACCCGGGGTGAAATAATGGACCATTTAGCCAGTGCCCTTAATTACAATATCACTATGCATAGATTTTATTAAAAACATTTAATCAATAATAATGTGACTTATGTAAAATGCATTTATTAATTATTTCGACTAAATAATAATAATAACAAACTAAATGCCAAAGAACTATTTAAAGCGTAGCGTAGGAAAGAAAGCGAATATGATATGAAAAGACTAAATAACATGTATTTACATTGGTCCCCACATGGGAAACAACAGCATGATTATGAATATGAGGTTTTAACTGCCAAGTACGCATATTTGTTTTTAATCTTGGCGTGCGAGAGACAGCCCGAAGGTAATGCCTCCCAAATTTGCTGTGTTTGAACATCCATCCACTCATTAAGATATATCGTATGAATTATTATGTTTGAATGTACTGCTTTTCAGCCTTTGAATTTCAAGCTAAATGGTGGAAAGTTTTGTAGGTTTGTCAGTTAGTGCGCTATCTATCATGTGGAAAAGAAGAAAGATTATTTAAAATTTCAATTAAAAAATCCATACAATCGATTCATCGTGTGAAAAGATAGAGTGAAAGGAAAGAGTAAATCCTTTCTTTATATCAAATCTGTGTTTCATATATTTTTTTAATAAAAGATTTAGTAAACTGTTTATGTACATGATTGCTATACTTTCATTATAGATCACAAAACATCCAGAAATATCAATTGAAAAACACAATTTTGAATAGAGAAACCCATTGCACCTAACAACCATTCAGTTAAATCTAGAAACATTATTATGTCTTGGTCGGACTATTATAATAAATATCAATGTGAACATGTCCAACTTGCAGTCCTTTCTCTCATTTTCCATGATTGACTTAAGAAAAATTACTGCAGATAACTGAGAAGTAGACATTCGTACGCAGCCCTGAATGGACATAAACGTCATTGATAATCTTGAATAGAAAGGAGTAGAAGATGCGTCCTTTTATTCAATGTGAAAATTTAGGTGCACCACATTTCGAAAAGCAGATTTCCGCTGGAGTTTGATCATAATTAGAGAGAAAGAGAGAATATCTGACAAGACAAGCAGATGGCAGAAGCTCTTTAAATCCGTTTCCTAGGCTTTATCTGCCAAACGGAATTGACTCTCTTTCTTCTGTCCGCCACTTGCGATTCCATCTTTTACACGGTATTTGGGGCTGTAAATAAATTCATTTCAGAGTACTGAAATGGGGTGTAAATACAGAGTACTGAAAGATTGTATGTATATCTTGGGAAGGTTGTAAATTTTAGTCTATGCCGTTTGTGGGGAGTTTGAGAGGATACATTTCATTTCATTTTTCATGCCGTGCCCCGACAAACATTGTGAATTGGGTTTGTTGTTTGATTTATTGATGATCTTATTGATGTGGACTCTGCATTCATTGATGATCTTTTTCGTTTCTTTCTCTGTGTTTTCATACGGAAAATTGATTTGAGTGTGTGCGGGGCAGGCTGCATTGCAAGCGAAACTGCTCCGCCCTGCTTTGTCATTTATGGGGGAAAACGAAACACATATCTACGTAAGGTATGGAAGTTTTTCGAGGGCATTCATTTCATTGTTAATTTTTTATCATGATTTTGTGGCCGCAGGAAAATAAAAGTAAATGGGGGCACCGGCTATCCATACAATTTTACGGCATCCATGTCCCACTCAACCCATCCCGCATAGTTTTCTGACTTCTGTCAGGGTTCGCATCATCAAGCATGTTCCTCACATTACATATTGGAGATTGACGTTCCTTGTACAACTTATAATAGACATTTTTTTAATAAAAAAATTAACATAATGAATTTTTGTTTTGAAAATTTTTAATCTAATTTTATTTATCTATCCGAAAAATATTTAATTTATGTATCTATAATATGTTTAAAATTGAAGTGTTTTGTTTTGGTATTTTAAAAATTAATAATTGTTGTTCTAACATGTAAATGAATAAATTGTATTCTAAATAATAATAAATAAATATATTTTTATAAAATGCATAGATAAAATATGTATGAATATCTTTAATAAAGATAATATGCATTAGAGTGCTTAAAAGAACTAATATTTTTAAAGTTGTCATGACAACATTTCATAAAACCTAGGAAATGGTTCAAGAAGGCCCAAACCCTGACCCAAAGGTCCTAACTCATGGGATTGGGTATTTAATGTTGAAAAACCCTAATTTAGAGCATTGGGAGATGAGTTGTATGGAAATCAAGGTCTGGAGCGAGACTTTACTGTCTAATCTTTGTGTAGAACTTGAAGGATTTTGTGTAACAGAGCTAGTAAATGGATTAATGGAGTAACTGTAACTATTGCATGTGTTAGATTAGTATGTTATTTGATTATTAGTGGTAGTAGTTGATCATTTTGATAGGTTTTAGCATTAGTTCTTTAATCTTTTGTTTCTTGGCCTGTCTCGGGTTGGTCCAGACAGAGTTTTGTAAAATGGAGTGCTAGCTCACTCTCCCACCATACAAATTGTACGACCCTTTGGGATTTGTGACTAGACTCCTTGTAATATATGATGGTGCAAGGATGGGCCCTTGAAACCATGGGAAGCATTTTTTATGTGATGCCCTAGGCGAGCCAGGAGTGCATGGCTAGGGATCACTGTGTGTTGCAGAGCTATGAAGAGTGATTGAAAGCATTCATTGCTTCAATCCAAGCATGTGGAGAGGAGGTCAGATGTGTTAGGAAGCATCTCCAGCAATGAGAAGCCTTGGTGAAAGGTTTGGACATGACAAACATCAAACCCTCACTGGTTCAGTCAAAGAACAAGGAAACCCTTATTTTTAGGCCTATTTCTAGGAAACCCCTGTATGGACAAGTTGGAGGAAGGAGACCAGAAGAATCTAAAAGCCCTTCCAAAAGGGTACTCAAATATGCAATTTTTTGTGTACCTTGTTAGGAGAAGTTTTGTGCTAGAAGCCAAAAGGTGTCCAATTAGGCCTAATAGCCTTGTAGCCCTTTTTGGGATAGTCAACAAGGAAATCTTGATAGCGATAGGGTTTGCCTTGAAAGAAGTGGAATCAAACATGATTTAGACCTTATTCTAAATGAATTAACCCTCCTCTCCATTTGAGGGTCAGTGCAAGCAAGAATCCATATTTTGGAGGATCATGGTGCTAGAAGGCACTCATGGAATGATATGAAGGAAGCTTGATTCAACATTGGTGTTAGCAAGTTGAATGGAAAAGGATTGTAAATTGTGAATCCTTGTGGGGTTACTAAATCAAGTACCATATAGGCTAGAGATATAGCCTTGTGAGATCCTAGAAGAGTCTAGGCTAGAAGTAGCAAGACTTGTGTTACACCAGATTGGTATCAAAGCAGGTTAAAGATTTGGAGGTCCGTGTATGTCTCTATATACTGGTGAATCAATAGGGTAGAGAACTATGGTGACAAATGCAGAGCTAGCTAGAGAGGTGGAAGAGAAAAAGGAGACGAATAGACTCCTTGAAGATGCCATGGATGAGATGAGGATCAAACTCCAAGAAGTAGTTGATCAGAGATCCCTAGAACAGAATAAAGATGTTGAAAATAGTGATAAAGGTAAAAAGCTTGTGGATGAAGATGATATCATCCCTGAAACAGACCCTCCAATGAATGAGGAACCATTCTTGAAAGCAATCAAAGCATTAAATGCAAAGGCATTTGAAGGACTACCATTGTTTAGTGGGAAAATGGACATTGAAACAGTCATGGAATGGATTGAGGGGATGGAAAACCATTTTGGGTGTGAGGGTGTGACAAAAGCCCAAAAGATCAAGGTTTTCAAATAAAGATTAAGAGGATCAAGCTTAACATGGTGGAAGTACCTGCAAGATGAAAGAGTTGGGATGGGAAAGCTACCTATAGCCAATTGGAAAGCCATGGTGACCAAGGTGAAGGAAAACAACCTGCCTGAAGACTATGAAATACAACTTCACAAGAAGAGATGAGGATTGAAACAAAAGGACTTAGACGTGGCCTCTTATACAGAGGAGTTTCAGAAGCTATGCCTTAGGTCCAAGATCCAAGAAGAGGAACTCATTAAGGAAGCTAGATATTTGAGTGGTCTCAAATGGAACATCCAGGAGGAGATAAGCTTGTGGACTCCAACCACTGTCCAAAAGTGCCACTAGTTAGCTCTCAAGGTTGAAGAGAGGAACAAGAAGAAGGGAGACTCCAATAATAGGGGCAGAGGCAGAGGTAGAGACAAAGCAGGTCACCGAGGTGGTTATCAAGGCAGGGCTAATAAGCAGAGAAACCAAGGGGAATCCAAGTTGACCGAGCATGGAGGTGAAACCAATCCAAGAGGGGGTCAGTCTAGAGGTAGAGGTACACAAGGAGGCCCTAATAGAGGAAGAGGTATAGGTAGGAGAAACTCATACTTTGCAAGTATGAAATGTTACAATTGTGTCCAGTTGGGTCACCCAGCTTATAGGTGCCCTAATAAGCCTACCTCATCAAATAGTGGAAAGAGGATTGCATATGCTCATGAAGACACGACAAGTGTCAAGACACCTGAGGTTGACCATATTGAATCAGAAATGGGAGAAAATTTAATGTTCAAAAGGATTTTGATTAGACAGTCGGTTAAGGATGAACCCAAGCATAGGATAGCCTTGTTTAGGATGAGGTGTAAAATCCTTGGCAAAGTGTGTAAGGTGATTGTGGATTAAGGTTCCACCGATAATAATATATCAGAAGAAGTTGTGAACAAACTAAAATTGGAGAAGATCCCTCATGTCAATCCATACAAGGTGACATGGTTGAATAAAGGGCAGAGTGTGTTGGTGAATGAGAAGACTTGGGTGGAGTTTTCTATTGCAGGGTATAAGGACAACCTACTTTGTGATGTGTTGCCTATGGATGCATGCCACTTGCTGTTAGGAATGCCTTGTCAATTTTATAGGAGTGCAGTGTATGATGGAAAGGATAACTCCATATCTTTCAAGAAAGTTAAAAAGACTTTCAAGATTCAGTCCTTGTTGGAAGAGGATGAATCTTAGTCTAGGACTCCTAGCATATTAATGAGTGGTAGAAAAGAGTTCATCAACGCCCTCAAGGATAAGGATAGTGTGAGTATGCTATCCTACTCAAACCCAAAGAGGAGGAGAAAACCAAAATAGAGTCATTGCCATCAGCAATTCAAGAGTTTCTCGAGAAGTACAAAGACATAGTCAGTGATGGTACTCCAGCAAGCTTACCTCCTAGGAGAGTGATGAGTCATCAAATAGACTTTGTACTAGGTGCATCATTGCCTAATAAGGAAGCTTACAAGCTCACTCCATAGAAAAACTTGGAGCTGGCTAGACAAGTGCAAGAACTTTTGGATCAGGGGTTGATTAGGAAGAGCATAAGCCCTTGTACAGTCCTAGTTGTGTTGGCATCTAAAAAAGGTAGAAAGTGGAGGCTTTGTACAAACTCAAGAGCCATAAATAGGATCATAATCCGGTATAGGTTCCCCATACCTAGAATTGAGGATTTAATAGACTGTCTTGGAGGGGCAATGTATTTCACCAAATTGGACCTTAAAAGTGGATACCATCAGATTAGAATCAAGGATGGAGATGAATGGAAGACAACCTTTAAGACCACTGATGGTCTGTATGAGTGGAGAGTTATGCCATTTGGCTTCTCAAATGCACCTAACACATTCATGAGGCTCATGAATTAAGTGCTTAAGGATTTCACAGGGATATTTGTGGTAGTATATCTAGATGATATACTCATTTTTAGTAAGACAATAGAAGACCATGTGAAACATGTGGAGATGGTCCTAAAAAGGCTCCAGGAGGAGAAGTTATCCATCAACCTAGAAAAGTGTGAGTTCTTTAAATAAGAACTTTTTTACTTTGGGTTTGTAGTATCCCATGGATCATTAAAAATGGATCCAAGCAAGGTGGAAGCTCTCTTAAGTTGGCCTACACCAACCACAACAACATAGGTAAGGAGCTTTCATGGGTTAGCTCAATTTTATAGAAAGTTCATAAGGTAGTTTAGTGGTATTTGTGCACCAATGGTGGATACTATTAAATGTGGTCTCAAGACCAAGTTTAGATGGACTTTTACAGTAGATCAAGCATTAAAAAGGCTGAAGGAACAAGTAGCAACACAACCTATCCTTAGGCTACCTAGCTTTGACAAATTGTTCACCTTGGAGTGTGATGCTAGTTGAATGGTATTAGGGGGTGTGTTAAGCCAAGAAGGTAGGCTAGTAGCCTTCTTTAGTGAGAAACTAAATGAACTTAAGAAGAAGTACTCTTATTATGATTTGGAGTTGTATGCCTTGGTACAATCTCTAATAAAGTGGAGACATTATGTGCTACCAAAGGAGTTTGTGGTGTTTACTGATAATCAGACCCTTAGCTACATAAACACACGAGAAATTGAGAAATAGACACTTAAAGTGGATGGAATATCTTCAAGCATTCACTTTCACAATCAAGCACAAAAAGGGGCTATTGAATAAGGTTGTTGACCATCCAAGAAGTTCAGCTCAATAGCATTGGGATAGAGAGGTTCAAAGACCTCTATAAGGATGATGAAGACTTTGGTGAAGCCTACAAGGTATGCTCTGATTTTCAGAATCATTTTCATAGCAAGTTTTCTAATTTTACCTTGCAAAGTGGTTTGTTGTTTAGGGGAAATCAGTTGTGTGTTCCCAAGGGATCCATGAGGGAAAACCTCATACAGGAAAAGCATAATGGTAGCTTGAGTGGTCATTTTGGGGTGAACAAAGCCATAGATTTTGTGCAAAGGTTTTACCATTGGCCAAAGTTGGTTAGAGATGTAACCAAGTATGTTGAGCAGTGTGTAGTGTGCATGAAGGAAAAAGGAGGATCTAGCAATGTAGGTTTGTACCAACCTTTACCAGTCCCAAATAGACCATGGGAGTGTGTGAGCATGGATTTCATTGTGGGCTTACTCAAGACAAAGCATGGTCGTGACAACATCTATGTTGTGGTAGACAAATTTAGTAAGATGGGGCATTGTATACCTTGCAAGACTACACATGATTCTATTAACATTGCTCATTTATTCTTTAAAGAAATCGTAAGGATCCATGGACTACCCCTAAGCATTGTTTTAGATAGGGATGTTAGGTTCATGAGCCATTTTTGGAAAACATTATGGAGTAGATTGGGTACCAATCTCTCATTTGGTTCAGCTTACCACCCTTAGACTGATGGCCAAACTAAGGTGGTTAACAAAGTCTTAGGAAACTTGTTGAGGTGCTTAACCAAAGAGTATGTGCAGACATGGGATGTGGTTCTTCCCCAAGCAGATTATGCATACAATGATAGTATGAATAGGACTACCAGTAAGAGTCCATTTGATATTGTTTATGGGATGCACCCAAGGGGTTTATGTGAGCTTAGAGACCTTGGAGCCATGGAGTATAGGAGTGGTCATGCAGATGTGGAGCCATGGGATGTGGTTCTTCCCCAAGCAAAGTATGCATACAATGATAGTATGAATAGGACTACCGGTAAGAGTCCATTTGATATTGTTTATGGGTTGTACCCAAGGGGTGTATGTGAGCTTAGAGACCTTGGAGCCATGGAGTATAGGAGTAGTCATGCTAAAGACTTCACTCAAACCATGAAGGAGATCCAAGAACAGGTTAGGAAGAACATCCTAGAATCAACTCAAAAGTTGAAGGCCAAGATAGATGATTAAAAGAAAGAATGTTCAGTTTGAAGTAGGAGATAGTGTCATGGTTCATTTGAACAAGTCAAGGCTGCAGAAAGGTATGTCTACAAAGTTGCAGATGAAGAGAGTGGGTCCCTGCAAAGTCCTAGCCAAATATGGGGCTAATGCATACAATTAGACTTGCCAAGTGGACTGAACATCTCCCCAGTGTTCAATGGATATGATTTGATCAAATTCAAGGGTCCTCTCATCGAGCTAGATATCAATAGTGTAGAGATTCATGCTGATGTAGAACCTCATGCACTACCTCCCAAGGTGCAGCTGGAAGCCGAGAAGGTCTTAGACTCAAGGGTCAAGAAGACCACTAGACATAAGGTGTACATGGAACACCTCATCCAGTGGAAGCACAAACCTCAATCAGAAGCTACATGGGTTGAAGCTATAGACATCAAGAAGCTTGGTATCTCAGAGGACATCTTAGTCACAGGACTGACTTGAGCTTTTGTTTGTGGTGGAGTATGGTGAAGGGCACCTAGGTAAGGCTACTTGGTAACCTAGGGTCCCTAGTGTTGATTTTTGGCTTGTAGTGGCCTTAGCCAAGCCACTAGTGCAATAAGGAGACTAGTTGGTCTCTAGTGTGTTTGGTTAGTTCTTAGCTCTTTCTTGGTTTCCCTAAGTCCTAGTTGAGTCTTATTGAGTCAGATTTGGCCAACTTAGCCAAAGTGCCAAATAAGTGGAAAATATTGTAGAATGTTGTAAATTGCCTCTTTGATGTTTTCAGAGGTTTAATATGGTCTTAAGGACCCTAGAATGGTTAGTAGTGAGTCACACAAGGGTGTGGCCAAGTGGTTTTCTAAGCAACAAGAAGTTGTTGTGACAACTTTGAAAGTTGTCATGACAACATTTCATAAAACTAGGGAAAAGAAGGCCCAAATCCTGACCCAAAGGTCCTAACTCATGGGATTGGGTATTTAATGTTGAAAAACCCTAATTTAGAGAATTGGGAGTCGACCTGTATGGAAATCAAGGTCTGGAGTGAGAGTTTACTGTCTAATCTTTGTGTAGAACTTGAAGGATTTTGTGTAACAGAGCTAGTACATGGATTAATGGAGTAACTGTAACTATTGCATGTGTTAGATTAGTATGTTATTTGATTATTAGTGGTGGTAGTTGATCATTTTGATAGGTTTTAGCATTAATTCTTTAATCTTATGTTTCCTGGCCTGTCTCGGGTTGGTCCAGACAAAGTTTTGTAAAATGGAGTGCTAGCTCAGCCTCCCATCGTACAAATTATACAAACCTTTGGGATATGTGACTAGACTCCTTGTAATATATGATGGTGCAAGGATGGGCCCTAGAAAGCATAGGAAGCATTTTTAATGTGATGCCCTATGTGAGCCAGGAGTGCATGGCTAGGGATCACTGGTGTGTTGCACAGCTATGAAGAGCAATTGAAAGCATTCATTGCTTCAATCCAAGCATATGGAGAGGAGGTTATATGTGTTAGGAAGCATCTCCAGCAATGAGAAGCCTTGGTGAAAGGTTTGGACATGACAAACATCAAACCCTCACTGGTTCAGTTACAGAACAAGGAAACCCTTGTTTTTAGGCCTATTTCTAGGAAACCCCTGTACGGACAAGTTGGAGGAAGGAGACCAGAAGAATATGAAAGCCCTTCCAAAAGGGTACTTGAATCTACAATTGTTTGTGTACCTTGT